>JAMAGY010000029.1:0-355474 GCA_023626415.1 Penicillium sp. S1701
TGCCGCAGCGCCCTTGGGCATTGGTGGCAGAACTGGCGTGGAGACAGATAGAGATGCGGTAAATTTTTCAAACGATGCTGTTCGCCATGGCCCTGATCTGCCTGATCCACATCCATCGTTGATGTGGATCAGGATAGGGAGGAAATAGGCCTCTCTGGAGATGCGGCCAAGATTCAGCCAAGACAGGCCTCGTCGCCAGCGACGAGGCCTAAGACGATCTTGTTACGCGGATGGTAGTTCGAATATTTCGTATGAGATACCTTGTACAATGCTTCCCTCCCACGCCATCCTGCTCTCCCATACGCCCTGGATGCCGAGAATTTGGAGTCGTCAGCCTTGAGCAGTGTACGCGCAGACAGGGCATGCAAGCAATTCAAATCTCCGTAGATCCTCGTTGTTTGGAACGGTCCGATCGTGACCCACTCGCCGGCCCGCACCAGTACCAGTACCGTAGATGCAATGCATTAAAACTTGAACCTCAGGAACCCGAGTTGGGGAGACAGAATAGCGAGGACCGGCACCACCAAATACCGATACATTGCGATCGGCAGACGGAGTACGGAGTACGGAGTACGCATTCTCTTTCGTAACCCGATGCAGTCCCCCTGCCTCTAGACATGGGAGAGTGGAGAGATTTCTAATCGTTGGGGGGCCTAAAAAGGAGAGGGGGGTGACAAGAGTAACAAAAAATAAAATAAAAAAATCATATTGAAATCGCGGATAACGAAGACAGAACGCGCCTGTGTAAGCCTGTATCTCTATGTCTTAATTACATGTCTTGATTCATTTCCCCCAGTGGATACCAAAGGAACAAATAGAGTAGGAGGGGGGAGAGGGAGGGGGGGGAAGAAAAAGAAAAGGAAAAAAAGAAAAGGAAAAAAAAAAAAAAAAAATGGGAAGAAACTTTGGAGACAACTGCACAAAAGAAAAGCAAAAAGTGACAGGTCTTCCTTCTCCTCGTCATCCGCCAAAGTGGAGCAGGGCAACAACGAGAGTTCGCCCCACCATCTAGAAGTGAGCCTTGCACAACTTAGTTGACTTGAACCACAAGTGCCTCGGAACTTGGAGAGGTCAAGACCACTGGCAGCAATGGTGGCCCCCCTCCGGTCCCACTCTCTTCCCAATCAAAGTACTAACGCCTCTAATCCCATATCCATGCAGCCATTGATCCCGTTTCCGTAATAGTATGTCCCATCATGCGCCTTGTATATTACCCCCGATATATCGAGTAAAGGTTTCCTTCCCCGCTCGGTGTTGCGGTCTCCGAGTCGGGGGATTCAATTTCAACCGTGACGACGGCTTCCCGGCGTCCAGGGATCTGCAGATCTGGGGGTGGCCAAATAAACGTCTAGCATTGATCCTTGGCCGGCTTGTCCTGCGGTTTGGCTCGTGATGGAGGAAGTAGTCGTCCCTGCAGCTGGGCCTCCACCGCCGCGGGGGGGATTCTGAGCGGCCCATGAGCCAGCGTAGCGAGTGGTCGCAGAACTTTACGAAAATTCCATCAGCAGTGCTTCAATCGAATTGGGAGAGAGGAAGGTGTTTTAGTGATTAAATGTAAGGCTGGTGGGGAGGTCTAGTTGGTTTGGTGCAGTGCAGCCAGGGTGTGGCGTAAGTGCAGATAGCTTACATAGAATTCATATTGCGTAAGGTGGAGATTGAGGAATATACCGAAGGCCTGAGGAAAGGCGTGATGGTCTTGGTGAATCCGCGAGCTGTAGCGGGGACAGGCGACAGGCAAGTAAAGTGTCTTGTATATGTGTATCTGAATAGAAAATATCTATGTCGACGTAAGAAGGGGACGCGTTGGAGATTGTACTGCTTGTTGATGAAGGTCGAGGAGGGATAGAGACGTCCTTTTAAAATTCCCAGCTGCCTCCAACTTCCAATTCTATCAGCATCGCCGCCTGTCATGTCAACCCGGGTTTTTTGCACCCAGGGTTGATTATCAGGGCCACAAGGGACTGGGTTGAAGGGTTGCTCAATTCAGTGGCTTCGCAAAAAGTGGATATTCTTCTAGAATGCTTCCATTACGTCAAGGGTAGGGCCCGGGGTTGCCTCCAGCCGGGGCTGGATTAGGGTAAAAAGAGGGTCGGAAGAGGACCGGAAGAAGATCCGATGATAATGAATGATATTATTCTATTTGAATTATTGGTTTAGATCATTTAATCTCATTTTTTCATTTTCACGCCTTTTTTAGGTCGAAAAACTATCGAATATTCGACAGTCGCATTGATAGGCCGTTGGCCTGATGCTGCAGCGGTATCCACACTGGGACATATCGAAGGTGAGCAATCGGAGCTTTGAACCTCTCGTAGACCCATTGTCGTGAGAGCGAAGCGAGTTTACAGGGTCTCGCTAGGCTGTTCAATAAGATCAATCAACGTGATTCTCAACTCGCCACAGAAAACCCCGGGTATCAAACCCAAACCCAAACCCAAACCCAATTACGGAGTAGTGCAGAAAGTACTATTTACTACGGGCGATCGACCGTATGCGTGACCACAGGAACAACAGAGAAAGTCGGTGTAAAATCTACGATGTGCATAGAGAAAGGGGCGAATTGTAGTTGGAAGCTCTAGGTCCCAGTCTAGGCTCGACAAAAAATGGACGCTAAACCATCGTCAGGCGCGTGCGGCAGCCTAAGGATGCTCACTTCAGTTGCCCTGACGAAAGAGAGTAATTGTGGCAGTGACGTTTAGAATGAAATAAATCATCTAAATCCCCTCAATCACACGTTACTAACAGAAGAAAAAATCAATAAAAAAATAAAATAACAATAATAAATTCGAGGCATAACCTGGGCTGTCGCCCTCCCATCTAAGCCCGAAGTCCTGGGTTTTTTGGTCAGATGGGGAGGAAATAGTGGAAGGGTGGAAGGGTGGAGCAGACCCGACCGCACGAACCCCCGAGGCGGATTAGCAACTCTCCCTGGGGACAATAGAGGGACTCTTTTCAATGACGGTGGCGACGCACGTTTGGGAAGCATGTCAGACCTTCTGAAACGTGGGCTGCAGAACGTCAACCCCTGGGGGCGGTCCCGTCAGAACACGGAATCTGTACGATATGGACCCGACAAGGAGGGCCATCGAGCCCACCATTCTGGTCTGGTTGGAATTCCAGGCCTGATGTGCGATGATCTACGGTCGAGAACGAGTTCCTGCGGAGCATTCCACTTCAATCCCGCACGAGTGCAGGATCCTGCCTCGGGGGCCGAAGGTGACTGGCCAGGGCGGCGCGTACCCTAAAGAGGGGGAGGGGGCCAAATCAAAAAGGACAGTCGAAGGGGAAGGCGAAAAAAAAGAAATATGGAGAGTGAGAAAAAAAAGGGGAAAAAAGGAACTCACAGTCCACTCCAGATTGACAGTATGCAACGAAGGCTCGGACGTGATCGACGCTCTCAACGCCCGGACATCACGCCCCGTCAGCAGGGTATGGCGCATCCCTGGAGGAGAAAGAAGAAGAAGGGAAAGAAACAAGAAAGATCCATTAGGAGCAATCAATCTCCAGGACGACCCTGACAGTAGTTCTGGAAAGAAGGCAAAGGACGAGTGCGGACCGTGGAACTGAAAGCTCCATGTTTTCCATAGGCTAGCTTATTACACTGCATGATCCATTACGCAGTCAAATCCTGAGTACGCCTGGCACCAGCCACACTATTCCACGCGCTAGCGCATGTTAAACCTCGAGCATTAGGCCACAACGCCCATCTCCCCACAGAAGACCAGTCACGCATTTGTATCTCCGCGGAAGATGGGATGGTGATTGGATACACGCGTCTCATGCACCGCCACTGGAGACGAGATGTGTGGCTAATGCAACATTCTCCTCGTATTCGCAGGATGCTGCATGGTCCCAGAAATGAGAAACAAAGAATCAGGGAAATAAAATGAGGCATCAGCATGAAAGGATGAACTATTGAATTGTTTCTTTAACCATGATCCCTCAACCACTCACAAAAATCACGCAGTGGCCGCATCGCCTACCGCTCGGACTCGGAAGTATATACATTTGAGACGGAAGTAGTCACTGGTACTATGTACATGGTTACTCCGTTCTACTTACAGTAGAAACATATATCTCCAAGGCTCCGATGAGGTATTCCGTACCCGACCAGATTTGCTTTTTACTTAGCACATCCGATATACATACTACCAGTACCCACCCTTTGAACGGTTCAGCTGGGTTTGGATAGTATAACTATATGCCAAAAAGTGGTCCTAGCCTTAGCACCTCGGATTAGGACCAGCTCAACTGAAACTAACTTCTGATGATAGACAAGCGAATCAATGGAATCGTGACACAAGTCCAGCCTCCGGTCTCCAGCACCCAGCACCCAGCGCTAGACAGGGAGGAGTCTCTAGCCTGCGACGCTAATGGCACCAGTCTGACGATCAGTAACGCCAATCGAGTGAGCCATTGTGTGTGTCCGAGCTCTAATTCAGACGCAATGAGATTCGATGCCTGTCTGCGGGCCCCCAGATAGCGCTGTTGGTCGATACAGAGGTGTTCACTGGTTACTCACTAAGTACATTGCATGTACATATCATGTGTCTCCGGACATACATACTCCATCCCGAAATGAACCTTCCGAGCGGCGGGCGAGTTGCCCAATCTCTCAGCTCCCATGCAGGAGACACGCAGGCACCAACTTCCAGTTACACCAACAGGCGATTGAAGCCGGGCCCCGCCCGGTTAGTGAACAATCATCCCAATGCCGAGATCACCGATCGATTCAAGGGAATGCGCCAGTTGAGGCTTTTTCCCCTCCCTTCTCCTCCTTCTCTTGGCGATGGCCTTGGGCTTCTCATACGCTAATACGCTAATCAGACAGGTGACCTCACACTTGACTGGTGCGGGATTGGTAGCTTGATGTTCCATTTCTCTTACCCCTTTCATCTCAACCCCATTCCTTTTAAGGAGAAGGTAAAATTAATCGCTTAGATTCCATCGTTCCCACTGTAAGGACATCGTGGTGATCTCCGATTAGTTCGAGATTCATTCCAATGGGTTGTGTCGCTTCTTGGCAAACCCGTTTGGCCGCTTGCTTGTGTGGACACAGACGGACTCTGGGGTGCTCTCGGTATTACCAGTATCCCTGTTGAAATTTCAGGTTTCTCCTGGGATACTTACTGGTATTGAATTTGATTTACCAAAGTGGAAAAGTACATAGCTACAGAACAGCACTGACAGAATTGCCTGCCCTCCATCTTAACTCCGATTAGTCCGACTGTTCGGTCCTTGTTCACCTGGGTACACCGTAGTCTCTGTTTCGACCCTGATGAGCCCGTGTAGTTCCAGTGGTGGGAGCCCTTGCTCAATCACTCAGGTTCATCCGTGATCACTTGATATCACGGGTCAGGCCTTGAGGCACACCGCCAGGGTCGGTGTAGATAATGGTGGCAGTGCTTCCCATCAAACTCAAGTTCACGGGAGGAGGGGGAGTTTACCATGGATGATGAAACAGGGTGCTGAAAGTGTGAGCAAGATCTCCATGTTTGTCTTCTGCTCTGCCACACTGGATTGCTCCATTGGGGCTGTATGATCTCATTCCTGGGTTGATCGTTGCATCAACTGACCCATTAGGGTAATTAGCTTGAGCTAAGCCTCGCTTGTGTTGGAGTTGTCAAGCCCAGGTGTTTAGGTCTAGATGTCTAGTGGCAATGAGGTCAGGGTCTGCAGGGGGCAATCAGTATGCCATACGGTCTCGACCGTTAGACATAGCGATAGTGTGTGACGACCAGTGCCTGAAATGGTCTACTACAGGTGGCTCCAGACTACAGTGGTCGAGATCCATCCATGCGGGGGTAGTGCTGGTCGCGGGAATCGCGGCGGTGAATGTCATGGATGCCCACTCCAAAACGAGCGGCTGGCCCAGACTCATGATGGATCTAGAGCGATTCGAAGGATCAAAACCTACACAGTGCGCTTCGGCGAGAACAAGACAAGTGAACAAGAGCGTTAAATGAACTGGAAATTTTTGATTTTGTTTCATTCGGGGAATCTATGCACAGGCGAAAAATTGTGCCAGGGCATCGAAGACCCTTCACGTGTCGTCTCATGCAGCCCAGTCCATTCCAACCCCCCGGGTAAGGGGATAAAAAAAGCGGCTGAAAACCCTTAACTGGAAAAACAAGCAACCACGCACCACACCGAAACCCAGTAACCCAACACTTTTTCTTCGTTTAGATGTGGGTGTCGTAGGCGATGGGGACAACAGTCTCGGGGGTGTTGTCGGCGAAGCTGATGGTGTGAGCCTCACGGGGACCGACAGCCTGGCGCTTCAGGTGGACGTGAATGCCCTTCTCCTTGGCCTCACGCTTCTTGAGGGCGTTCTCCTTGACACGGTTGATGAACTCCTCACGGGAGCGGGAGTGCTGGACGTGCTCGATGCGGACGTTGATGCGCTTCTCGAGGTAGCGGTTGTCGACACGCTTGTACAGGAGGACACCGACGGAGGACTTGGTCACGTTGTAGACGACACCGGTCTTGCCGTGGTAGACCTTGTGGGGCATACTATTTCAACTGGTCAATTTTCTATGTTCAAATTGCGATGTCGCGATGTGTGTATGTGCTTGACGTCGGAAATTCATAGGGAATGTGTGACGAATAGGGAAGAAAATTTCGGATAGTACTGACCCCTTCTGGACGGCACCGTTAACCTTCAGGTCGACAATGTCACCAACACTAGAAAATTCGTCAGAATTGTTGTTCCTTTCATTAATCGATTCGAATCGGAGATTTGACGCTCGTACCGGAAGGTCTTCAGGTAGGTGGAGAGACGGATCATACCGTGCTCCTTGAAGTTACGGCTGAAGGCATACTGTCGTCCATCAAGTCAGCGATCAAAGTTCAATATCTCGTGGCTCCAATAAAGGTCGAATTCGGTGATGGAGAGGGGGTCGATAATTCGGTAATTTCGACGTAGAATATCGCAAACGTACCCGAGTGCCGGCGCGCAGACCGTACGAGTGAGGCATGACGGCGGTGTTGTCGTTGGTGCTTGTTGAGGATAATCGACACGGACAAGCCTCTTCGTCAAAAGATGGAGCGGAGACACTCTTGCCGGGCGAGTTTGTGAGTCACCTGACTAGGGTAGGGCAAGCCCCGTGATGCCCACCTTCCCAGAATGGATAGTCTCGCTTAGAGTGGGCCGGAAGATCTGTTCTCCCGATATCCCGTCACCAGAGGAAGTGCACAATTCGGCCTCACGACTCTGACTTCTCGTTCGTTATCCCGCCCGCCAACCAGGACACCCAGCAGCCATGGCTCCCGCTCCGTGAGTACATACGAAAAAGAAGTCGACAGTCCGTCGCATCATTCTAATCTATCGTCTCGTGCAGTCGTGTCTACTCCAAGACCTACAAGGTCCCCCGTCGCCGTAAGTCAATTCTTTATCGCAACAAGAAAAATTCCAAGTTGAAGATAGCAAGACTAATTCCATTGCAGCTTTCGAGTCGGCCCGTCTGTTAGTACTCTCCGGCCACTGATCAGAAGCGTGCTTCTGGTCATGTCGTGTGTTCCAAACTAACCCAATTATCTAGTGACTCGGAACTGAAGGTTGTCGGCGAGTACGGCCTCCGCAACAAGCGTGAGGTGTGGCGTGTCCAGCTTACTCTGTCCAAGATTCGTCGTGCTGCTCGGTATGTGGAATATACTCTGGATTGCAATTGGAGGAAGAGAGGCCTTTGAAAGCCTGATGAAGCGGACATGTGCTAATACCTTTTTTCCTTAGTGAGCTGCTCACTCTCGATGAGAAGGACCCCAAGCGTCTGTTCGAGGGTAACGCCCTGATTCGCCGTCTTGTGCGTATCGGTGTCCTCGACGAGTCCCGCATGAAGCTCGATTACGTCCTTGCCCTGAAGGTCGAGGATTTCCTTGAGCGCCGTCTCCAGACCTGCGTCTACAAGCTTGGCCTCGCCAAGTCCATCCACCACGCCCGTGTCCTGATCAAGCAGCGCCACATCCGTGTTGGCAAGCAGATCGTCAACGTCCCCTCCTACATGGTTCGCCTGGACTCCCAGAAGCACATCGACTTCGCTCTCACCTCGCCCTTCGGTGGCGGCCGCCCCGGCCGTGTTCGCCGCAAGAAGGCTGCTGCCGCTGCCGGTGGCGGTGACGACGCTGAGGAGGAGGATGAGGAGTAAATTATTCCCACCTAAAAAAGCAGATACAGGAGTACGGACGGGTTTCGCTTTGGGCAGATCTACACTCTGGGATGTTCATGACGACTGCCGCATAGCGTCTTATGTATGCTCATGCAAATTGAATGAATCAAAAAACAGCCAGACGGCTTCAATTCGAGACCCGAATCCTTATGAACAAAAGAAAACAATGATTTCCCTTGCACCATTCTGAGGCAGAATAGTCACGCCTTTATGTACAGTAGAATAGTATACCCTTACAACGCCTTCCCAGTCCCCCATTCCCGTCATTGGTCATGTAGTCATTCCTGCTATTTGCTCTTCTGCAGAGCCTCACCCCTCCACCCCCACCATTTCTTTGAGGGTCTCTTCTGCCCCCCTATACCACCGTCCCATCTCTTCAAGGCCATCGCTCTCCCCTTGTTGCTTCTTTCGTTGCGCCTCCTGTGCCTGTGCAACAGCCTCCGTCTTCCGGCGTTCAAGTACACTGCATTCTCTTTCAATCGCCTCTGCTTCTCGAGTTTTCCGCGGTAAGGTATTCTGAACTGCAGCAATTTGGCGATTCAATGCTTCCAACTCTGACTCTCGCTCGGCCAAGAGCGACATTGTTGCCGGGAGGGGGAGATTTTGTGAAGATCGTGGATCTGAGGTGTCCATGCTAGCAACTTGCTTCGCTTTGAGGCCCGCAATTGTGGACTCGAGGTTTTCGATGGACTCAGGAAGAGTCGAGAGCTGCGTCATTTGGATTTCGACGTTTTTGTAGCCTATCGTGGAGAGAGCATACATCGTGATTAGCGGAAACCCCCAGCCAAAAGGTTCTCAGGTGAGAGGTTCTTACGGGTAGCCAGGTCGCGCCCGATCTTTTCCATTTCTTCGATCATCAGACGGGCTTCTTCTTTTCGGGACTTCAGTTCTGCTTTTACGTCTGCCAGCTGCGTCTCCAATTCCACATTCTCATTATGTCCAACGACGAGGGGCGGATCCCCAACGATTGCACGGAGGAACTTTTCTTTGGTGACCTGCTCAAGGTAGGAAAATCGAAGCTTGGAGAAGAGTTCCTAGGGTATTCCAAAACAATGTCAGCGACTATGATATTCGGAGGGGAAGCAGCTAGTTCGGCGCGTACCTTGTAGTGCGTGAGATCGGCTTCGAGAACCGCTGGTGTCGGATCATTCAAGTTGGACAAGGAGACATCGGAGCCTCGTTTTGAAGGGGAGGGATTCGTGTCGCCAACGTTGGATATGGGCTCGCTAATTCGAATGATCGCGAGTTGTTTTTTCAGATCGCCTTGGTCTCGCTCGAGCTGTTGTAGCTCTGCAAGAGCATCAGAGCTATTCGACATTTTCAAGCACACGTTTTCCGTCCTAGCAGGTGAGATGCAGAGTGGAATTGACTACAATTGTTGTGAAGAAATTGTGCCGGACCGCGTTACACCAACGATCAACAAGAGGATCAACGTGAATCCAAAGCGCGGGCTATCGCGACTGATAACAAGGCGGCGGGGCTGGAGCGCGGTGGCAGAATTCCGGCAGGCGCCAGTTGGGAACCTTTTCAGTCCTCACCTTCACCACGAGACCCAGCAGACCTATGTTTTTGATTTCCCTGTTTTACTTGTGATGGCTTGACGGTGCCTGCCAGATGGTTTCCTAGGATTCCCGATTCCGTGCTCTGCCTTCGTTGTTTGACTCCCCGCCGCTCCTCATACCGATCTCGACATCATGGACGACGACTATGTCGCGCAGGTCATGGCCAAGGAGGCCGCAGAGAGTTCCCAGAAGTACGCGGCGGAAGGTCTTGGGGCGTATAATCCCCAAAAGTAAGTCAGTTTGTGTTTTCATTGCTATACAAGGGAATTGACATTTGTAGACGAGCCGCCAATGCGCCCAGAGCAAACACTCGGTTCCTCCGACATCTGATCAAAGAGACGGACAGTCACAACATAGCTTTAAAGCGGAAGGAAGAAAGAGACGCGCGGGATCGCATGCGTCAACTGAAAGATCAGCGCACGCATCGATCGAGTTCACATACCCCATCACCAGCTCCCG
Organism: Penicillium sp. S1701; assembly: GCA_023626415.1. Taxonomy (NCBI): domain Eukaryota; kingdom Fungi; phylum Ascomycota; class Eurotiomycetes; order Eurotiales; family Aspergillaceae; genus Penicillium; species Penicillium sp. S1701. The sequence goes on from JAMAGY010000029.1 coordinate 10,187, forward strand.
GAAGACATGAACGAGAACGTCATTCTAGTACGAGAGATTCCGAACGACGCCACCGAGACGATCGTCGACATATCAGACATGAAGACCGACGCGATGATCGACGTGATGACTATGATCGTTCCCACCGGAGAAGCTACCGTCGCCGCAGTCGTTCCACGTCCACGGAGCGGGACCGCTCTCGCAGGCATCGGCGAAAAGACAAAGATCGCAGTCGGTCCAGAGACAGTGACGGCGATAAGGACAACAGGCGTCGAAGGAAAGAGGATGATCGCGACAGAGCAAAAGAAAGGGACCGAGTCAAAGACCGAGACCGAGACCGAGATCGAGATCGAGACCACAGACGCAGTCGTAGATCGACTACTCATCGAAGGCGATCATACTCGGAGTCCCGCAGTCGTTCTCCACGGCGAGATCGAAGGAGAGACCGAAGTCGAGATCGAAGTGTCGAGACTCACCAGAGCCGGCGTCGTCATGAATCCCCCTCTTCGCACAGAACAGAGGAACGGCGATTGAAGCGTGACGAAGATAAGCGATCGTCGAAAGAGTCACAATATCAAGGTTCTCGCGAGCCAGTCGAGAAGAGCCAACGCAACACTGTGTCTTCAATAGCCCGACATGATAGTGGTGAGGACTCAGATCCTCTTGAAGACATGTTCGGTCCTCTCCCACCTCAGTTAGATGGTAACTCCGATGCACCAGTTCGTTCGCGTGGTCGCGGTGCCTACAAGCCACGCTCGAGTAATATCGATTCTCATTTCGCCCCAGACTACGACCCTACCATTGATGTTCAACCCGACGAAGATGAACCACTGACCAACCGACCGACTAGACGTCCCGTCGCAGGTCTCATGACGGAGGAGGACGACTGGGACATGGCACTCGAAGCCCTACGCGACCGTGCCCGGTGGAAACAGAAAGGAGAGGAGAGACTACGGGCAGCGGGCTTAAATGAGTCGTTAATTGAGCGATGGAAGGATAACACGGCCTCTACTGGTATGGATGGAGAGAAGAGACCCGAAGATGTGCGGTGGTCGAAGAAGGGAGAGGGTCGCGAATGGGATCGAGGCAAGGTTATGGATGATCAAGGACATACGGATGTCCATGCCTCGTGGTAGATGTGGTTGGTTCGTGGGGAGACGTTCAACCCGAAAATCTAGCCAAGGTCAGGCTGACGCTTAGCGACTCGTAGCAGCAAGGCTGAATGATCTATGCTTTCTAGTGGTGTTCAAGGGTGTTTGTGGGTACCAGGACAATTTAGTACATTCGTGACCGACAGAAAAGTTAGCCTAGCTTAGGCAAAACTAAGTATTCTGTATGACCCCAAGCCCATCTCTATTATCATCCCCTAGATACCAGTACATTGTTGCAATATTTTTGTCTTCTGTATAGTTCTCCAATACTCCATCACGTGCAGTGCCCTCCGGTTCCGCGGCTTTGTCAGAAAGTGCGGAACTGCTCCTCGGTGGTGAGAGCTCCCACTTCACTGACGACATCGCAGTGATGGGTTTCTAATGCTGATACATCACATTCTCCTAAACATCTTTCCATTGATCAGATTATTTTAAATTTTTACTCAGCGACAAGCTTGGAAACTCATCTTCCAAGTCGCCACGCTCGCCTCCGAATCTGATACTGGTAGATATATATCTTCTCTCAATCTGCGGGGAGAGTTCTTATCAGATCTGACCAAACCCCAAAGTTATCGTGACTCGGACACTGCCAGGGGTATAATCAGAGGACCCTTTTAAAATGTCAAGCCCATTCGATTACTCGTACCCCTCTCCCCTAGAGGGCTACGAGAACCTGGAGCCACTGACCGAGTGAGTAATAGATACATCTAAATCCCCACCAAGTCGATGATCTCGCATTAACCTTCAAGTTTGACAGCGAACGCAACGAGGACGGAAAATCCCTCAAAAACCCTCAGCATGGCAAGCTGAGTAAAGCCTACGAGGAATTTCCCGATCCTCTCAGCAAGGATCGTCGTGGTGGCTTCGATATCCACATCTATTATTTCCAGGTGAGAACAGTTAACCGGACCCGACCACGAGGGGGTCCTGGTGGGGGCGATGAAATCGACCATAATCGTGACTACCGTGTAATACTGACCTGGACAACCCGGCAGAATAACCCCGACCAGGCAGCCTACGCGAAAGCCCTTCATGAGCGAATTCGTCGTGAATGTGAGTAGACTCTCAGAACTGGTTCTGGTCATATCTACTGTACCATCGCGAAAGCAAGAATACAAACAGTGAATAGAGAGTACTGATACCTAAAATACAGTCCCTGAACTTCGAATCTATACCTTCTGGGACAAACCCATCGGGCCACACCCAGTCGCCATGTTCGAAGTCAACATTTTCACGCCTGCACAGTTCGGTGCTTTTATCCCATGGTTGGTCATCAACCGCGGTCCCCTGAGTGCCCTTGTGCACCCTAATACACTTGATGAGGGGGCCTTGGAGGATGAAAGGAATCATACCCAACGGGCGACCTGGCTGGGGGAGAGAATTCCGTTGGATTTAAGGGTGTTTAAGCTTATGAGGGCGAAGGAGAAGGAGGAAGAGGCGAAGCAGGGGAAGTTGTGAGGTTGTAAGTCTCAAGATTTAATTGATGCGAATTATTTTCCTGACTAGAACTTTCAATTATGGGCTTGAATGCCAAGTTTCTAAGTAAAGTATGGAAATATAATGAGAATAGAAGAAGCGAAGAACCGAGCTATTTCGATCTTCCCACTTACAGCTGACTTGAGCGCACCGTGTAGTTAGTACTAGTACATAGTACTCTGTAGTACCTTGACAATGAGAGACAGGACGAACGACTACAAGTGTATAAAATTTGTGCACAAACTGAAAAGCAATGGTCTACCTTTACTCACAGCTGGCCCTCCTTATGATTCGCAGCTTCTGTTGTGATTGTGACGATGGCGGCAGATGACCTGTGTACTAGGGCTACACCTGATATACCCCCTCAACCCTCTCACCAGATCCGCTGCAGAACTAATGCAGCTCATCTGCATAATTTCCCACCCAATAGACGATCTGAATATAACCGCATGTTCCTAGCTCGTTCTATCGCCTGCGTGGATGATTGGTGCGGCATGGTAGCATTCCAGGGTATATCCCTTCCTACAGCCCGCCACGCGTGATGGCCTGGATTATCTCCTTCGGCACACTTGTACACTCAATGCACATGCATGACAAAATTCTATGGTTCCAGCTGGACCCTGTACTTGACCTTGATTGTATCAAAGGAAAGCAAGCCAATACTTCTCGGAAGTGACATTGCCTGGTAGACCGAGACCAGAGAGAGAGAATCGCGCCTGCCGGAACTCCACTCTCAGTCCTGTCTTCTATCCCGTCCGCGTCGATCTCTTCGAAGTTGTGAAAGCACATTCGTCTATTTCCATGTGATTCCTTCGTTGCACTCACAGCTTGGCGGCTCCTGCAGTGAAGATACAGGGTCGCCGTGCGCGTGCCGCTTGGGTGTGACCGGCCCCATACTACCACTGATACATACTTTTATAGATAAAGAGCTCAGGTTTGAGCCAAAAAGGCCAGCCCTTGACCGAAGGTATCATGCTGCGACCCAAGATTCTTATTTATACAATGCATCTGATTTCGCGGTTGGCGACGGTGGCGCCGCTAACAACGCTGCTTTTCATCCCGTCCGTGGGTGCTGCAACCATCCCGCAGTACGTCTACGACTACGGTAGGTAGAATGAATACGACATGTGGAATTCTGATTTTCATGCTGAGATTTGACAGCGCCCCTGGTTTGGTTACATAGTCAGGATCCTTACCGGCCCAGCGATCTACAACAACAATTAGACCATACCAACCCGCAGGTGAACTGGACGACGATCGCTGACGCACCGTCTCCGCTGACGCTGAATGACCTCGACAAACTAAACAATCTGGGAAATACGAGCATCTATCTGACTTCGCACGAAGGCATTGATGCTAGTCCGGAACCGGCCTGGTTCAGAGGCATCACCCCAGATCAAGACGGGCATTTGACGAATGGGTCCGGGAGTGTGATTGTCCTGGTGGACCACGGCAGTGGAAATGTTGATGCCTTCTACTTTTACTTCTACGCGTACGTCCTTCAGATACGAGAAAACGATGAAGGGACACACTGACGGTGATCTAGATATAATAAAGGCGACAAGGTGCTTGGCCTAGAATTCGGCGATCATATTGGCGATTGGTAGGTGGTCGAGCCGCCCAAGACAAGCGAAACAAAAAGCATATCTGATCTGAAACAGGGAGCACAATATGATCCGCTTCTCCAACGGCGCCCCACAAGCCATATGGTACAGCCAACACGCCAGTGGGCAGGCGTTCACTTACCATGCTGTGGAGAAAAAGGATAAGCGACCATACACCTACTCTGGAAATGGGACACACGCCAACTACGTGATTACCGGGTATGTTCATCCATTCTTGCAAAGACATTGGATAATACTGATTGGCCCAGAAATCATGACCATACAATCCCCGGTGTTAATCTCCCCAACGGGTTCTTGGTAGACCACGCAGACCGGGGTCTTTTGTGGGACCCTGTCTTCAACGCCTACTCGTACACTTATAACACAACCACTCGAAGCTTCGAAGCCGCCAGCCCTGGGGCACCTTTGGGGTTGGTGAACTTCAATGGGAAATGGGGAGATGACCAGCCGCCGAATGAGCCTTCGATCTTTGGAGAGGCGAAGTTTGTTGCAGGACCAAATGGGCCGAAGTTTAAGGGTTTGGATCGAAAGCATGTGTGCCCATCGACCCCTTGCATTGTTCTGCCCTTCAGGATTTGGGCTGGTTCGGGGGGGAGGGAAGAAAGAGTAGAACACTTAGAATGTTGATTCCTGATACAGTGGTTGGTGGCTTCTTACTATCATTACAGTGGGGATCCTGCAAGGCTTAAACATACCCAATTCATACATTATTTCATGATTTGATCTCTTGATTGCACATGGCTGGTGATTATACGGTATCCAACAGGAACACCGAAGTGCAATTCATCCCATTGTTCCCATTGTTCTAATGGACTTCAATGAGCTAACGCCCCCAACCCTAAAATCCAAGCCAACGCCATCCCGGTCCAGTAGAACAATGGAAATACGAAATGAACGAGGGCGCCACCCTTGTTCATCCCGAGCTAACCATTCATGCACTAAGCGCAACCTTTTTTGCAAAATTCTTCGAACTAGCTCTCGCTAACCAGCACCCAGTCGAACCAATGCTCGACCCTGCCCCACTGGCTCCACCATTGGAACGTGCGTTTCGACAGGAGTGTATTTGGCCGAGGACGAGATAAGAGGTGTTCGTTACGGACCGAGTGATTTGTAGATGGGTCAAGTGTACCACATAATGGATTGAGATATTGATATTCCCTGGTTCGGAGCTTCAGTAGTTTACCCAGGGCAGTGGGTGAGGCGCGTCCCAGACTCGAGGGTTCCGTGGATGCGGCGCCCCACGTTGTTAGGTATGCAAGAGATCCCATCGCGTGGCAGATCCATGCGAGGTTATCGGGTATATACTCCGTGGCAATGGGCTATTTTGTTTTGCTGACTCGTGGACTGGACGTTGGGCGATTTTCACTGAGGCTCAGAACTTGAGTCCTACTGCAGCTCATGTTCGCTGGCGATTGGCTGGGGGATACAGTAGGTGAGCTTTGGGTATGAGAGGTCATTCCTTTAATCCTTCTGGTTTCTACCCTTCTATTAACGGAGAATTCATAGCTCCGTTCTTTTTGACAGGCCTATTAAATCAATGGAGTACGATCAAGCCCTGGAACGCGTTTCGGATGTTGTCAACTCTCAGCTTTACACCTTCGGCCCGCGCCAATTTTAGGCCTGGCAAGCTCCGGTGAGTCTGACTACATGCAGGAGATTAGCCCCATCGGATGTGCTCCGACTCGGTCGGGGTTCATCCAAACCAAAAGGAGAGAGAACGGTTCCTCGCGGGAAACTGTCGAGTTGATATCTGATCCGGGGTATCACAGCTCTCTGTCTCTCTCCACCCCCTGTCACAGATATGCCCAGAACGCGTGGACAGCGCCAATTTGACGTGGATCACAGACCCTGCCACATGGCTCCGGAGTGAAAAAAAGAAAGGAAACCAAAAACGACAAGAGAACGCAGAGAAGAGCGCCGATCGCAGTGGAGTCAACGGCCCCTGGCGTCCGTTACGCACGAGCCAAGTCAGGGCCATTGTCGACTTGAGAATTCCAGACTGTGCTAGCTGTAAAGAGTGGAAGACAGAAATAAGTCTCCCCTGAAAAGAAGGAAGGAAAAAAGAAAGAAGCAAACAAGATATGCTTCTGTGCTACTGGAATGGGATTGGAGATGAAACAGCAAGTCTGGCCCTATATGATTATGAGGTGGTGCACCCTCATCTCCCGCGTGGAACGAACCGGCAGTCCTCCACCCGCACCAAGTGGGGCGCTTCTTTGGTCTCGACGCGCTCTGCCTTGACGGGGGGTTTTACCCCTGAATCTCAGCTGGTGTTGGTCTGCACTTACAGTAGGTTTGGGGGGAACCCACGAGGGTGATACAGTCGACAGGTCACTTCGTGGTGGAATGAGATAGGTCAGGACGGTACGGAGTGTATACCTCATGGTAAGATCATCAGAGCCAATCCAGTCCAATGCACCAGGATTCTTGACTCCAGACTGGTCTGGCCGATGCGTATTGTAGCAGTATTCGTAGGGAAAAAAGACTAATGTCATGACCGCCTCCGCATCGACTGGGATCGTCTTTGTACCTCCTCTCTCTCTCTTCTCTTCTCTTCTCTTCTCCACGCCACTCCTTTCTCTTCTCTTTTTCTCTCTCCATGCGCCGCTAGAGTCGGACGCTGTGAGCAGGCCCTTTCTCAACTGGAATCCTCACCGAACCAAAAAAAGGATAAAAAAACAATCAAGCCTAGCTGCCCCTCTCCCCAAAAAGAGGAATTGGCTTGCCCGGATTTCAATTCTGCCTTTTTCCCCTTATCCCCCCTCCACTCCGTCCTCCAGTAGCGACGCTGCGACAACCTCACACTGGCTGGGAGCTTTGTGTCGCCCTTTTCTCTTGCCCCCCCACTCTCGCTTTTTCCCTTTCTCGTTTCTTTTGATCTGGACCGATTTAGTCTGATCTGACTAGATTCACTCGACTACATCTGCATCCACCTGTGAGGCCGATACGGATTGAATCTCGTGCGGTATACTCTCAATCCCGGATTTATCCTAAGAATTGGATTGTTGGAGGCTCTGAAAACCAATTGTGGTCTGATTATTCATTGCATGATCCAATACAGAGACATTTGGTATCCCATTTCTCCCAAACACCAACGTCAATACCAACAGTAATTGTGTAAGTGGCGCCCTCCCACTTATTCACCCCTCCATGCACAACCTATGCAGAACCCCTGCATGGGGCATCAGTCTTCTGCCTTGTTCAGGCGATGTCGAAATTGTCCAATTGATCAGTATTAATCAAAGAAGATAGAAATTGCCCTGGTTTCTGTTCTTGAACAAACAAACAAAAAAAAAGAAGTAGCCCCAAGCAAAAATGGCGACTCCCACTTCCTCGCGCGCGCCTTCCGATGCAGTGCCTTCGGAAAACGGCCAATCTCTCAATGCCCGCCGGACCTCACTTGGTTTCCTTCGTCGATCCAAATCTACTGAGCCTCTCAGTGAACGCAAAGCCTCCGGTAGTCGCAAGAAGATGTCCAAGGCTCAAGCTATGGAGGAAGAGATGCGCCGTCAGCGTGATTCCTACGCCCCCAAAATCCCCCCGCGCCTGCCGGATCTCTCTCCCGCGCCTCAACTTGAAACCTTTGGAGGCGAGGAGCGTGATACTTTGGCCGCTGCCCCTGCGGCTGCTCCCCCCGTGCCTCGTCCGCAGTCCGGCTTTGCTGCTCCTCCGACCTCTTCGTCTACTGAGCCTGTCGACCCATATGCTCGGACCGAGAGTATGACCCACCGTGGCCGCTACAGTTATGCCAGCAGCACTGTGAGCACCTTCAATAGTCCCCGCCGGGTCCGTCGTCGCAAGGATCCGACTTCCTACAAGTAAGTCCATGAGTCCACCTCAGAGAGAAGCCATCATAATATATCTCGTCCCGGTGTACAGTCTGAACTAACGTCTGCACAGCATTCTGGTCATTGGAACTCGCAACTCCGGCAAGACCTCTTTCCTCAACTTCCTCCGCAAGACATTGACAATGCCTCCCCACAAGCACCCGTCACGCACCCCTGAAGAGTTGGTGGAACTGGAGAACCAGACCTCCGCCTATGAAGGATTCACCTCCCAGTACCTGGAGACCGAGATTGACGGAGAACGAATTGGACTGACCCTGTGGGATTCCAACGGTATTGAGCGCAACATCGCCGATCTCCAGATGCGCGCTGTGACCGGATTCCTGGAAAGCAAGTTCGAAGAGACCCTCGCGGAGGAGATGAAGGTTGTGCGTTCCCCTGGTGCGCGTGACACTCATATCCACTGTACCTTTTTGTTGCTGGACCCCGTCCGCCTGGATGAGAACATTGCCGCTGCTGAGCGTGCCGCCAATGGCACCGCTAAAGCTACGGATAGCTCCGTCCTTGGCGTTCTGGATCAGTTCCTGGATCTGGAGGTCCTGCGCACCATTCTGGGCAAGACTACGGTCGTGCCGGTCATCAGCAAGGCGGATACCATCACCTCTGTCCATATGGATTACCTTCGCAAGGCGGTCTGGAACAGCCTGAAGAAGGCAAACATCGATCCGTTGGAGATTCTTACGTTGGAGGATCAGGAGGAAGACGAATACACCTCAGCGGAGAGTGCGGACGAGGAGTCCATTGCCGAAGAGCCGGAGAAGACTCCTGAATCCACCCAGGCTGAAGGCGAAGGCGAAGGCGAAGGCGAGCCGACCGAGACCAAGACCGAGACCCAGGAGGAAACTCAGGAAGAGGCGGCCGCGGTGCCCGCCCCCAAGTCACCCTCGCAGCGGAGCGTGAGCACTCGTGCTTCGCAGCAGAGTGTCAACCCGCACGTCCCTTTCTCGATCCTGTCGCCGGACCCACACTCACTCGCCTCGGGCGAAGAGCCGCTCGGTCGGCGTTTCCCTTGGGGATTTGCGGACCCTTACAATGCGGAGCACTGTGACTTTGGTCGTCTGAAGGAGTCAGTGTTCAGCGAGTGGCGGTCTGAACTACGGGAGGCTAGTCGTGTGGTTTGGTATGAGCGCTGGAGAACCAACCGGCTGAACCGTAATGGGCAGCCCTCGGCGCGGGCATCCCAGCCGACCAGGTCGTATGGAGGTCGCACGGGACCGCAGAACCCCAGGGGTTATGATGGTCGGCGTACACGATAGACTCGGATCGGATCGGATCAAACCAAGCCTTGTTTATTTTTTAACTTCTTTTTGCTTACCTCTGGTCTGCATCGATTCGCTTCTGTTCGCATAGCTTGCTCTTTCGCACATACCCCCCAGCTTCTTGCCTCGTTGAGGACTTTTTTTATTATCTTTTCCTTCTTGTTCCTCTTCTTCTTATCCTCCTCCTTTCAAAGGTGTGAATGCTACTGTATTTTACTGTTGCCATAATTTAGTTGGAGTGTCCAGTGTGCCCAGTATACCCGTACTCAGTATAAGTACCATGTACTCCTCAGCTGGAGCGTAATTGTCCTGCAGAAAGGCGGGCCCCGGCCGAGTCCAATCAGGGCTGCACCTTCCGTCAGTTTGGGGGCCGGCGCATAAGTTAATCACTTTAGCTTGGCCAAATACGAGGCACTACATAGGAAGGGCCGAGTACCATAGGGCAAGAGCGAGTGAGAGTGTGAGAGCCGCAAGGTGAACCCTTTGTCTTTCTCTCTCTCTCTTTCTCTCTTCCCTCTCTTTACTCTCCTCTCTTTACTCTACTTTCTACTCTCTACTGCACTCTGTATACTCCCCTGCTATTGCGCGGTTCATGTCTCGATAGCAACCGCACTAACTTTCCCCTCCCCACCCCGCAAGTCGCACAGCTACTTGCAAGCCTTGTCGCATTTGACAAGAGCCCTCGATCACTTCTTCCCTCGTGAAAAAGTGAGATTGGTTGCGACTGGCACTTCTATACTTCAAATCAACATATCTCCCGATCCGGCCGAACCCCACCATCTGGACCCTGGAACACAATGTCGCTCCAGGTGCACGACCCACGGTCGCGCACCCGATCCAAGTCGCCTGGGCGCTCGCGTTCACGCTCACGGTCGCGCGATAGTCGAGCCCCTTCTCCTTCGCCTTCGGATCTTCCGCGCTCGCGCTCGCCTGCTATCGAGGTTCGCGGCCCTAAGTCCACTACCGCTACCAATTACTCCCCCGACGAGGAGGCCGAGATCGAGCGACAGTATAAATTGCTCAAGGAGAGTCGCCTACGCGATGATGAGCCTCGGAGTGTTGTATCGCGTGCTCCCCGCAGTCCTGCCCCTTACGACGTGCGCCGTTCAGACGACGAGGATAGTGACCGCCGGCGTGGCCGGGAAGGTACCTCTTCGCGCCGTCGTCGCGATGACCATGAAGATCGCTATGAGCACTCGGACCAGGAGGATGACCTCAAGCTAATTCAGCCCCGCGAGTATACCTCTCGATCGCAGCGACGTTCTTCGCCGCCGCGCAGTCGACACGACGCGGAATCGGACTCGGATGATGGACTTGCCTATGGCGATACACCCGGTGCGCACCCAAGCTATGCCCGTCCCAGCCGGTACCAATACGCCCAGCCAACAAACTACCCGCCGTCTCAGCCTCAGCCGAAGCCTCAACCGACTGACTGGGCTCCTATCCCAGAGTGTGAACGTCCTGGCTTCGTCCCTCCGACCTCCCAGCCCGCCGTGTCGTCTGAAATGCCAGGCGCCTTCCCGCCGACGTCGAGCTATGTCGAGAGCCCTGCGACGAGTGCACCAACCTTCCCCATGCCACAGTATGCGGGAATCCCGGCGTCACAGCCGTTGCCCTATGCCTCGGGCGCGGCATACTCGCAGTCTCATTACCGCACTGCCTCGGCGAGTGATGGCTCCAAGTCACAGGCGCAGTATGCGCAGCCTGGTCAGTTCCAGTATGCGCAGGTGGATCCCAATGTGCGCTATACTTCCAAGGCGACGCCGACAATGCCTTATACTGCTTCAGCTCAGGCCCAGTTTGGCATGCAGCCCGATCCATATCACAGATTGCCTGAGCAACATCGTAGGCTGCCGGACCAGTATAGCAAGGCGCCTGAACAACCTGCCTATCGCTATAGCAATGACCCCCAATTTGGCGATAGATCACACTCACAATCACAGCCATTCTCGCATTCGCGATCCCAGTCACAGTTGCAACCACAATCGCACTCGCAATCCCAACTGTCGGCTCCGCATGAGCAACAGGTTGTGGAGATCACGCCTGGTGGAGGACGCGGCCGTCCCCACAGCCTGTCTGTTTCGTCAGCGAACAATCTGGCAGTCGCCGCGCCTGGGGGCGGCCATCTCGGCCACCCACCGGCCAGTCCATTGCTAGAGCCGTATCATGGCACCTATCAATCAATGTCACCCATGCCGTCACCGATCATGATGCCATCGCGGGACGACGATATCTCGGATCTGGAGCCTTTGGATGGCGGCAGCTCGCTCTCAGAATCCGGAAAGCGCAAGAAGAAATCCTCGTCCTCTCGTGAGAAAGAGAAAGAGACTCGGCACCGCAGCAGCAAGGAGAAGATCAGGGAGAAAGAGCGAGAAAAGGAACGTGATCGCGATCGCGATGACCGCAAAGAGGATCGACGACGTATCAAACCTTCCGGCCATGACCGTCACGATTCATCTTCCTCCTTCCGAGGTGAGGACTTGGTTCTCATCTCACCGACCACTGGCCGTAAGCGTGTGTCCTTCTATGACGCCTCGTCCGACGCCTCAACCATGCAATCCGCCCTTAATCACACCCGCAACATTGACAACAAAGCTATCATCTCCGTCCTACCGCGTCTCACAACGGATGAAATCCTCCTGTTGCGTGCAGAGTATAAGAACCAAGTGAAGATGCATGGCAAGGGCATCAATCTAGCTAAGCATCTTCGCCTCAAACTCGGAAACTCCTCCTTCGGCAAAGTCGCCTATGCCACTGCACTTGGCCGTTGGGAATCCGAGGCCTACTGGGCCAACTGCTACTACCAGGCGGGGACATCGCGTCGAGAACTTCTCATCGAGTCTCTAATCGGCCGGTCAAACGCAGCAATCCGCGAAATCAAAAACTGCTTCCGCGATACTCGCTATAATGATAGTCTGGAGCGATGCATGCGGTCTGAGCTGCGGGCGGACAAGTTCCGGGTGGCTGTTCTTCTGGCACTCGAGGAGCGACGGCAGGAGGAGCGCGATCCGATTGATACTCGCCTTGTCAGGGAAGATATCACCGACCTTCATCGTGCGTTAGTTAGTCGCGACGGCGGTGAGACAGCAATGATCCACATCATTGTGCGACGTAGCGATGCGCATCTGCGAGAAGTGCTGCGCGCGTATGAGGCCGTATATGGCCATAACTTTGCTCGGGCTATGATTGCCAAATCAAAGAACTTAGTGGTACGTCTGACAATCTGACCTTTACCCCTCCCCTCCCTTTCCTGGTTTTGTTTCATTCCCCCGGTTTTGCCGGGGTTGGGGGCGCCTTACTAAGTCATCACAGGGTGAAACACTAGCTCATATTCTCAATGGTGCGATCAACCGCCCAATGCGCGACGCTTTACTCCTTCACCAAGCTCTTCGCGAATCCAGGTCTGGACGGGAACGCTCGGAATTGCTCATTTCCAGACTTGTGCGACTGCATTGGGAACCGAGGCACCTTGAACAGGTTAAGGTTGAGTATCGGAGGAGATACAATGAGCGCCTTGAGGAGGCTATTGCTGAGGAGATTATGTCGTCGTCTACGGGTGCGGAGTGGGGAGAGTTCTGCATTGAGTTGGCAAGGAGCTCTAGTTAATTTTGCCGCTGACTTTGGCTTTGTATACCTGAGGCTGCCGTTGCGTTTGTTTTCTATTAGGCGTGGTTTGTTCTAACCTTGCCTTTCTCGCGAACTGAAGGCTCAATGGGCAGAGGAGAGATGGATGGGGTAATGTATAAAGTATACGATGGGCTGCATAATGAATTTCTTTTTTTGCTCGATGAATGCACTTTGTACCATATGATATGGGTATGCGTGATTATGGGATACAGTGATTTATCACTGAACTGTATAATGAACGATTTTGTTCGATATTGACTACCTGGAGCCCTGTCATACAAGTAAGTTTTCGAGGATGACTCGAAAAAGTCATATCATGAGGGGCTGCTGATAATGAGCAAGATCGGTATAGTTGATACCAGCCACTGTATCTTGAAGGCGTGCATGTTCTTTGGCCCTGGATTTTTCAAAAAAGTACCCAAACAATAGTTTTACGGACGCTAGACAGCGAGTCTTTTCTCTTCGTGTTTCAAGTTTTCACAAGAGGAGCGAAGCTTCTTTTGTATACTCTCAGCCTAGAGTTATTCCCATCAATTTTGTCTTTCCAGAGACAAGCCTTATTCTCTAGCTGACCAGTCCTTCGATCTTTGTATACTTTGAATGTCCTTTCTTGGCATTTTGGCATAAGATCATCGTAGATCTGTTTATGACGTCCTTGAATAATGGACCCAATAGTGTTAGAACTCTTGAAAGAACTCAAACTTTACGACCACTTGCCTGGAACTTTGAGTTTCGAGGCATGGAAAAAAAGAATATCCCTGTGCTTAATGGCGAGCGGAGGTCACATCCAACTCGTGCTCATCGGAGCACATGTAGCAAATGATCTAGGCGGGGTTATCAACTAACGCAGACTACCTCGTGAACGTCCTCGGCTCTGTGCATGGTCAAGTCCGGCTATCTCCGAAAAGCTGCATACAAATGGGGCAAGGGGCTTATTCTGTATGCCCGAGGCCAATTCGAAAGTGAAGGTTTACCTCGAACAGCCCCTTTGACATGGGGTTTATTCTATATTTGACTTGACTTGACTTGAACCACTCGCGTGTTTGAGCTCGGAGTACTTTGTCCACTTCAGACCTACGGTGCTATATTCGTATATACTAGCAATGATATAAGGGCGACATCGTTAAAGGGTGAGCATGCGGGGATTAACCAAGCAACATATGCAGACCATGAAGTGGCGGAATAAAACGCTGCAGTCGGACTAGTTTGTGTGAGCTATGATGAGCGGTGGGCTATGCGTAACCCTGTAATTAAACGTGAATGAAGTAGATTTTCAATCTAGTTGAGGAGGACAAGTCGGCACGAAGCATTATACTCCGTTCCTTAAAAAGGTGGCAGATGTTACATCGCCAACTTCAGCCACACCTCTCTCCATCCCCCACATCAAAGTGTCAAATTTCCGGGTTTTCACCGGTGATAGGGCTATGGCCATGGGGACTCGAGATGAAAGAAACGCACTCAATGTACCCCGTACTGTACCCCATTTCCACCTCGAGCAGCTGCGCTCTGACGTATCACACGAGGCCAGCCGGCAAGGAGGTACCAATAGGAAGTGGATCGACATGGCGGAGTCCTGTGTACGGAGTACCTCCAGAACAACCTGCAGCCCAATGGACGGATCTGGATTGACGTGGTCCACGCGACTTCCATCTCGCAGCAGTGTATGATGCCCTCGGCACATCTCGAGGTATCGGGCTTGTACCGAGTACATCTAACTGTGACATCCAACATCCCGCTATCTGAAAGTTCCCCTCAAAGCTGACGCGTAAAGCCATAAGTCCTGCAAGGGGAACGATTGTGATTTGAACACTCCTGAAGCCATGAGGATCCGACTTTGATCCACTTCTGCAGGTCCCCGTTCATCGCTCGATTCAATCCGACTCAACTCGTTCTGGTGAAGTCGTGCTGGTCCACGCAGAAGGCCACGCATATTGCCCCCCGCACGCAGAACTGTTGAGCGCTAGGGCCAATATGCTTACCAGAAACCCTAAGCATTCAAATTTGGACGCCATGCCATGCTGGCCAACTGCCGGAGTGTCGCCTGATGGTATCACGCCTGGCGCCTTCCTTCCCACGAATGAGATGGTAAATATTGACCACTCCCAGTCCACCTCATCCCCAACACTGCGTCTTTCCACCACCAACCCACTTAAGCCACACTCTTTTTTTTGCTCCACATCTTTATTTGCGCCATCCCGTGTGCTCAGTCACCTGCAGACGTTCCCAAAAGGCTAAGTGCCTCCCCCCCGGCTCTTTCGTTCGCCGGCGCCACATTTGATGGTCGATCCCGCATAGACCGCCGCTTGTTCCATGCAACCCATCAATATCTTGTGTTGACCGAAATTTCGGAGTTTCTCCCAGGTAAAGCTCCATTCTCCCTGGTCTGGCCCAAGTCGTGTTCCTCCCCGCTACTTGGCTGGGGGTGTCTTTGTCCTATCATCATCTCCCATCTATTTACCCCCTGCATCGGATTCTCCTCCCTTGCCATATGGCCGAAAAGACCGCATGGGATGTCTTTCTGTATGTATGCGAGCACTGACACTGATCAGCCGACTCGCACGCTCGGAACTTTCTACCCCATGCACGTCTGCTGCACTTTGGAATCATACTTCGCTCTCTCACGCTAAACCGCTTTCCACCGGGACCGTGGAGTGAACATTCTGGCATGCGGGCCCGAGTCGCTTTGGCTGGTGTCTAACCCTTATCCCGTTGGACTGGGGCTGGAGTATAAAAATGTCCCTGGCATTCCTGTAAACACAACGTCGATCCTTGCCTGCACACGCTCCGTCATAGCCTGGCCTTCTGCAGCTCTGAGCCCTCGGCAGCTTTTTCCTTCCTTAACCTACTGTCGACACTTAATCCTATATACTAATAAAAGGACATGCTCCTTGGTTGATCGTTTCGATCCCGTCCAATCCTTTGTCGCCAAATTTATCGTCATCATGCAGCTGTTCCGCCTCAGTCTGCTGGTTGCTTCTTTTGTTGGCTCCATTCGAGCGGCGTCTACCTTTTCCCCTGCTCGACCCCCCTCTCTGCCACTTGCTGTCAAATCGCCCTACCACAGTGCCTGGCTGGATGCAGGTAGCGATGGTGGAAATGGTGGATATCTTGCTGGCCAATGGCCTGTGTTTTGGCAGTAAGCTCTCTCTCAATTCTGTGTTATCACCAGTTTTCTCATTGAATCGTCAACAGGAACCAGGTCCTCGGTTGGTGTGGTCTAGTCCGAGTTGATGGCGAGACCTACACCTGGATGGGCTTGCCCGACTCGACCACAGTCAATCAGACTGCCTACGAGTATACCTCCACAAAGAGCATCTTTACCATGAACGTCGCGGACAAGCTGCAGATGAACATTACATTCCTTTCACCTATCACTCCAACTGATTTCAAGCGCCAATCCCTTGTCTTTTCTTACTTGGATGTTGAGGTTGCTTCTCTAGATGGTAGTAACCATGATGTGCAGGTTTACGCGGATATCTCTGCGGGTGAGTCAATGAAGATAGTCCCTTGGCTACCAGTGTGAAATGCGTGCTAAGACGTGACAGAGTGGGTATCCGGTGATCGTAGTGCCATTGCGCAGTGGGATTATGGTATCACCGATGGCGTCGCCTATCATAAGGTGTATCGCCAGACCCAATTGGCATTTTCTCAGAACAACGAGCAAGCTGAATGGGGATCCTGGTATTGGGCGACCGATGCCAGTAGCGACATGACCCACCAGTCTGGCACAGATGTCGATGTGCGCGGTCAGTTCTCGAGCCATGGCTCTCTTGCTAACAGCACGGACACCAACTACCGCGCCATCTCGGACAACTGGCCTGTATTTGGCTTCTCATCTGACTTGGGTAGTGTCGGATCTGAGTCTGCAAGCACACTTTTCTCTCTCGGTCTGGCCCAGGATGAGGCGATTCAATTCGAGGGATCCTCCTCCTATAGTGCTGTTCCGTCTCTTTGGACGAGCTATTTTGACAGTGAACTGGAGGCGTTGTCATTCTTCCACCAGGACTATGAGAAGTCCAGCTATATTTCCGAATCATTTGATAGCCAGGTGGCTGAAGATTCCATTGCTGTTGCCGGCCAAGACTATCTTACGCTTACTTCACTTTCGGCCCGCCAGGCGTTCGGTGCGACCCAGCTGTGTGGCACAGAGGAAAACATGTATCTGTTCCTGAAAGAAATTTCATCAGACGGAAACATGAACACGGTTGACGTTGTTTTCCCTGCTTACCCTATCTTCCTGTACTCCAACCCGGAGCTCTTGAAGCTGGTCCTCGAGCCGCTATACGAGAACCAGGAGGCTGGCAAATACCCCAAAACCTATGCTATGCACGATATGGGCTCGAGCTACCCCAACGCCACTGGTCACAACGACGGAAGCGATGAAGCCATGCCACTGGAAGAATGTGGAAACATGATCATCATGACTTTGGCATATGCCAAGGCATCTAATGATAGGGACTATCTGACTGAGCATTACGACCTTCTCAAAAAGTGGACCGGATACCTCATCGAAGACGCCCTGTATCCTGCAAATCAAATCTCAACCGATGACTTTGCGGGCTCTCTAGCGTGAGTATAAGATTAATTCTGTTCCTGAATATCGGGCTGACCGGTACTGTTAGCAATCAAACCAACCTGGCCCTGAAGGGTATGATCGGAATCCAGGCCATGGCAGTGATTGCCAATGAGACTGGCCATAAATCCGATGGGGCCAATTACACCAATATCGCTCAAAGTTATATCACCCAATGGCAGAATCTTGGTATCAACAGTGACGCTAGCCCGGCACACACTACTCTGTCTTACGGCGATAGTGATAGCCATGGTACGTCGAGCTCTTCCAATTGCACACTCTTGTGCTTATCCCTTACTCACTTTTTCTCTCAGGTATCCTGTACAATCTTTTTGCCGATGCCCAGCTTGGTCTGAACTTGGTTCCACAATCTGTCTACCAGATGCAGAGTGACTTCTATCCGACTGTTGCTAATGAATATGGTGTTGCTCTTGACACGCGCCATACCTACACCAAGGGTAAGCTCATGAGTATAACTTTTGTTTCATAAAGTAGATACTGATAATAGTTTAGCGGACTGGGAATGTTTCGCTGCAGCCATCGCTTCAAACGACACCAGGGAGATGTTTATCAAACACTTGGCCAATTGGGTCAACAAGACACCCACTAACCGTCCTCTGACCGACCTCTATGACACGGTTTCTGGAAAGTGAGTTTTATAAAAGAATATTTGTCTCTGAAAAGTCGCTAACAAAATGCAGCTACCCTTCTTCGCCGACCTTTGTTGCCCGCCCGGTCATCGGTGGATCGTTTGCACTGCTCCTGGTCACTTCGTGAACAGCTTCATAAGCGGAGATCAAATTCTTCTTCTTGTCATTTATTATTAAATACTATTTTTCCTTTGGGATTGGATGTTGTCACTCTTGCAAGATCGTTTCCCCCTCACTCTTCAACTGGTTTGGTGGCGTTCAATCATTTCTAGTATTGGATACATCTCCACAAACCCGTCGTTTGCGATGGTGCTGTGGTGGTTCTCGTTAGCAGTGAAAGCTTGACGGGTGGTGGCGGTCCTGAGGTTTTGTCTACACTTCGCTCTTTACAAACAATCCACAAGATAAGACAGATTCCGGTTTTACCAGCAGTCATAACTGTAAAAGGATGCCTGTATGGACTTTCTGGTAGAGATATTTAAGACATCTGATCACTGTCTATTGATGCAATTGCCTCTTTCATACCAACCTGCCAGCATCCGCTCTCCTTCGCACCTTCCCATTATTCCATCATTCTCCCTTCTATCTTCATTCTCCACCTCACTCTCTATCTCCAGCTGTTCATCTTCTGCTCTCACATCTTCATCCTCACATCTTGTGAACCGTCCACCTTCAAACCCCCCAAGGCTCTCGTTACAATGTCGATTACGGAACAGGTCCCCCGGCGGGGCGTGTCTCTGGCGGATTCACAACTACTTGAGAAGATTGACCAACTTTTCGCATGCAATGTCAAGGAGTACATCAGCTTACCCCAGCTTGTCGTTGTCGGTGATCAGTCGAGTGGCAAGAGTTCGGTGCTTGAAGGTCTTACCAAACTCACATTCCCCCGAGACAGTGGTCTTTGCACCCGGTTCGCAACTCAGATCATTTTCAGGCGAGACAACCATCTGACCGATCGAGTTATTTCTGCTTCGATCATACCTTGCTCAGACGCTGATGAAGAGGAGAAAAAGTTACTTTTGGAATGGGCTACCTCTGGGCTGGAAACCCTCAGCAGTCGCGGCTTCTCCCAAATGATGCAGGAAGTGAGTGAATTCCTCCTCAACCATTCCCCAACCATTCAAACACCCAAGGATATGACACATGAAAGACTAACTTACTAAGGTACATACGAGAATGGGACTTTCACCAAAAGAGGGGGATGAAGAGGGGAATGACCTCCCGACTTTCTCTAACCATGTCCTTCGCCTCGAGATTCGCGGCCCCGAGGAAGACCACCTTAGCGTTATTGACGTTCCTGGGATTTTCAAGAATACAACGCCTGGCAAAACCACGAAAGAAGACATAGAACTCGTTCGAACCATGGTACTCAACTACATGAAGAATGATCGTTCTGTCATGCTCACTGTTGTTCCTGCCAACGTGGACATTGCGACCCAGGAGATCATCGAGATGGCTCGTGAGCTTGACCCAGAAGAAAAAAGGACGCTCAGAATATCCACCAAACCTGATCTTGTCGACAAAGGGGCAGAAGATAAGGTGATCGATCTTGTTGAGAACTCCCACGACCAACTGGGATGGGTTGTCGTTCGAAGTCTGGGGCAGCAAGAAATGAGAGAGGGCAAAGACCGAGACGCCGAAGAAGCTCAATGGCACAGTAGAGCACCGTGGGATCAGATTAGAGCAGAGAATTGGGGAATCAAGGCGTTGGCTTCCCGTCTGCGCGAGCTGTTGATTTCCATGGTCCGACGCTCATTTCCACTGGTAAGTATTCCATGAGCCATAGAAATATACAGTTCAATATTGATTGAAGATAGATCCGCACCGAATTATCCAAAAAGCTCAAAGAGGCTAAAGAAGCCCTGGAGGTCCTCGGCACTGAACGAGAAACAACCGAGCAGCAAAGACGACTCTTGCTGGGGATTGTGAGCAAGTTTCAGGATATTACTGGGCGAGCGCTCAACACCAACTACGGATCTAGAGATGTATTCGAAAGGCAAGAGTTGAGATTGGTCACACGGGTGATGGAAAGAAACGTCAGTTTCTCGGAGGACCTGGTTAACAATGGCCAAAAGTACACCTATGCGGAAGAAGGGGCATTGGCAATGACGCTGCAAGCTAATGATAGCGACGAATTACTTGATTCCTCTGAGTCCGCTTCGCGCGAAGTTTCACCAAAACAACATTTGAATAGCCGAAAAGTCACATTCTCCCACGAGGATTTTCTTGATGAAATTTTATGTTCAAATGTCGAAATACCGATACCGCAATCAAAAGGCATTGTGGAATATCTCAGAACAGAATATCTCCATTCGCGGGGGTTTGAAATCGGGACCTTCAATTCAGGTTTGCTTGCGACACTCATGAAGACACAGTCTGAAAAATGGGTCGATTTTACGAGGGGATATCTCAGTGATATCATCGCCATCGTGCATAAGTTCATATGCTCGACACTCCAAGCTTCTTGTCCCGACACAATCATTTGCTCGGGTATACTTTCGTTGTTAGGCGATAACATGCTGAGTCGATATCGAAAAGCGTTCAAAACTGTCGAGTTTCTGTTCCGGACGGAGCGAGAAGGCACTCCAATGACTCAGAATCATTATATGAACGACAACTTACAACAGTGGTACGCTATCTTACCTAAAATTGTACTTTACTCTTTCAATACTCGTCTTCTAACCAATGAGTTCTGTAGCCGACAAAAGAGAATGCAAAGCGCTCTGACTGATAAGATTCTACAAGATTGCAGTCACGGGCAGGTAGTCAAGGTCAGTGATCTCACTCATCAAGACCACATGAGCAACACGCAGCATACACTTCAGGACATTCACGATATCCTGAAATCCTACTACAAAGTAGCTCTCAAGCGATTTGTCGACAATGTCTGCATGCAAGCGACCGACTTTTATTTGGTGACTGGTGACCGGGCACCTATGAACTTGTTCTCAGCAGAGTGGGTACACGATCTCCCTCCGGAAAAGCTGGAAGAGCTTGCAGGGGAGGATGCGAGCGTCAAACGTCGACGAGCACACCTGCGCAAGGAGATTCAAGATCTGGAGGCGGGACGCAAAGTTCTTGTCTGAACGAAGATGGAAAGGAAGTACCCCAATGGATCTAGTAGAGAAGGGGTGGCCTTGCGAGGGCTTATGATGGTAGCAAGATGAAGGAGGCCGAGTGTCGAGTTGGAATGACTATTGGGAAGAATGGAAGCAAAGAGTGAATTTTCTTCTAGTTGATCGAATTTGTTTTTAGCAGAAAGACACCTAGTCATAGATCTCATCTAACCGGTTTCAATCTACATGAGATGATCATCTAGGGCAACCCAGATGCTCCAAAGTCATATGCAAGGTCCAGCTCTACTCTGTGCTCTCATCCCAGCCATCAAAAGATCGAATCAAATCTGCGGGGAAACGTTAGAGACATGCTTTTCTTTTTCTCGACGAGTATCAAAACAGAATTTCCGGAGACGTACCGTAATAAAGCATCATAGCTTCCAGGTGCACATCCAAATGAATGCGTTCATCGACCGTGTGGATATTGAAAGTACCACCAACCCGGGATGGGCTCCAGCGGTAGATATTCTCAGAGAGAGACCAGTAGAAGCGTGTGTCGGTGTTTCCAGTCATGATATCACCCACCACCACGACAGTCGGAGAGGACTCCGACTTGGCCTCCTTCTTGGCGAGAGGGTTAGGGTGCGACTCGAAGACGCTACGTGCAACACCCGCAAAGCGAGCCCAGACCTTGGAGGTAAGAGGATCAGTTGGAGAGATCGGGGCTGGCTCGAGAGGCACACTGAGGGGTGATAGAGTCAAAGTACGATCTTCTGGGTCCTCGCTGCGAGCAGTTTCCTCGCCAGGGAAGGCGACGTGGATCGTGATATTGTGGCTTTCGGCGATGGGGCGAATGATGCGAATAGCACGTTCGCGCAGCTGATCGGGGGTCATGTGAAGAGCGACGCGGTAGTTGACGACAGCCGAGATCTTCTCCGGCAGGGCATTTGTCTTGACACCACCATGGAATAGATCGGCGGCCTGGGAGGTTTGCAAGGTGTAACGAACTGCAGGACCGCGAGACTCGGCGACGGCTTCTCCCAGCGCGGCAGGGTCACCCTCCGCCAACTTCTCGGACAACCACGGCTCAACCTGCTGCGGCGAGTACCGAGCTTGACATTCCAGCATACCATAGGATGGGTGCGAGGCATCCAGCCATGGCGAGAACAGCTCTTGACGCTCCAGCTGGTAGATGATCTCGGACATGATGCCAACACCAGTGTGGGCGGGAGGAACGGAACTGTGACCTCCAGGCACAGCTAGATCGAGGATCAGATCCAGACTACCCTTCTCACCAACTCCAGGCAGAGCATAGACGATCTCAGAGTCGGAGCTGGACTCGCTGGCTAGGCTCTGCAATCCCATGCCACCCTCGTCCAGGACGAACTCGAAGCTATCCTTGCCATACTTCTCCTCGAGTGCCGGGGCAATTGAGCCAGCACCCAGGAAGCCGTGCGATTCTTCATCATAACCAAAGGCTAGAACAACAGTACGCTGAGGGTGCCAGTTCTGCGAGATCAAATCTTCCAAGGACGAGAGAAGACCGATCAATACGTTCTTGCAATCGCTTGAGCCGCGGCCCCAGATCCAATCTCCGTCAAAATGACCCTCAAAGGGTGGATATGTCCAATCCGATGGGTCTGCAATTGGTACCACGTCTTGATGAGCCATGAAAAGAATGGGTTTGCGAGTGGTGTCGACTCCCTTGAAAGTGTATACGAGACCGAGTCGGTTGATATGGTCAATCTCGGCGTGCTCGTGCCTGCATGGTTTAATATCGTATTAGCAATTGACCTCTCGGCTCGGCCTGGTCACCAAAAACATACACTAGAGGAAACATCTCTTTCAACAGCTTCTGGAACTGCACAAATGGCTCAAAAGCCTCGTCATACGGATCCGTCGCATAGTCGCCAACTGTGGTGGGTACCTGCACTGCCCGCGAGAGACGCTTTGCCTGGCGGGCACGGAATGCCTCATCCTCCAAGAATATCAGTGACGAGTGTAGTCCATCATTCGGGGCAGCAACTTTCGATGCTTGAGGGCAGGTTTCCCGCCCGGAGGGTTCAACAAGCTCATTGCGGAACACGCCTTTTTCGGGGAAGAGGATCTGTTGTGCGGGGATGTTCAGCGCAATGGCGGATGGCACGGCCAATCCGAGGAGAGCAAGACCTTTCATGATCTAACGGTTTTTCAATTGAGATGCCTTCGAAATCTCTCCCTTCTCTACAGTTGAAGTTCACTTAAACTCAACCACGCGACCCGGCTTTCCTCGTTTATATGGAATCAGAATGGCGACATCCTACGCTATCCTACGGCTATCTTATCTTCCCCTCAGTTACCTTCGGCTGGCGGCCGCTGCCGCTCTTTTACTGGTTCAGGCAAGTTTTGGCTAAGGGTTTGCCGATGAGTTCGGCAATGCAATGCAATGATACTTGCACTGGCGCTCTAACAGCCGGATGTATACAGTATACATGGCTAGTACATATATGTACGCAGTCAAGGGATTTGAGTTCTGACGAGTCTGGCAGAAGGGTAAATTCGGCCAAGAATTGCGTTCTTGGTTCTGTGGGTGGATTTGTGGAACCCCCAAGGATGAAGCTAAGCAAAAAAACGTGGACCCTGGAACGCACCAGGAACACACGGAAACCCTTGACCTGTAAATTGAAAGAGGGTGCATAGCCTTGCGAGAAAAAAGAAAACAATTCCTACACGGAGTACACTCTCCCAAGATGTCCTGACAGCAATTTTCTGCCAATACGCCCCTTTGTCAGCATCTTCTCCTCCAATGGCTGCTGCCGAGGCAGATATGCTGATCTCCAAGGGAGGACAAAGGGGGCACAACCCAAAAATGCAGCGGGGATGGAGCTATCCCCGAACGAACCAAGTGGCAAACCAAGCTCCTCAGTTTCACCACTAGTTCGGGTTGGGTCTGTCAGTTCGACACCTCAAGGGAAAAAAAAAACCCAGCAAGGCGCCCACTCCGGGGATGTCGATCTGGACGATCCCAAGACTTCCGCCAATCACGGCGAGATGGAGAGTTCAATAGAACACTCGGTTAGTGTTTCAGAAGCTGATCAGAGTGCACCACGATGTCATCGTCTCCGTTTCGGGGATCCATAAAATTATTACGGGTCTCCGGGTGTTCATTGGGGGCGAAGTTCTCAGTTTTTTTCCCTTGAGGCTTGGGGCTGTACTCCGTCGAGGAACCCTTTTAAGTGAGACACGGTCTGCTGTTCGTCGAAAGCACTCTCCTTTTAGTCATTTTCGATATTTGTGTTTGTGTTTTGCGTTTGCGACACTATCCTTCGTTTCATCAGCGCATTCCGCATACTCAACACCCTATCAGCCACTCTCTTCAGACAACCCACTTTTCTGTCCTGTGTTGGACTATCTGTCTTTCCTTTTGACACAAAGCTCACCATGCATTCCCAAAAGCTTCTCGCTGTCCTCTCTCTCGCTTTGCCGGCATTAGCGGATCATACCGCCTCAAAACTTGGCTGCTACTCCGAGGTTCCCTCGCTTACGACCCAGAAAAAATATGAATTCGTGAGTTGGGGCTGGTGCCTTGATGCATGCTCCGAGGGAGGATACCGAGTTGCCGCTTTGAGCGGCGGCTCAAAGTGCTTCTGCAGCAATAAGCTACCTTCCGACACCGCAAAGGTGGACGATAGCAAGTGCAACATTGCCTGCGCTGGATGGCCCGAAGATAAATGTGAGTAAAGACCCAATCGCAAAGTTACAGCGTTGTTCAGTGGCATATACGGTGACAGTAGCTAATCTAGTCTCGTATACAACTAGGTGGTGGAGACGATGCCTATACCGTCCTCAGCACCGCCGAATATTCCAGCGCCGATTCCAGCTCAGACTCGGACTCTGACTCGGATTCCAACTCGACTTCGGAAAAGACCGTCATCATGGCTCCCACCGGAACTACCACCACTGCTGGTCCCTCTACCGCTGG
Organism: Penicillium sp. S1701; assembly: GCA_023626415.1. NCBI lineage: Eukaryota > Fungi > Ascomycota > Eurotiomycetes > Eurotiales > Aspergillaceae > Penicillium > Penicillium sp. S1701. The sequence continues at coordinate 35,389 of JAMAGY010000029.1, forward strand.
AGGTGGCATCGTTGTCGCCCCGACAAATATCAACGAGTCCAATGTCCCCACTGGCATCTTGACTGCGCCGGCATCCATGGTCACCAAGGCCAGTAGCTCGAGTGTCATCTCTGCAAAGATTACAACTGCCCCCGGCGCCGCTGGTGCCGGCTCTCACGCCAGCTCTACGCCATCCTCTACCCCCAACGCGGCCGACACCCTCCGTGCCGGACCCATCGCCGGTGCTGTGGTTGCTGGCTTGGGTCTTCTTCTTTAAGAAGTTAATCGAAGCTTTCGAGCTGTTGTTGTACTTGTACCGTTGCTCTTGTATAATGCGCACTGTACTTCATACGCAAAGGACCCGGTTAGTGGGAACTGTGAGGGTTTCTAAAACATTCCAGGCCTCGCAGGTCGAGGCTGGTTGGTGTTTTTTGAGGACTGGCGTGCGGGATTACGCGATATATTCATACCTTCGTTAGTGGATCTGGTGATCCGAACTCTATTAGTAGTCTAGTACCGAATGGACTTCACTATCCTCGGGAGTTTTTCAACAGTGTAGCTCAAAAGTCATCACCCAACTGGTGTCACTTTCATATCAAATCTCAGCAAATTTGGTCGTCAGGTGAGTGTGGGACGTGCTTGACGTCAGATTCCCCATATTATCCCCGCGGCATAGCAAGTCGGCGAGAACACCGATCATTACTCGAACCGTCAGTCGGGGAACCTGTCACACAGTCGCAAATGGTTTTTTGTATCACAGCAAGCTCCGAGTTCCTATATTCCCAGCAAACCTTGTTGACCCGAGCAGTTCTAGAGGCCATGGCATTCGCCCGCAGATTAGCGATCCTCCCCGGAGGTCTAGGTAAGGGGACCATGGTTCACCGCAGTCAATTATTGCAATCGCCATGACGACAGGGTTAACCTCGATTTCGCGACAGGCGGGTTGGGCTCGAGTATCGGCAAGAAATTGAGAGAGCAAGGCGCCCGAGTCGCCATTCTTTATGCGCCCTTCGAGGCGAAGCGCCGGGATGAGCTGCTCGAAGCTGGGTACGGAGGTACCGACATCGACGATATCCGCACCTACGAGTGTGACATCACGTCGCCCGACTCCGTTCAATCAGCCTTTGAATCGCTCGAGAAGGAGATTGTGTCGCCAGCTTCCTCGTCGCTCGCCGAGCGGGCTTTCCCTAGTATTCTCATCAATACCGCTGGATACGTGTCGCTGAGCGATATGGAGATCACCCCGCCCGAAGAAACCATGAAGCATCTCACCACAAATGTTTTAGGCCCCATGCTCTGTTCGCAAGCCTTTGCTCGTTTGTATTTTGCAGCCTCCAAGGTTGCTGAATCGTCGACTAGTCCTCCTCCGCCTGGGCGGATCGTCAGCATCTCGTCGCAAGCTGCGCATGCCGCACTGCACCGTCATGGTGCCTACTGCGCGTCTAAGGCTGCTTTGGGCGGCCTGACTCGCAGCATGGCGTCGGAATGGGCCGGCCGTGGGATCACGTCTAATACTGTTTCTCCCACAGTTGCCTGGACTGCTTTGGGACAGAAAGCCTGGAGCGAGGACTCGGTTCGAGAGGCCTTCTTGAAGACCATTCCCACTGGCAAGTTTGCCCTTCCGGAAGAGGTCGCGGATGCAGTCCTATTCCTCTGTCAGGTAAGCAGAATCTTGCCCTCTTCATGCTGGGTTTTGTTTGGTTCCTTCTCACTCTTCAAAAAGGACTCCAGCGGGATGATCAACGGTGCGGATATTCGAGTTGACGGAGGGTTCACTATTCGATAAATATTCCTCTTAGCCAGTATTAGCGCAGTGCAATGTCAATAGGTATACAGTGAGTAATAGTTGAAATTGGTATTCTACATTGCCCCGAGTGTAGTTGGTGTAGTTCAGTTGTGCTGTCTTAGCAAAAGGCGTGACTTCCTTCCTTCTCTTCTCCCTCTCTTGTTTCTCCTCCCACTTCTACTTCTACTTCTACTTCCACTTGTCATCCCCATCATCATCACGATTCTTGGCCATTCTTACATCGAGAAGTTCATATCTTGTCTAGCGATATCCAGATGGGTGAATCCTCTGACCATCCTCGTACTCCGTCTTCCCCTCCACCCCAGCGCCCGGGGAATATTTGGCTGGGGCAACTTCGATTTAGACTTCCTCAGCACATCCTTTTTGTGGGCAGAACTCGACTGGTCCCCAGCAGAGATGGGTATGGCCCCTACGTTCAAACAATACATCAAGTCTTGCCGGCATTATACCAAATGAAAGACGCGTTCATCCAAAAATACGGCTCGACATCAGTGTCATCCTCATATTTCGTCATTGATCACGCGTTTTCGCATTATCCTTTTCCAGTAACATCACTGGTCCGCTCTTACTTCGATCGAATTCTCACCGATGCAGAGATGCAAAAGGAGAACGTCATTATTGTGGTTCATGGGTGGGAAGGGTTAACAACCAACACTCTCTCCTTCTTCGACCTCTTCTGGTCCAAATGTCATCATCTCACTCTTTATATTTACGCCGGCAATCCCCCAAGCTATAAAAATTCAAATGCGAAGTTTCACAAAGTCGATGTGTTTCGGGTGAGCGCTCTCTCCTCCTAAAAGGCATGGTCCAGCAGCATCCCCAGCTTACAGTTGAACTAATTTGAATCAGTTGTGTTTAGTGTTTCTCGGCCAGGCTGAGGAAGAAAGTCTGAATCGGTCCACTCGCCGGGCTCTATGGTATTTCAGGGCCTGGCCAAGGTTGGAGATTGAAATGATGAGTGGATGGCCGCATACTCTATACGGAGGGGATGCATCTTCACAGCCATGTATCCCTCCAGCCATTTCAGTTCCACCTGCCAGAGGATCCAATTCTTGAAATATGTTGGGAGACTCCAGCTCTACTGTCGGGACTGGATGACTTCAATTTTAGATTGGATTTACAGCTGTGGGGGGAAGTGCTTTCCTTGAGCACCGCACTTTCCCTTTTCATCCTTTCCAGCCTGTTCCTCTTCAAGTTTCTACCGAACTTCTTTTCTCTTGCATTGCTTCTCATGCACCCGGTATTCTTTTCATCAGCTGTTTATAGCATACGCGAATATAATAAACCGCTATGGGGTCCTATGAAGATTTGAATTTTCATCAAGTCTCCAACTTCCCTAGTTTCTCGCTAGAATCATGGTCATCAGTCGCTCCCCGAGATGCAGAATGCGATGAAAACAACTTCCCCTCAACCGATATACCACCGTCGTTGAATCACAGGGAGGTCGTCCTTTTCCACTATCGTCTTGGCCCTGAGGAGCCAATGCGGTCCGGTCGCTTCAATCTATACCTCATAGAGGTAGCCTATAGACGAACATACGGCCATCCCGCAAATCGGCCCTTGTATCGGGTAGCTGACAATCGACGCTGCGATCTTCCACTTCAACTATACGGCCCAAGTGGCAGCGATGATACATACCTGCTTCTTTTACTTGATGAGGTGACAACGGAGAATCTCGAGTTGACCATCGTTCTCAATCACTGGTCTTGTCTGACGACGGACCCTCTCACTTTCGTCAAGCTTTTCGGAGAAGTTGCATACAGAGTTCGGCTAAGGATTTTCGAAATCTGCCCATACTCAAAAGAAAGGGTTTTCTACGAGGCGAATGTTCGATGGGTATGGATTTGAGCCTAAAAGCTATTTTCTCGGGCAGGCTAACATGTCCTAGATGTGTGAGGTCTTCACAGGCATGATTCCAGTGCACTGGGTAGATCCCGGCACGTATAGGGTGATCTGCCATTTTCGGGCATTCAATGCGCTGGCGTTTCCAATCGGGGGCTTTGATGCTGGAGATCTTCTCAAGGGATATCCAGGATTTGAGGAAGAACCACCAGCACACGACTCGGACTCGACAGTGGTTGAAGAGGTGACCGGAGGACCTTAACTCCAATTGTGTATAGTTGAAGTGTAGCTTTATACCTCTGTTGCCTACGGGTTATTCCGTTCAGCTTGTACATTCGATAGAACTCGTTTTCAAGCCTCAGCTCGATAGACCATGGATTCCTACTATTGCCCATACCAATCTGGCCAACTGTGGCAAATTCAAAGTTTCTACCGACGCATAAATCCTCAGATAGTTGCTAGAGGGTTGATACGAACAACTGCCTCTTACTCCAAACATTCCTAGTGTCAAACTGCTTATCGGAAACTATACTTCAATCGATCGGAAACCTGGCTAGGCAAAAAATTTTAGATTGCAGGCCGACTAGGCCGTAAAAACACTGGTATATCTTTTGTCTGCGAGCTATGCTGGACGCATCCGAACTAGAGAATATCCGAAACATCAACATTCTCCTCCCGCTGTACTCGAGTCCCAGATTGAGGGTCTTCAAATATTTGTCGCTCGTGAGTAAATGGGGCGAATCCGGCCGTGTTCACGTCGAAATCACGGTGGAATAGACGTCCCCCAGGATCCTTTATCTCACGATGATGCCGCGAGCCCCGGTTAACATAATCGGAATGCTCGTCGTAAGCTCCCGAGCTGGGATCATACACCTTTGTTGCGAAAGAGCCTCGGTCAACGTCATCGTCGTCTGCGGTTCTGTTGGTCAACTCAGCACCATATGCATTAGGTGTATCAATTGCGGCGGACCCAGCTGTGTTTTCTTCGTCTAGATCTGTGATCCGACGCACCCCTCCCGCAGATGAGCCTCCGGGGCCTGGCAAAGTAAGCTGTTCTTGACCCGTTTGATCATAGCGTCTTTCTTCGACGACGGGGGGTTGGCCGAGGTCTTGACGAGCTGTGCGAACGATGGTTGTGCCCTCTGGGTCGGTGTGAGAGGATGTTGAATACCGATGGCCACTAGTAGTCGTGTCGCCACCGTTATTTGTAGACGAGGTGTAGTAGTAAGAAGAGCTTGTGTAGGATTCAGACATTATCGGCTGGAGTAACGGGCATGAAAGGGGTAGGAACAATAATAGGTTTTGCTAGTTGATATACGACTTGGATGCTTGGATGTCGTGATAATACAACGGGCTTCGTTGATTTGTGAACTTTATATAAATTTGAACATCTAATGTACAGTTCTTTCTGAAAACAGTCTTCTCTTTGACCCCTCGATATATACTTCACCTTGTGGCAAGGCATGATTCAAGTTGACATCATGGCGTTGTCGGTGACATCTCGACTAACGGGGGCAAATGTGAGACCTTGGTGAGATCCCTGCAGGTACAAGTGGGCACCAATCAGACAAGTCGTTCAAGATGAGAAATCAAACACGAAGCACTGAAAGAGGATCCTGGACCCTAGTCAACACTTTGTGGAGGCCAAGTTGAGTGGGGTAAATGTGGGGATATGCAGATATCAAAGAGATATTCTCCCCACGATGTTGCCACCAAGAAGCCACGTGAGATATTTGACTCAAATTAACGGATCTTGAATCAATTATTCTCCAACCCGATCACTAGCTTCTCAATTGCAGTTCAAAGATGTAGTTCAAAGTCGTAAGTGACTTACTCAATGTTTGCGTCATGCATGAAAAAGCCTAGGCCAGTATAGATTCTCTCCAGCTCTAGATATTGCATGGACTGTATTCAAAGCTATTTCTTAACACACCATACCTACCGTTATAGTAGGCTACATCCGCTTGTACATTATTATGCCCGACGCCTTTTTACCCCACCTCAGAGGACTTACTTCCCAGTACACGAAGACCTCAACCATCATTCTGAAAGGTCACAGCGAGATGGCATCAAGCTTAGGCCCTCTCAAAGCATGAGCCTATCTCTGACATGATCCACAGTAGGGAGCCGGCTGTAGGAGAACCGTGCTAGAATCTCTTCCAATACAAGAATGTTTGGCAGCGGCAAAGCAACGCCTAATAAAGCTGGTCGCCAACGAAACAACTCCTCAGTTATGCTAGAAGCTGCGATCCCTCGTTCGAGAAGCCCAATCCTGTCGAAAAGATGGCAATTTGTATTAATACCTTGTGTGCGTAATCATTGTACAGTACCAAAAGAGCTGGAATGGTATCTCATCGACGAAATGCTATCTAACACATTAGATCCACCGAGTGCGCATCCTGCTCGCAACTTCAAGACTCATTATAAAACAAGAAATGACATATGAGGGTTTCGCTTCAAAACAAACCACCTGGGCATAATTTGATTAAGATAGAGCTTAGAAGACATGATGTCTTACTCGAGCTTGATAACGGGAGTCCCCTTCTCAGTCTTGACCTTCCCATCCTTCCCATCCTTCTTATTCTTCTCATCCTTCTTACCCTCCTCATCCGGGAATGGTTTCCTAGCCCAGACTCTCCTCGCACGCTGATACGCATGATGACGAGGGTTCTGCAGTTCCTTTCTTATCTGCGCAATATATACCTGCACCTCCTCTTTGGTCCATGGGTGCGGTGCTCCATATTTGGTGAATAAGTGCATCGCATATCCCTCCAAGCCAGTTAGCCAGTGCTGGAGGTTGACTAATCCGAGCTCCTTCATCGTTTGATCTCTCGCCCATGGCCCAAGAGGCCACTTCGCATTTATTTCGTGGACATCGATGAAACCAGCTTTCTCAATCGAGTCCCGCATTGTTGTAATGATGTCCATGGGTCTTCCAGAGTTATCACCGGCAGCGTCCCACGTGGGCCCAACAGTATATAGGATGTTATCAGACGGAATGCTCTTATCGTCACAGTATATATTTGGGTGTAGCTCGAGATGCTCGATCCATCCGCCAGGCTCAAGATTGTCATAGCATTGCTTCATCAACGCCTCTGTCTCTTTCGGGGTGAAAGCACACTGTACAACACGAAGATGGATAAGGTCGAACTTCTCGCGCCAGGTCCACTCGTGTAGAATATCGTCTACCTCGAGAATACAGTTGGGAGGGAGCCAGGTGACTGGAGGTGGAAACAGATCGACTCCACGAACGGTTGTATTAGGAAACATATCGGCAACATCGATAGCCCATGACCCTTTTCCGGTTCCAATATCAAGGATGTTTTTAGGGGAATCGATCGGGGCTTGGAAAAGTGGGTTTGGCCTGCCTGAATCTGCGACCAGGGCTGCAAGATGTGTGGCCTCGTAGGTTTCGAACTGCAGTTCATCGGAGGGGTAGCAGTATTCGTTTTTCAGGGTCTGGTATCTTCTGCCATTTTCTATGATGCCCTTGTATATCGAGGACTCGATTGAAGTGGTCTCAGATTGCCAGTCATCAGCGTATGTCCTCAGGTGTATGTTTGGATCCACGGCAATCGGCGCATCTTCAGCCATGATCAAATCGGTCGGGATGGACTCCTCGATCGGACTGGGCTTTGCAGGGGAGAGTCGAGTATGTACAAGGATGTAGTTGAACGTTGAAAAGATTTCCGAGTCTGAAGATTCAAAGGCGGGGGCGCCCCCCCTTAAGCGAACGTCATCGTACTTTTTGTCTGAGGCACTAGTACTAGTCCCGATGATCTTCTCTCCATTAGTACTGCAACTTGCCCATCCCTCCAAACAATTGCTCTGTCTCGGACTCGGACCGCCACGATACCGTTCACTAGTGTGCTAGTAGGTGGAGTTGTCCAATGAGTGATGAACATGTCTGCATCTCTGCCGATGTCTACAGCCTGATCAGGTTATGTTATTCAACTTTGCACACACTAACCACTCTCGACCCACTCTATTTCTGCCAGTCAAATGTTTATTTCTCGAGCAAAGTGAGACGATCAAAAATTTGCATTTTGCAAGGACCAAATAAAATTCTGCATATACGATACACACTCGAAAAATGTGAGCACGCGGCGATATACAAGAACAAGATTTCGTCAGGAGAGAACGGGCATTACCATCTCATCCTTCTTAGATTTTCAGAACTCATCAACGACTGTGCTGCTGGAGGTGGGTGCTGTGAGCGACGCGACTAGTAGTTGGACATTGCCCTATCATTTATGCTTGTTGCTCCAAACTTGAATATCCATGGATCATGGCTGATCTTCCCAAGGGTTGGAGCCCTGGAGAGGACCGTCCGTATCGATCGGATATCGGGGACAAGGTTCAAGTTCCCATCATGATTGTTAGGGTCATCGCAAACAGGTACTCAATAGGTTTCGTTGCAAGATAGTTCAACAATAGCTAGACAACGAAGTTAAAGTGGCATTGGGCGATTCATGAAGCTGTCTTAATAATGGTGGAAAACAAAACGATTCCCTTGTGTATATCAAATAAATATTATATACCCTTTACTCCAGCCCCAATTCTAGATAATGTATCCTGGAAAGTGCTTTTGTCAGAGATGACCCCTTACTCATCACTGAGATCATCAGAATCGCTAGTCAGACTCGCATCGTCGACTTCCATCTTCTTCATGACAGCATCGCCATTGCGTCCTTTTTTCTCAGCAGCGAGCCATGCCTCTCGTTTCTTAGCTTCACGTTCTTCCTTCCTTGCGTGTCGCATGACCTTGTCACGTTGAGCTGCCTCCTGCTTTCCATGCAGTTCGTTGATGTAATCCTGCAGCGTGGCCAGGTCCGAGCGCAATTGTACAACCTCATCGGCAGCAGCGTGTCGAGCAGTATCATTGACGGCTGCCTTCTTTTTGAGCATAGCTACTTCGGCTTCAAGCTCTGTGACGTGGTTGTCTCGGGCGGACGCATCCTCAGCACTGTGTGAAGTCGTAGGCGCCACAGGAACGATGCGGGCGACGTCAGATCCGCCCGTAGTGCGAAGCGCAGCCAATTCAGCCAATCCGTCATCGATCATCGAGTCGGGAAAGCATGCATGAGTGAGGGCTTGGGAGAACAGGGATGGGTTGCGATTGCGAGGTTGCGAAGAGGCAGTGATGTGAGTGTTGAACACGTACTCAGCAGGTACAGCACCTGGTGCGTGTGAAGGATCGGCAAAAGCATTATCATGACGGGGTTTGACGATAGTGTGTATCGTCCGGTGCAGATCCTGAGAAGCTTGTTGTAGACCGCTTGGTGGCAATGCGACCAGGTTGGTCACGGGATGTGTGTAGTCGGCGACAGTAGTCGCGAACTTCCGACGCGCAATATTCCATGATAGAACTTTTCCACTATCATGTGCGGAGAGTAGAACGGTGCCATCGTAGGACAGAGAAAGGGCTCGGGTCGAGCCTGAGTCGGCGGCCGGGGGAAGCCATCGATCTTCCGATGACACTTGTGTAGGGGTAGATTGATGCGAAGGGTCATGAAGGGTGTGCTGCACTGTATTGCCACGGTAAAAATCTATCGACTGCACGCTTCCGTCTTCGTATCCAACGTAGCCAGCCCGGTCAACGGGATCTAGCGCCACACATGTCGCAGAAGATGGGAGGAGGAATGTTCGTAGAACACGCCCCGTGTGATAGTCCCATACAATTGCTGTGTTGTCCTTCGCTGTTGAGACAGCGATGTTGTGTCGGCCATTGCTGTGTCCAATAGCGAGGGCAGTGATGGCGGCGCGGTGGTTAGAGAAGGTGCGGATGGGGGCATTGGAGGGCTGGCGGTTCTGGCTCAATGCCGGCTTGGAGAAGGAGAGAATTCCAGGCAAAGACCAGACATGCACAGCGGCATCCGGTGAACCGGACAGGATGAAGTTAGAGGTGGGATCGACAACAAGAGAGGTGACGGGTTGAAGATGAGAGGCCGTGGTGGTTACTTGGCGTCCGGTGCAGGTCTAGAATGCGCCAGTTAGTTGGAGCTGCCTTTGACGGATCATCTTGACAAACAGGATAGGACCGGTCTCATACCTCCCACAAGATCAACCGCCCACCTTCCGTACCGAGGACCAGCACATCACCATACTTGGCACCGGCAACAGCAATGCTGCGGATGCGTTCAGGGAAAGGGACCAGAGCTTCTTGGTTTCCTTTCTCCCGACTGTAGACGTGGACGACAGCTTTCTCAGCTTGGGCGGCGAAGATATGTGAAGGGCTCACGGCCAGGCCATTGGCTGTTGTCGAGCTCTTCTTGAAAGTGGATCGGAGCTGGGGTGAAGGCTGGAATTCCTGCACGCAAATCCCGACATCCCTCAGCGTGGCGGCCGGGGATTTAGCGGACAGCAGCGTAGACGCGACGAATGATTCAGACAGCATGGAGAATGAGGGTGGGTTCGTGCATGAAAAATATGGGGGAGGCTAAGTTTCCGGATTCTCTCCAGACTTCGGGGCATTTGCGATATCCCAATTTTTTTTCCCGACGCGATAAGCTCGAGGCTACGATAAGGGGATGCATACAGTGTAAACAGCACAAACAGTCAAGACAAACAGCCCCAGCTCCGCCAACCAGGAAATGCGCAATGCGCGCCATCCTCCACGGGACACAATGTGATCAGTATGAAACTCTGGTTTCCCCCGATCTTATACTAATGCCGGGCTGCGGCCTTAATCTTGCGGATCGCGGTGAATAAAAAGTCACATCTATCAATCTATACACGGGACCTGATTTGGACCTGTCAAATGACAGCAGCAAATGATGTTAGGTCTTGCAATGTATGAAACATCCGGTCAGGATCTGTCAGGAACACGTCACTTTTTCGGAACAAAAACTGTGCTATCATACGTGGATTTTGATTCCAAATTTGCTCCATTCTACTGTGCCTACACAATGGTAACGGCGGTCCGGGCTGGAATCCAACGCCATGGCGAAGCATTTTATACTCCAGTTTCAGACCACAACCAGGCATGAGCCGGACAATGCAAGGGGTGAACCCTCTGCTCTTCACCAGGGGTGACGGCGAGACACAACATCCAATGATGACCCGCTCGCATACACCCTGCTGGCGATCCTGTTGCCCTTTAACAGGGTCTGATTCGCCACGGTTGTCCTCTCCCCCTCCGTCCATCCCAATTGTCTCATTCCTATGCTCCACCCACCCGCTGGACCATGACGAGATTTAGCGACGGGGGAGGGTCCATCCACGTTGACGGACGCCTGCAGGACCCAGATCTAGCATGTAGAACCAATAAGCTTCCGCCGCCGACCTCTGATCTCACTCTGAGCCGGAATGCAAGGATGGGGCGAGCTCATTCTCACTATTATTGTCCTGGCCCGTGCCTACTGTGAGCTGATCTTGTTGCAGTGCCTCGGAGGGCCTCGAAGGGGGGGCCACTTTTAACATGCCCGGGGTTCTTAACGGCAGGGTGATGGTTCCCTGTCAAGGGATATCGTAGTCCCTGGTGACCCTTATCCACCTGGAATTACCTGCCTAGTGATGCTCAGTTTCGTATAAGGATCTATCTAGCCCCTGCATGGGCGGAATGGATTGTTTTGACTGGTAATCTCGCTTGCTCACTCTCTCTTTTCCTCAAACTCGCTGCATCGCATTCTCATCCAGGTAACTGTTGTGTGACCAGTCAATTTGCTTTTTCCTCCCATCTAAGTAGTTGGGAACAGGGCTGCTTCATATCAAGGCCGCGCCATGGCCGCCATGGACTGTGCTGCCGCCAAAATGCCTGCGAATCCATGTTTCCCGGCTCCTATTCAAACTCATATCAGGAACCAGGACTCTCATTCGTCGTCATTCGATCATGATGCGATGACTCTTGGAGAGCCCATCCCGTCACCACGCCGATGGTCGCCGACATATCAACCCCGAAGAAGGAGTAGGCAATTTCCGAGTCTATCATTTGTGCCAGCTCCATCCATGCCACGATCAGAACATGAAGTTTCACCATCGCTGCCACGTTTCTCAATGGATCGCGGACAAGTTTCCATCTCGCCATTTCGCTCAGTGCGAAAGATGAAAGAGCCATTCCAGCTCATGCTGCCAACATCACCAGTATCAGTAGCGTGCGATGAGGCATCGCCATTTGCGCCCAAAACCAATCGACAATCAAAGCAGCCGGCCGGTCATTCATTGCGAACATGGAGATCTGATCAAAACTTGGGCGCATCCAGTATGTCTGCTTTCGGTTTACTCCCAAGTCCGCCAATGTCAGATTCAAGGCCTGCGAGCACAGGACCCGATTCTTACTTCGCCCGCGATGAGAACGGTCCTCAGGATGTGGTGAGCGGTCCCTACGAGCTGGAAGCACTGGAAGCACCATCCCCAGAGAGGCAGAAAGAGAAAGTATCAGAAAACAAGCAGCAAGAATCAGAACCAGCGGAAAAGCCACTCTATCCATCTCGTTCTTGGCAAAAAAGTCCAGTCGACCCACGAATGACGGACGTGACAAGCGTGCACGAGGCTCATTCGAACTTCATGAGGCAGTGTGAAAGCGATGACTTAGAAGCAACACCCACCGGCACTAAAAATCCCCCGGTTCGCTTCAAATCACCTGCATGCGAGCTCAACGACCCGATATCTGTTTCAGACCGGTCCCCGAAACCCCAACGCCCAAGAACTGGAACAGTCTCGAGTGAAGCAAGTTGGATACCCAGCAATTTCTCGTACTGTAAGACATGGCTCCAGGGCGTACCGCATGAATCTTTGGATGATCTTCAAAACGAGACTCCCCGGGTGTCGAACAGAAGAAAATTCCAGATCGTGGAGAAAGACCCAGACCCACCGATGCCTTCATTAGACGCCATTCCTGGAGCGAAAGCTCTTGGTCAATCTGTGGTAAGTACTGAACCCGTGATTACTAGAACACATTACTGATTCATCTCCTAGCGGTTCGCTGTCGCCGGTGTTGCCAGCAGACCGAAGCTGGTAGAAATACGACAATCGTCACCTGTGACACCTTCTCCATCGTTGGGCCCATCCCTTGGACCGCCTCCTGTGCCGCCACACACAGTTCCGATGACTCCTGATCAGATTCAAGAGGAGGTGTCAGCGTTCAGTCCTGACACACCTTTAGATAACCCGATTGAGATGTCTGATAGTGGATACGGCACGCGAGAGTCCGGCTACTCCCTCGACAGTTATCCAGACAGCAAAGATGACGACACGTATACTGACCCTGGATCTTTAACATCGGATAGTGTCACATCAACTGTTGTTTGCGAGCGGCCGGATTCCGCTCAGGCGGAGGACGACACATCGCCGCAACCTGAAATTAGATCAGGCAGTGTTAGCCCACAAGCCTCACCACTACCCCCCGCCCACCCTTCTCCAGGTCGAACTTCTATCAAATCTGAAAAGGAAGACTTAGAGAAACAAGGATCTTGGCACCATGAGTGGACTCTTGATGACCACGAATGGACACTCGGAGAGCTTGAACACTCTGTACAAGATTTTCCTCGACATATGCTCCGCCTCACCTCCCCCGTCATCGTCTTCCTTCGCAAGAACGACGAGAAGGCCCTACTACGGCCATTCCGCTCTATATTTCCAGATGTAACCGAGAATTTACTAGATTGCCTTTGCGCTGCATTAATTGCTCGCAACTATCTGCTTTCTCTTGCCGCTATTCATCGCCGCAAACCCTCATTATCTGCCCGGAGTGACATATATGCCGTCGACGCCGTTCCCACGAAAGCATATAGTACTTTGGGCATCCAACTACCGACCAGCTCGCCTAGTCGGGTCAAAGATCGATTTATCGGCTCCCGCAGCCGTGACCTCCGCCAACAAGTTGAGAAAATTGTTGACAATCTATTATTCGCTATCTGTGGTCGCTCTGATAGCACACTAAAATCTGCAGTCGAAGTCCTGGCGCAGGTCCTTGAAACTAAGGCCTCCTAATACCTTCTTTTGGCCCTTCCTTTTCACGTCCCATCTATCCCACTCCTTGATCTCTGCTTTCCTATCCAGTCCGGCCATGGCGTTTTAGCGTGGTCTCTCTTCCTATGCTTTCCTTTTTGTTTTTTCTTTGAAATGATTCCCAGTCGATTGATTCGATATTTTTATCTACCTCATTCATTGGTGTTTATTTGGTCTCATATGGTTCATCTTCATACCCTGGCATTGCGAGTCGTTCCTTCGGAAAGTGTTTTTGTTTCTCTTGCAACTCAACCTGTACAATTATACTCAACAGCATACTAGTGCATAATCATAATAGCAAACAGCTATCCATATTTGCAAAAATATTCCAGCAGATTATGCCATCGTGGCTCTCGTATACCCTCTTTAAATGCGTTCTCTCTCACGTTTAAACTCATATTTGAAGTGTTTCCAAGGAAAACTATTGGCCACCCGGTATAGATCTGCGGAATATCAATGTTCCGGCTCGGGAGGTGACGCCTGCTGAGTCATGGCGCTTTCCCGCGGGATTCAACCGGCTATCTTTCTCTGCGCATGTCGTGAACCTCCCCAAGCTCAACTCAACCACTCACCTTCTCTCACAATGGCAGCACCAACACGTGGTCTGCGGCGCATTTCTGCCGTCAGAACTGCTTTATCGCCCTCCTACGTAACTCCTTCCATCGGCCATCGTTCCTATGCCACCACAGATTCCTCCTCCGCCACCAACACACCAGCGGGAAGCACCCGTCGACGGGCAACTACCTTCCAGGATAAGCTGAATGCCGGTCCATCTTTTGCTGATTTCGTCTCGGGCGGCGGCAAAGAGGAGCCCCTTGATCCATCCGAAGCCTATGCTCTCAAGACAGCCATGGTCGGTCCCGCCGGCCGCAAGAAGGAAATGACCCGATTGCCCGAATGGCTCAAGACACCGATCCCGGACTCCAAGAACTACCAACGATTGAAGAAAGACTTGCGCGGATTGAACTTGCACACGGTATGTGAGGAGGCCCGGTGCCCGAACATCTCCGATTGCTGGGGTGGTAACGACAAATCCGCCGCGACGGCAACCATCATGTTGATGGGTGATACATGTACACGTGGATGCCGTTTCTGCAGTGTTAAAACCAACCGCGCGCCCCCTCCGCTTGATCCGCACGAGCCGGAGAATACATCTGAGGCTATCTCGCGCTGGGGCCTGGGTTACGTCGTCTTGACTAGTGTTGACCGTGACGATTTGGTGGACGGCGGTGCTCGCCACTTTGCCGAGACCGTGATCAAGATCAAGCAAAAGGCCCCGAATATCCTGGTCGAGTGTCTGACTGGCGATTACCGCGGCGATCTGGAGATGGCTAAATTGGTTGCCCGCTCTGGATTGGATGTTTATGCACACAATGTGGAGACTGTTGAGGCTCTCACTCCTTATGTTCGTGACCGTCGCGCTACCTTCCAGCAGTCAATTAGCGTTCTCAAGGCTGCCAAGGAAGCTCGCCCGGATCTGATCACTAAGACCTCACTCATGTTGGGTCTTGGTGAGACGGATGAGCAGCTTTGGGACGCCCTGCGTCAGCTCCGGGCCGTGAACGTTGATGTTGTTACCTTTGGCCAATACATGCGTCCTACCAAGCGTCACATGGCTGTCGAGGAGTACGTTACTCCTGACCGCTTTGAAGCTTGGCGCCAGCGGGCCCTTGAGATGGGTTTCTTGTACTGTGCTTCGGGCCCTCTGGTTCGCAGCAGCTACAAGGCTGGTGAGGCCTTTATTGAGAATGTGCTGAAGAAGCGTCGTGCTGGATCCACGGCGACAGAAGGCACGGTTGATAAGACCGTCCTTGCGGCTGACCAGACGGCGCATTGATTTATCCTCTTGTCGGGAATAAAAAGAAAACATAATACGCATGGGAGATAAGCCACAAACATCTCTGTCTGTCTTTTGTTTTGCTTTCGTGGTTTATTAGGTTCGGCGCCGATTGCATTTTTTTGGTTGGGCTGGGTTGGTGTTTCTTGTTCATGTTTCAACATTTCAACATTTCAACACGACAGTGTATGTACCATCAACGGACCTGCTGTATATTCGAGGAGCCCATTTCCTTGTCACGTTCGAGAAAAAAATAGATTTCTTTAATATAACAGCAATCCTTCGTCATCGATCCATGTTGGGTACTCTCCATTGCATTGCCTACGTTGCAACTATGGCTCTATACGTTATATATCTTCCATACACCTACGCCCCATACCTCGAAAGTAGACCACCACCCATCTCCGAAGAAAGGGGCGAAAACAGGTTGGAAAGTATACCGAATCTGCCACCAACTCCTACTCCTGTCCTTGGGTTTCGGTCGAAATCACATTTAACTCCGGGTTTGAAATAAAGAAATGCGTGTCGACATGTCTCGCCAGCTGTTACCATGTCGGCTCACGAGGTGTCGATCAAATGGATATCTTTGCCCGTGGTGGGCCTAATGGTTAATGTTGTGCATTTGCACGATTGTGGGACCGCAATAAGATAGCTGGGGTCCCTTAGTGTTGGTTCTTCATTGCAAGTTCACAAGCTCGCTGACGTCTTCGCTATCCAGGCCAAGCAGGTAAAGGATGTCGACCAAGCTCTCGCCATTGACACGGGTGGGTGCCTCGAGCTGGACCTTGGGCTTGGCCCTCCAGGCGACACCAAGTCCAGCAGCGTGAAGCATGAGCAGATCGTTTGCGCCATCACCGACAGTCATTGTCTGGGAGAGGGGAATGTTATTCTCGGCCGCAATAGATTTGAGAAGGGTGCGCTTCTGGGCAGCATCGACGATAGGCTTGGATTCGACCAATTTGCCAGTCAGAGTCTGGCTAGCGGTATCGATTTCAAGCTACATGTGGTTTAGTAATGACCGGTCGTCTGAAAAGCCAGAATGGAAACACTTACGTGGTTAGCAACGGCATAGTCAAGACCAAGCTCACCCGCAAGCCACTCGGCCAGAGGCTGGAAACCTCCACTCAAGACAGCCATCTTATAGCCCAGGGCCTTCAGAGCACGGCAAAGCTCACGGGCTCCCTTGGAGATGGTCAAAACCGACTTGAGCTTTTCAAAAACATCGGCGGGGACACCCTTCAGAAGGCCAACACGCTCCTTCAACGAGGCGGCGAAATCCAGTTCACCGTTCATTGCACGCTCGGTGATTTCCTATTTGCCCATCAGCTTGGCGATTGTGAATATGAAGGTACACGGAAGCCTACCGAAACTTCTTTCTCCACCCCGATGAACTTCGCAATCTCGTCAATTACCTCGTTCTCGATCAGGGTGCTATCCATGTCAAAAACTGCCAGGCGCTTATGCCGGCGGAAGACACCCTCCTCCTGAAGAACCACCTCGACATTCCACTCGCGCTCAAAGCGCCATATGCTCTCGTGCTTGCGCAAGTCCTCAAACGAGAGATACTTGGGATCCGGGGGCGGAGAGAATGTGACCTCCACAACACGAGGGTGCTCCTCGCGGTCAAGACAGCGGTGCGAGGTGTTTGTGCGCTGATACGGGGTGGGGAGAGAGTCAAGGATCTGGAGGAAATTGGTCAAGCACAGCTGCGAGACGTAGGGTCCGTACAGGTGATCCAGGGGCTCGGGCTCTGGTACGGGAGGCTCTCGGGGGATCTTCTCGAGGTCATCAGTTGGAGCCGAGCCTTCCGGTACACGGGGCGGAGGGAGCTTATCGCCAGCGACAAGTTTGGGCGAGACATCGGGGTGGATGTGAGGGTGAATTGGGTGGCTGGATTTGTAGAAGATGGTTGCGACGATGCGCGGAGTACCGTGGGGAAGTTGAGTCGCCTGGCTGTTGAAGATACTGTGGATGACGCCGCTTTCGTGTACGCGCTCGGGGTCGGGCTTGATCGGGTTGGACAGAGTGGACAGGCTCTCATCCAGTTGAGCGCCGAGAACCTCGCCGATGTTGGCGCTGATCGGGGCTGGTGGCTTATACTGTTGATGGTCTTGGAGGAACGAACTGCTGCGCATCTGACCCAGCGAGGGCCGCTGGGGGGTCTGGTTAGAATCGGCCATGGAGGTACAAACAGAGCAAGACGTCGTCCCTTGTCAATCACAAACACAAGCACTGCCGGCGCCCCTCCATTTAAAAAAAAAACGGCCGATCGGCACGTGGCACGTGGCCCCCACCATAAAGAAAATCACGTGGATCCATTGTTCTGGATGACTAAGGTGAAGTATAAGAAGAGTAACGAGTAAAGAACGGTCATTCTGAATGCTAAGGAGTAATATTGTATTTGAAAGCACTTTTCCTCAATAAAATCCGCATGAAGGGCGCGTTCTGAATATATTTTTATCCCTGGCTTGATTCCTGGGCCAAGATTGTCTGTCTTAGACTCTTTATAGGGCCAAGTTTATGCACATTAATGATAACATGGAAAGAATAGAATAAATCGCATTTATACATTTATAAAACCGATATGGATCATAAAAATGGCACAGCCAGATTTTGGGAGTACTCGAAACGGACTGCCTTCACCGTGTCTAGCATGATTTCCCGTCACAGAACGAAATGACTGCCCATCTTCCAGTCCACGCCCACTTGTGCATAGTCATGGCCGATTCACTGCTATCATAAACATTCCTCAGCCGTTCATCTTCACATTCTGGAAGTCCAACTACAACATCTGCTTTGCACGTTCGCAATGACAGGGTGCGCACACCAGAGCCCTCTCCAAGAGGACCTATTGCTTTTGAAAACTTGGCGGTCGGACCCCATTTGACCTTGACAAGTGAGGTTAGATTTTGTAATTGCATGATATATTCGAATTTGGAATGAAAGCATACGTCACCGGTGAGTTTTCTGTAGTTCAAGTCACCTTTGAACAGGGCAAGGTCGCTTTTTTTCAGCTCATCGTACAAGTCTGGAGCCTCATGCGGTAACCTCCAGTAGCTACCAGCAGCTGTCCAGAAGGGATCCTCCCTAATTGATATTTCCCCTGACTGTAGAAATCCCTTCCATTTTTCCCATAAGAACAGAAGGTCATCTCTCTCTTTTTGTGTAAGAGGGTAGTGATGAGCGGTTTTATCGCCAGTCTTACCTTCATTGAAGAATGCCTCCGGTGTTGACAATGCTGACAACAGATCTGTAAAATCCGCAGGTATAACATCAGACACAAACCAAGGGATGGATTTCGGATGAAACACGACCTTAGATGCGAGAGACGTTGATAGAAGATAACCAGCAAGAAGCATATCAACATATAACTCAAACCCAGCGTTATCCAGCACGATATCGACTCTTCCTCCTATGGAATGTTTGGCTTGTGCATCTTTCAAGGTGTCAAATACAACAGGAAAATCGTTTGATAAGCACATTCTTTTCTTGAATCTTCCTAGCTTCACTGCCCTGTAGCTTTTGGATATCCTCATAGGTGAAAGAGGTAAGAAGCGACAGGTCGGTGGCATTTCCCCAGAGACAGATCTCACACATCTCTCTAAAGAGAGCTAGCTCTTTCATTTTATCCTCAGTTGCGGAATCATTGATAATTGCTCGATATCTTGCCGCCTAGCTCGAGGACAGCTATCCGGGAAGATTTGAAGGTTAACCTTTTCTGCCGGGCAAAGACGTTATAATCTCTCCACCTTTGATATTGCGAGAAGATACAATGAATCCTTTTGTCTGTGATGATATCCGTGTTAGCCTGGTTCTTGTTGTAGCAACGGCTACGGCGTCTCACATAGATAACATTCCCCGTAGAGCCAAAACACATTTAACCAGGTCGGATTTCGTTGAGCTAGCTCCTTGTTGTACGCATCAATTTCAGCAGACCCATCGTCAGGCAAATCGCTAAGGCATCATGTGGTATTAGTGCTAGTGTGTTGGTAGATGAGGACTGTTCATCACGTATGATAGTTTTGCATCTGATTGGATCTCAGAAATCAAAGCATGCAAGGCCGTAATTATGTTTTCGGCTTCAACCTTAGCATCTTGCTTGTTGGATTCGGTCAAGGTTTGAGTGACATTGGAAATGGCCCCTTCCTGCAAGCCTTTGAGTAAGAATGATTTTTGTGCTTGAACTATAACCGGTGTTGAGAACATACCAAGATGATTGACCATCGTTCATGGGCAGAGATATAGGCAAAGCTCGACTTGTCCGAGGTGTAATACCCCTCTAGTAGCGATCAGTTATTGCAATGACTAAGGTAGGAAATTCCCCAGGGTGGGTAGAACTAGCTATACCAATTTTAGGATCAAAATCCATTTCCTTCGTTGTAAGATGAGTTATCACAGAGGCGTAAATCGAGAAAATTACAGATCGTTGAAAATAACGATTCAACGACTCTCATCGTCGAGAGAACTTCGGTATTTATAAATATCCAGTAATATGATGGCAAATTGCAAATAATCTTTTTGTTTGCATCGCCTTTCGCTCTTCGCTTTTCCTTTCGCTCTTCGCTTTTCGCTTTTCACCTTTCCCTGTGGGTCTGGTGGAACTCTCGCAACATTAAAAATTGTCAATTGCAAGGGGAGCAGAGATGACATCTTTTGGCCTGTGTGCTTCTGGTCTATTCTCGTATATTTAAGGAAGTTGGTCCTGTCATTCACAAGTGTTCGGTTATCTGAATCCAAGAGTAGACCATAGTCACGACTTCTCTTGGAACTTCTTCCAGTTTCACACCCATGGGTAATGTGATATAGAACAGTGCCGGGAGGATATTTGGTATTTAATGGATCTAGATCTAGGGTCCATATGATCTGCAGCTAAATTTGAAAGTGAGTCATGACACTGATTTATAATTCCTTTTCCCCTTTCCTCTTTCCTTCTCTCTGTATCTTAGGGTATTTCTTATATAGTATGCTGGTATAGATCATCTGCCGGGCGGTGAGGATGAATATCTGCCTCAGGCTGCAAGGGTGATCACCTTAGCGCTGAAGTGGGCAAAGCTTTCCGCCGCCACTCCACCATGACATACTTCGTTGATCACACAATGCTATCCCTAGGGTAGCTTTCTTGATTCGGTAACCTCCAATCTTGTATCTATCCAGATCTTGCCCCACTAACATCATGGAATAGGCATGTCAGTCATCGAATTCCCCCGGATGAATTGGTCAGCGGCGGGGTTTAGCAATACAGAATCCGGGAGGATCAGACAGATCCAGCAAGAAACCCACCGAAGCCGAGCAATTTATCAGCCCTAGACCTCGAGCAGACTAGCTCCCCATCTGCATGATACCATGATGCCTGAAAGGGTCTAAGGGTCCGACCAGGTCAAGCTGCTTTCCCCTACCAAATGTGCGATTGGGGAGACCCGCAGCGACCAAGAATGCAGGAATTGCGTGATCCCCCCGGAAGATGACAGAACCGAATTTTTCAGCATGTCGCCCAATACGGCAGGCGGTAGTTTGCAATGTCGTGATTGCCATTGCGGCAGAATGTACGGCAATGGCGGATTCGGATGGGATGCCAGGCACGAATTTCCGAAATGATGTCGTGATTTCTACTGTTTCTCCTTATATTCCTGCCTCTTGTCATCCTTTGTCTTCCCAAGATCCTCCCGGCTATCCCCAAAGTCCCAGCGTATAGCCTGAACCACCCATTCATCCCCAGTGGTTTCTTACACTTGCCTATACACTCCTACACATCCATTTCTATACATCTATTGCATACTTCCCGCCACAATGCCAGCCAAGATGCCCCTCGGTTACCCCTCTGATCTCGAGGGTATTGACTCACGAGACAATCTCACTGAGTCTGGATATGTTAGCGGTGGCTCCTCTGAGGAATATATCCCTGAGATTGTCTTTACCAAGCCTCATCTTCAGTTCCTTAACCGTCAACTCCAGTTCCTGGAGCCTCAAGGTATGCTATCTCGCCTCCTTTTGCCCCTCCTCCCTCGCCTTTTTATGCATCAATCTAACTCAATATCATTCAGATATCTTGAGATGGTGCATCACATCACTCCCCCACCTGTTCCAGACCACTGCCTTTGGTCTCACGGGTCTCGTCACTCTGGACATGTTGTCCAAGCTGGAGGTTCCCCGCCCCCAGATGGTCGACCTGATCTTCCTCGACACCCAGTATCACTTTAAGGAGACCCTGGACTTGGTGGACCGCGTCCGTAAGCGCTACCCCAACAACAACGTGCATGTCTACAAGCCTGCCGGTGTTGAGACCCCCGCCGAATTCGAAACCAAGTACGGTTCTCGACTTTGGGAAACGGATGACCAACTTTATGACTGGGTCGCCAAGGTCGAGCCTGCTCAGCGGGCTTACCGTGAGCTGAACGTTCATGCTGTCCTTACTGGCCGCCGTCGCAGCCAGGGTGGCAAGCGTGGTGACCTCGATGTCATTGAAGTTGACGAGGCTGGCCTCATCAAGATCAACCCCATGGCCAACTGGTCCTTCGACCAGGTCAAGCAGTACGTCAAGGAGAACAACGTTCCCTACAACGAGCTGCTCGACCGTGGCTACAAGAGTGTTGGAGACTGGCACTCTACCCAGCCCGTTGCTGACAACGAGGACGAGCGTTCTGGTCGCTGGAAGGGCCAGCAGAAATCTGAGTGCGGTATCCACAACCCCCGCTCTAAGTACGCCCAGTACCTGATGGAGATGGAACGCAAGCGTCAAGAGGAAGCCCTCACTCAGGCCCTGCAGACCCAACTCACATCTACTGCCCAGTGATCTTTCCCGCCTTGCTCCCTCTATTCCCATTGCATACCACCGGCGTTCAATTGTGCATGATACCTCTTTGTTCTTTCAGCGGCCTAGCCTTCTTTATGATGAATGTTTTGCGTTCCTGGGATTTAATTACCATCTCAAAAAGTACAGTGAAAATACACTGTCCATTTACATGCCAACTACCCCATTTCATACCTTCGGGTCTCATTTTTGTACATAGGGAGTTGAGCTCCGTTCTCGGACACCCTAGTGGGGTTCCAAACCATAATGACCCTTGCATGATAGAATCAAAAAGCATAACAAAAAGCCTTTCTTCATTATTTCTCTACTGTAAATCATTTCAAAGTTGTAATATATCATAGACACCACTAATTCAAATTTTCAAACCAAATTTACTCATCCAAGACCTGTCCTCGATTCGTGCGTGTTGTGCTGAGCCGGTTGCGTTGGGCCTCCTCCGATTTAGGAGCCGATCACGTGGAGTACCAACCCTAAAGGAAGAAGAACACCTTGAACTAGCATGCAAGTCTTGAAACATTATCTGAGTAACTCCGCAAAATTTTTATTGTCCTTTTTGTTCCTTGCCCATAAGTGTTGTGGACAATGGGAACTCGACTCAATATACCAAACCAAAGCGACGACGATGTTGTTTCCCAAATAAGCAACATGTTCGTCTGACGTGATCTGCCGATCGGGGACGATCAGTCGCCCATCCCAGGGCTCATTCTGGCCATTGGAGAATGGAGGGCACTTGGTGGGATACGGCAGTATTGCTAAGATCAAGGAGTATGGCCCAAATGGCGATCCCCGGATGACAATTCAACTTGGCGAGGATAATCTTGTCCAGTCCCATCGATCATATCGTCAAGATTGGCATGCCACTCCATCTTACAAGCCAAAAGCTGCAGTGAAAAGCCAGGTCGTATACATGAGTTGGAATGGAGCGACGGATGTTACCCGATGGGATATTCTGACCGGGAATTCCAAGGGGGAGCTCGAAAGCATCGGGACGGTTGATAATAATGGGTTTGAAACTTCCTTTAATCTAACTCATTCATCTGCTTTTGTGCAGGTCATTGCATACTCTGAGACAAGACCTTGCGGAAGTCGGATGTGGTTTCTGGTCACTAAATTCGACGCTAATAGAGGTCTTACCTGAATATCATCCAGGAAACCTTCGGATGGGGAGATTCAAACCTTCGGCTTATATCTATAAAGAGAAATATACCAACTTACAGCATCGCCATACACCAAGTCACCTGACCTTCAACGAGTTTTCTAGTTTGTACCAAATTATTCCTACTGTTTACGCTTTTATGTAATTTACCAGTAGATTTATATCACCTAGGACCATATTTTCTTGATTGAAGGAGGAGATACAAAAATTGACTTCGGACTTGGAACGCTTTCTCAACGTCCTAAGGATGCCAAATCATTCCAGACAACCTAAACACCCCAAATCCACTGTATAGTGGAGCAAAATTACTAAGATCTATATCAACGTGCTTAGTTTCCTCGAATCCGAGCTTGACATAAAAGTCATGAGCTGGCGCCTCCGCGCAAAGGGCAAAAGGAATATTTTTAGCCTTGGCTCGATCGAACCCAATTTGAATCAACTTGGATCCGATTCCATTCCTCTGTAAAGATGGCTTTACACAAATATACACTAGCTCTTTTTTTTTGAAAATCAGCGAGGTTCAGTTCAACCGTGTCTGGACCAGTCAAAATAGTATACAACTCACCGAAAAACTCCAATTTTTCGGTTTCCTTCGCGATTTCTGCACATGCAGCCGTAACTTCGGCAAACACAGCAGGGTCTAATCCTTCCGGTGTACCTTGTTTAGATATTGAACCAATATCATATTTTGGCTGCTCCTGTGACGGTCGTTTTCGTGCTAGCACAAAGTAACCGATGATTTCGTTCGTATCAGTGTCGACCGCCTTGAAACATTCGGTCGCAGGATCTTCGAATCCAGACTTGACAGCGGCTGTGTACATTTTCATTTGAATAGCATCATTTGGCCAATCCTGGTATAGAAGGCGGTTGATACTGAGACGAAGCTTAGCGGCGTGAATGAAGCTGGCAAGAAAAGGGAGATCTGCCTCCACGACAGGCAAAATGGAATACTGTGGGATGGCCATGGTGTTACTGGATTTCAGATCAGCAGACGGTTTATTTTTAAGATTCTATCATGAGGAGGAGAAGGATACGATGCTTAAATAATGAACAGACAGCTCTTAGAATATTGCTGGCTGAAATTCTGATTTTTTCAGGCAGCCAACTTTTGTAAATCTTCAAGGCGACAAGGCAAATCTTTTCCCCCAAAGAGCTTGAATTGCTTGATTATGATGACGACGCGCTGGAAAATACAAGGCTACAGTATATAGAAAATTTCTTGCGAAATAACCATACTTGTCTCTCGATTAATGGTAGCGATAATGTGGCTCCCGTAGGGCCAGGCAAGTTATTTAATCACTCTCCGCGGGAACTGTGATGGTACGAAGGGGCCCGAAAGAGAAAATGTTAGCAGACATGATTACTTCGCTTTCTCAATATCTCAAGTATCAATGGCCTTGGAATCCTCGTGTTGCTCTTTGGGTTTCTGGGCAAGTCCACCCTTTGCATGACAACCTGTAGTATCGATCGAAGCAGGAATACTAACTAGTATGGTTAATAGAGCTTTGAATTGAATTTATTTGAAATTGAACTAACTAGTATCATCTAGCAACAGGAAAAGCCAGAGCTCTGTCTTGATAATTCTTTTGTGATTGTGATTTTATTTGTCAATAATATGCCCCTCGCTAACAAAAACTAAAGACCGTAGACAAATTCTGGATTTTCCCTGTCTGTTAAATCACGCCAACTGAGTTTTAGTCAGTATGATCGCATAAGGCATATGATGGATAAGGAATAACGCACCCTTGATTTTCCAATCGAGCATATCCTGGACTGGATCTCACTTTTGCCTTTCTCCTATTTACTCGACGGCACCACCAATTGATGAAGAGTAAATCACATATACATAAGACAAAACACACCATAATAGTTATCTCCGCTGGGACATATCGTGGTGCATCCCCAGGGCTGAAAGTCTGTGGTCCAATTATGTTTCCGGTGCAGTATCCAATGAGGTAGAGGGCAGCGACTGTTGTTTTCTTGGTATAGCCTGCAATATTACTAGAAATTAGAGATAGAACAGTGGCCCCTGTGGCCGGAATTGCTTGTGTCAAGTAGTAACCAATGAGGCGGCCAATATTGAAGCTATCGCCCCCTGTTTGTAAAACAGGCAAAGCGACGATCAAGACAATGCCTATCAATGCCACTGCCATTGGTGCACATGCGACAAGCGTTCTATTATGGTACCGATCACCAGCCCAGCCGTTCAACACGCAGGCGATTATCACAACGGCCCCGCCAGGTATACCATAAAGAAGGCTTTGCTGCGGTGTATATCCAAAGCTCACAATAAGTTGGCTGAAAAAGTTGGTCAGACCGCCGTTAGGGATGTCTGATAAAACACCGTACATGAACAAAGCCCAGTTAAGGGGATCTAGCAGTGCTTCTTGGAATTGATACCACTTAAAATGTCGATTACCTATGCCCTGTTCGTTCTCACGGACACGTTGGATGGCAAGTAGGCGGTCTCTTTGGTTGAGCCAACGGCAATTGAGCTGGGAGTCAGGAATGGCCAAGAAAAATAAAATACCGATGCAAACCTTGACACAATTTTTTTTTCAGCATTTTGAAATAACTCTTAGTTTGGCGACTTACTGTAAAACAGCCCGTCGCAATGAATATGACCTTCCAACCGGCAATGGCAGCATCGATTTCTGAGAGACAGCGAGAGATACCGTATGCTACTAGACCACCAATTATCTGGCCACATCCATTTGCACTTATCCGAATTCCAGCTCTCAAATTATGCTCGTGGACAGTATACCATTGCGAAGATAGCAATGCGAAGGCTGGCATACTAGCAGCTTCAAAAACGCCTAGAAGGAATCGAATGGCGACAGCCCCCTGGAAATTCGACACGGTCGCAAACAGGGTCAGTATTAGCCCCCAGGTGGTAACACAGAAAGCAGAGTATTTTGCTAGAGGCAAATGCTGCAGGAGCCGGCTCGTGGGGTACTGCAATCAAACAGGGTTGAGTTGGGGATGCCGTCCACTTAGGATAATGTTTCACTTACCTCCCATGCCAGCCATCCAATATAGAAAATTGATCCAAGCCATTGGTATTCGTCGCCCTTGAGATTTATATCTTCTTTGATTCCCATGATACTTGCATAGGAAAGGGTCGTCTTGTCCAGATAGTTGAGACCAAAAACGCAACATCTAGGGCATATTAGTAACGAAAAACATGACACAAGCCAGTCCGAAAACTCACAGTATTGGCATTAGATGCCAGTCTATTGTTTGCAATAATCTTCGATTGGTAATATCATCCAATACTAACGGTGGGCCATTGTAGCTTGCCAATGCCTTCATTGCTTCATCATCATCTTGTGTGTATTTGACCACATCATCGGCGACAGCCATATTCCCAGCCTTGAAGTCTGCCCCAGCTAGATCTCTCTCTGCGTGCGAGCCCATTCTGCCTTTAACTAGCTCGATATGATTCTGCTCGGAGGCTTCAGGCTTCTCTGTATTTTGACCCATTGTTGGGTTCATGCTGGCGGTTTTTCATTCTGACCAAAGCGTTCCTCTGGAGTGGTCAATCTGCTACCAATTATACTAGCTTCAACACATGGATCATTACCCCACGGGGTATGCATGCAGGGATCCCGCCGGCGTGGTCGAAACTTACTTCTTGGGAACGGCGACTGCCCGACGGCCTCATCGCCGAACGCCTCCGATCGTTGCCAGATGCAAGAGGAACACAGCGGCTGATGTCTTAGCCGAATTTTCCCCGCACGACTGTTCTTAAGATCCAAACCTGCCTGTGAACTCCCAGGGTTGTGATATGGTCTCTTCGTGATCGTTTTAGACATACGCCATGAACGCAGAAATTGGGTTGAGTGGGCTCAACCCACCCCCTCCCTCGAATAACACAGTGCGAGTTCGTATGATAGATACGAAATCATTCATGTCGTTGCACGCCTTTTCATTTGTTAAGCCAGTAATGCCTGGACATGAGCGAATGAGTGTGACAACTGTGGCTTTCTTGATCGAAAATGAACGACTAGGAAAGAAGGCGATGTTTGATCTCGGAACACGAAAAGACTACTGGAACTCCCCACCATTTACACTCACGAGAATCGAAGCTGCTATACCGGGTGTAAAGATTGAGAAGGATGTCACCGAAATCCTACAGGAACAAGGGATGAATCTGAGTGAAATCAGTATGTTGCTTCAGATCTAAACTCGGCCAACTCTCTAACTCTGATAGATGATATTATCTGGTCTCATAGCCACTGGGATCATATGGGCAGCCCACACCTCTTCCCCCCATCAACGAATTTGTGCTACGGCAAAGGAACTGGACCCTTTCCTCCATATCCCAAGAACCCCGACTCCAACCTTAATGCCGACGATTTCAAGGACAGAGATTGTCGTCAAATTGACTGCACGGACTTACACATTGGGCCTTTTCCCGCCACTGACTTCTATGGAGATGGGTCTCTATACTTGCTAGACACCCCCGGGCATTGGCCAGGACATATATGTGCTCTGGCTCGCACTACACCGGACACATTCGTTTTTCTTGGTGGTGATATCTGCCATTTCGCGGGAGATTTCAGACCAAGTGAGGAGATTCCCATGCCAGACTCTATCCCCACAGAATCTCTCCTCAACAGTCAGAAGTATCCAATGCCATGTCCTTGCGAGTTCTTTGCCGATCATCATCCTCAGCTTCGGGAAATTGGACCCTCAGTCGATACAAAATCCACGCCCTTCTATCAACTCTCGACACATGCTCATTCAACTTACAAAGATCCCGCCACTGCTGCGGTTACAACATATGGAATGCAGAAGTACTTCGATGCCGATCCAAACGTTATGGTCTGTCTGGCCCATGACACATCACTGCTGGATCATCTACCCATCTTCAATGAAAGTCCGGGCGATGACCTCAACGAGTGGAAGAAGCGAGGTTTTAAACAGAAGTGCCATTGGTGTTGGCTTGGTGAGTTACCTCGTTATGATAGAGATGGAAACGTGGTTGGACCGGGAAATCGAGAAAAGCCCATTATCGATGGTCTTTGGGTGGACGGCCTGCGGGTAGAAGGTTTCAAGAAGGACACGACAAGTTGAATCAGGCGAGGCCGATAGATAGACTCGATTTCAATTCCTATGATGCATCTCATCATATAAGAAAAATGGAAAGTCGGCATTTGCAAGTCCCTCGCCCCCGGGGGCCAGAAGATCATAGCCCATACCCAAGCTCCATAGCTCTTCATCTTGAAAGCCCCAGTTGTTGTAGGGAGAAACATCTGGTGTCGGCTGAAGATTATAGCTAGGACTGCCTTCGATTTGAATATTGGTCCCAATGGGCTGAGGCTCTAGAGAAAAGCCCGGTACCTCCTCATAGAAGACGTTTCTTTCGGTTCTTTGTCTATTCAGCCATGAAGGATTCGGGTGCTTTGCTTGTAGTGTCTGGTCAGCCACTCTCTTTCTTGATTTTGTGCTAGTTTGTTTTAACATTCTCTCAAATCCATTTGCCATGCTGAAAACCATATGATTGGCACCAGCCCTGCAACCTCGAAGCAGCTTGATTATGCCATCAATCAACGGTCGCGTTCGATGAATAGGGTCGATTGTTATACCAATTTTCTGCCAGCGACGTGACATTTTCATCAAAAATACCACCGCAAATGCAATCATAGAATGCATATAAAGTGGCATTCCTACAATACCTTCGCGATATCCCGGCTCCTGGATGAAGTACTCGAGGAGTAAATGTGCCGCTTCAATCGCCCGCAGCGTTAGGGGTCGGAGACTTGTAGGAAGATCATGCAGTGTCTCGAGTGGGCGCCCTCTCAGCACTATAGAGTGCAATACCAGCTCACTGAAATAATAGTGTAGGTCGATCCCCCCTCCCAGCATATTGATCATTCTTAAATGACCCCAGCGGTCTTTCCATATGCGTGAATCTTCTGTGAATCGAAAATGATTTAGCACAGACGCGTCATCGCCGCCCATCGTTCTTTTGGGCTCAAGACCAAATGTCTGAAAAGCTTTACTCATTATCACCAAGCCAGTAACTTGCGCGATGAGTGCTTGGTCTTGTTGTGTGCACCATTCTGAATTAAGAAGGACTTCAAAATCCTTGATTGGCCTCAGCTCCGCCATCACTGGTGGTCGACCATAAGCAATACTTGATTGATGGTCCAGAACAAATAAAAGGTACCACAATCTAGCTTTCTCTAGATTTTCCCTGCGTACCTCCTCACTGGTATCTGCGGCGTGAAAGGCTTCGTGAAACGCATGATGAAGGTTCAGCTCGGTCGCCATGCGAATACATAAGCCGCTCAATTTCCAGCTAAGATCGGGTTGCCAAAGTGCTGCAATACACAGTCCACGGATATCATCAAGAGTATGAAAACGATCGAATATTGCGGAGGTGACCAGCCCAAGAAATCGACTGTGGCATGCTTCGTGTATATATTCATGTCCAGAGATGTGAAGAGCACTGACCAGCATAATTGCTGTGAATAACACGGTGGACGATGTTCGAATTGTTTCAAGAGTTGCGTCGGGGGGAATCGTCGCCGAGAAAAGGTGTGGTGATAACAATGTCTTGAATCTAGACTGGTGTGAGTCGATGCAATCCTGAAAATTTGAAATACTTCGACCGGGGAGTCACAAACAATTCTAGCATTTCTTCGGCCTCTTCATTAGATAAGATCTTTTCGGATATCAAATCCGAGTCCATTCTTCTCATTCCCCCTTTGCGCCTTTGTTTTGAGCTTCTAAGCTGGCTGCACAGCCCGTCCAGCCTTGTTGCTTCGATAAGGCTCCCCATCGGGCCAGGCGACATATCTCTCTCTTGTAGCCTGCTATTGCTGGAACCAGGCTCCTGGGAGTTTTGTCTCGTCGGTCGCGGTGATTGGGACGGTCCCACGATCTCTGTGGGTGCGTATAGGTCGAGAGCAGGCATGTTCAGCTTTTCTAGCACGTCTTCGAGGGCTCTCTCAAGCTTGACCAAATTGACATTGTATGGTTGCGGTCGCTTGTCAATATTCTCTGCGCTCATCCATACTTTCTTCTCGCTGACACATTTGAGTCGAAGACGGAGGCAACGCGAACAACTGCTCATGCCTCGATCTGCAGAGTCACATTTGACCTTTAATTTGCGACAAGTAGAGCACGCAGTCCCCTTTTTCGACTGTTGAATCTCACCCCCTTCCTCTGCCCCCCTTTTCTGCCTTTTCCTTGAAGTAGAAGATCCCTCGGCAGCATGGGTAGAATCGGCGAAGTCACTATTCATGTCGTGGATCAAGTGCAATTAAGTGGAGCGGATAGTGGAGAGAGCAGACTATTCGAAATGACACGCAAAGAATAGCCTCCTCGGTAAATCAAAGTTGACTGACGCTCTAGGCCCACTAGCTTCTTCCTCTTAGCCCGTTCGTGATACGTCCATTCCCAGCGAGGCCGGCAAGATCTCCGTTCTTCCCAAAGAAGCGCGTCTTGTTGTGTCTTGTCATAGTCCAGCCGGAAGATTCCTGGTAGCCAAACATCAAAACAAAGCACCCAAGAACCATTCACGCTTCTCTTTCTGTCTTCCTTCTTGCTTGGAAACTGTATCTCCCATGTCGAAGCAGGCTAGGAGACCCGCTTCCCCGCACCAAACGCCGACGGCAATGATCGGTATTATGCCGACGGGGATGTGCATGCGCTGGATCACGTAGGAAATCTGCCTGGAGATCAGTCTGCTCAAGGGTCAGTATTTGATTTATATTTTTCTTGGAATGGTCAGTTTCGTAACAGACTTTCACAATATAGCTCATTTCAAAGCAAGGGTTGACGATGGCCTCATTTCGACCTCGCATCGCTATCACTCTAGGCGATCCAGCCGGTGTTGGACCTGAACTGGCAGCGAAGCTTCTTGCAGACCCTCGAAACATTGAGCGAGCCGATCTCCTTGTTCTTGCAGACAAATGTGAAGTTGAAGCTGCAGCTTTGGTGGCCAATGTCGTAATCCCAGAAAGTGTACGCATATTGGAAGATGGAACTGCCCCGACCGTGCCAATTCAACAAGGAAAGATATCAAAGGCAGCTGGAGAACGTACCTTGCACCAGTTGAAGCGAGCGGTGGCTCTTGTAAATCGGGATGAAGCGGACGCCATCGTCTTCACACCACTTAACAAGACCTCACTTCATATGGCTGGCATGCATGAAGAAGATGAGCTGCGATGGTTTGCCATGCACTTAAACCACAAAGGAACCACAAGCGAAGTCAATATTATCCCAGGTTTATGGACTGCACGTGTGACAAGCCATGTCGCAATGAAAGATGTGTCTGCGCGTATCTCAAAAAGATCTGTCTGCGACTCTATCGAGCTGCTGCATAATTTGCTGTTAGTGTCTTTGATTCAAATTACCTTTCAATGATGACTTATCTTGAATTCACAGGTCTGACTCTGGTATCGAAAATCCCCGCCTGGGTGTCTGTGCCTTGAATCCTCACAATGGTGAGAATGGGCTCTTTGGTCGTGAAGAGATCGATGCCATTCGGCCAGGTGTAGAGTTGGCTTCGTCAAAGGGGATAAATGTTAAGGGCCCATTCCCTAGTGACACCATATTCGTCGCTCGAGCAAGTTATGATGGGATTGTCACAATGTATCATGATCAAGGTCAAATCGCACTGAAAGTTATTGGGTTTGATGGGGGCGTGACAGTTCAAGGTGGATTGCCAGTGGTGATAGCCACACCAGCACATGGTACGGCATTTGATATTGCAGGCAAGAATATCGCCAGTGTGAAAAGCAGTCAGAACGCATTGGATATTGCTATTGCAGTTGCTGGCAAGAAGGCTGCTCGACGGGGTGGTCAATAACAGTTATCATAACGCATACCATACTAGAGTGGACGTATTATAAAGCCATCTTGACAGAATAGATTTTCAATTGATAGCAACCCTCATGTTGCCAGTACATTTACATCCTTTATAGTCCACGTCAGAAATTATCAATTATTAATTAGCTCAAACATACCAAGGCATCCACTTGGAATCATCCAACTTAAGAGTTATTTACCCTAAAACCAAAATATGTTAAAATGCTCTACGCTGGTTATAGTCTTAAAGATGTTTTGATTCACCCAGAACGGAAAATAAATACATCTTTCAGATGTAAAAGATAAAAACACAAGTCCAGGTAAACTTTCGTTTGGTGGTAACGGACTTTCCCACGCACAAACATAAATAGGACCATCTTTCTAAATTAGAACTCTTCCTTCTCATCACAAGCTCCAATTTTTTTTTCTTCCTATCAACCTCACAGTCCAACCAAGTCCTTGAGAACCTCTAAGAATGGCCAAGCAGAGTGGAGGTCCACCCTCCTGTCCAGATCCTGACCATTATCAACCGTGTCCCAGGCTCACCCCTTCTCGGTCTTCATCACATGGTTATGATCATCCTATCTATCCTTGGATAGGATATTCCCAATCTACTGAAGAACTTGCGAGAGCCCGAGACCGATTCGAGAGAGACAGACTACCTGCCAATCACTCGTTCCGTCAGCCAACTCATCGGCAGAGAAGCAGCAGCCCCCGTTCTCATCCTCATCCATATGATATTAGGGACTCTTCTTTTATGATCCCAAGTATCGACACATATACGGGGATGTTGGGAGGCAACCATCCATCATCCAGACCAAACAACCAAGAGGCATCTCACGACTCCGAAACCGACCCGCAGATCGACAAGATGTCATCGAATTCCGAGCCTTCTTCATCAGACTGTCCTGATGATGAGCCATCTGATCAAGATTATTGCAACTCTGATAGCGCTTGCTCTGATTCCGCTGACGAGGATGAACAATTGATGGAGCCCTCCTCCCCGGGATCGAGAACCTCTACCGAAGACCAAGCTGGAGAGAGCGGTATTAAGTGCGAGTTCTCCGGCACTTGTCATATGGCCTCAGGCTCTGATGAAGTACACTACAGAAAGATCATCTCGCACATCTTCGGGCGTAATAAATCTGCTACAAAGGTTTTCCCACCGGAAGTGTGGATTCACTACTGCCGTAAACACTATCAACGTGCACGATACCGGGCAGGGCAGTGGCCCTTTACCCAATGTGATCTCCTCCTTGCATCTCTCGATCGTATGGAGGCATGGGAAGGAGTTCAAAGTTTCCAGCTCATCTTACGTCGACGAGAAAAAGAGCGAATCTACAACACCACTGCCGAAGATGGCACGGACGATAACTTCGGACAACCCCCAATGAGCTCCGCTCGCTCTTCATCCAGCCCTACTGTGTCTGGAAACCAACGCCGCGCTAGTCGTCGGAACCCACTGGCAGTTGTTTCGCCGGTCCCAGACTGGCTGCGTGAACGGGCCGGATCGGGGCTGACCTTCGGTGACATAAGAGAAATCATTCACCAAATCCGCCAGCATATGGAGGACCTTCAGGGCAATGTTGAAGGTGAAGGCGAGGAATCTGGGGACGCAGAACCCGCAAAAAGGCCGAAAAACAAGAGAAAAGGCCGTAACGTCATGCCCAAACGGACACCTGCTCGCACACCCCGTAGTCTGATTCGATTTCCTGATATCGAGATCATCCCCACATTCAAGACGTGGGCTCAAAATGACTATGAGAAAATTCGCGAAGAGATGAAGAAAGAGAAGAAGAAACAAACTGATTCTCGAAAGACTAAGAGAAAGTCTTGCGCCTCGAATGATACCTCCGGTGCACGATACCTCGCTAGCACCCGCTCGACGTACCAACAGCCGCCCAATGATGTTGGTCGAAGTACTTCACGCGCTTCAGGAAAGACAGCTAGAAGCCCTCATCCAAGCGAGGTTCGTGTCAATCCACGTGGGGGTGTACAGAAGCCCCCGAGGAAGTATTGAAGCTTCCCAAGGCTGTTTGCCTATAAGGCAGTATGGTGAGAAAGCTTTGAGGGTCTGGGGAGACAACGAGAAAGGAAAGAAAAAAAGAAAGAAAGAAAGAAAGAAAGAAAGAAAGAAAGAAAGAGAAAGAGAAAGAGAAAGAGAGAAAAAGACAAAAAAAGGGAAAAAAGAAAGGGTTGCTGGTTGGAAGACCCAAAGTCGTTACAATATCAGTAGTTTACTACTAGCACTAGTGCTAGTGGTAGTGAGCTGGTACTGAATCGTGGGGGCGGCACAAATCCAAATTCTTCAAGTTTGACTCGAGTCATAGTGCAGGGCATACTAGTAGATGTAAACCAGACTCTTTTTAGAAGACTTATAGGTATCACATAGTACTATATATATACGGTAACTACTAGGTACTATTAGGCAGGAGTCATAGGCCAGAACTTCCAGTATACTTTCGATTGGATGTTGGTATTGCTTCAAGTGCAACATATTTTCCGACGTTAAGGCAAAGACTCCATACTATGTTCAAAAGCACAAAAACCCACGCTTGCTGGAGAAAGACACCAAATGCAATGAGATCCGATGTACAAACACGCCACCACATATCGCCGAATGGAGCAAAAAAAGAAAAATCGAGACATTAACAGAATTAGGAGGATATTAGTGTGAAATTTGGCATGGTCATAATTGGCAATACCAGAGGTACGGAAATGACTAGCTGGCCACTGCAAGCTGGGCCACGAGGTCTGAGGCCACGTCAAGGAAGGGGTACGGGCTGGTAACCTCCTTCTCCTTGTTCTTGAACCGCTTGCTAATGGGGTGCCATTCGGTTTCACCTTGGGCACGGATGACGTTTTGGTAACCATCACACTTGAAGTCGACCATGTAATTGTTCTCTTCGAGTTGGTACAGCTGGATATCGACAAATACCCAGACACCATGGGAGATGCTTGGAAGTCCCTTGTTTTGGGTGGCTGATGAGGGTGCGGAAGGTGCGCTATTTTCGGGCGTGAGAGATTTGGCATCCTCAGTGGGTGCAGAGATTCCAGAGATATTAAAGCGGCGACGAAGCTCCTCGAGGTCGCTACGACTATTATAGACACTGGTGGATGCACCGGGGGGTCTGACGCCTTCCTTCAACAGCCGGGCACGGATGAACCAAGGGTCCTTGGGGATGTAGTAGTCGGAAGGTAGGTCGGGGTATTTACTCTGCAGAGGTTTTGGTTTATCAGGGGAAGGTGTGGCGTCAGGTCCTATGTTGGTGCCTATCAGAAGTTAGTATGAAAATTTGCGAACAAGCCGATAGAAAGTATCTACCTGATTCAGCCGGTTGGATATCCCAGACTCCACCTTGTGCCGCAATTGCTCGGTATAGATACAGCATGGCCTCGTAAGGTTGGTTTCGTGAGCGGATACCGAACTGCCACTTGCGAGATCTCTTCGGTTGCTGTGTAATCGGGTGGCCAATAGGAGGTTCAAGTCGTAATTTCTCCAAATCGACAATACTGCGCGAGTGGGGCTTCAATGCTCGAGCCGTAGCAGCTTGCTCTTCGGCAGAAAGCTCCCTCGGTTCACCACCGCTTTGTTCCAGCAGGGCGGCCTCTTGTCGACGTTCTTGAAGAACTCTATCACGTTCCTTTTGTTCCCGGTCACGTTGCTCCATGAGTTGATCGTGAACGTAGGGTAAGCTAGTAGGCAAAATCCGAACGTGACTGAGGCGCTCCTGATCAAAGTCTTCCGTCTCGGC
This sequence comes from Penicillium sp. S1701, assembly GCA_023626415.1. NCBI lineage: Eukaryota > Fungi > Ascomycota > Eurotiomycetes > Eurotiales > Aspergillaceae > Penicillium > Penicillium sp. S1701. The sequence goes on from JAMAGY010000029.1 coordinate 71,344, forward strand.
TGGTTGGCCTTCTTCGGCCCGAATGCGTCGTGCAACGCTCGGGGTGCGCGCAACAGTCGGTTGGGTTTGTGGTTGAGCCTGTGGTCTAGGAGGGGGAGCACGGTCTGCTGGAGATGGAGCGGGTGATTTCTGGGCAGGCATGTTCTGGGCCATCAAATTATCTTCAGTCGGAGCTGTTCGTTATTAGTAACAAGGATCTAAAGCAAACCACGGAAGGGAAAAGCATACAATTAGTCTGCATCATCTCATTCTCCACGACGATAGAGAATGCATCTTTGATAGCGCTGGGCTCTGGGTGCCGCAGTGCCTCTTCAATGTCTTCCCGGCCATATCCCATGCTTCTCTCAAGCTTTGTCACGGCAATCCGGTGAATCTTATGCTGAACTGGAAGGGGCTTGCCTGGAGCCAGCTTGCGGGAATCAATTGCCTTGTTTGGGTCAACGCCTGTCGCAATGAACTCCTCAGGTGGCGGCTCCAGGTACTTCGGGAGATTCTTGGTGAACCAGGGGTCTCTGCGAATCTCTTCGATAGTAATTCGATGGACTGGGTGAACTTGAAGCATTGATCGAATGAGGCGGGCGGCCCCCGGAGAGATGTAGCTGGGCACATGGAAGTTGCCCGCTGCAATCTTTTTGAAGAGAGCGGGAATATAGTCGTCATCAAAGGGTAGTCGGCCCACCAGCAGCACATAGAGAATAACACCACAGCTCCAAACATCCACCTCAGGGCCGGCGTACAGCTTGCCGGAAATCACTTCCGGGGCAGCGTAGTTGGGACTACCGCAACTAGTCTTCAAGAAATTGCCATCCGTCATAATATTACTCAGTCCAAAATCGGCGATCTTCACGTTCTTCTGACTGTCGATCAAGAGATTTTCGGGCTTCAGGTCACGATGGACGATCTTGTGTCGGTGGCAGTATTCCACGGCGCAAATGATCTGTTGGAAGAATTTCCTGGCCTCATCGTCGTTACATTTCCCCTTCCTCACGAGATAGTCGAATAATTCCCGTTCGGCGTACTCCAATACCATAACAATGTCGGTTTTGGTCGCAATCACGGTGTATCTAGAGGCGCGGGGGTGCGGCAGTTAGTCATTTTGGCTCATACGGGAAAGGAGGGGTAATGCTGCCGATCAACGAGAAATCCATACAATTTGATGATGTGAGGATGCCGTAGCAATTGGAGATACTGGATCTCTCGCTCTACGCGGCCTACCATGTCGCGGGACAGTAGCTTACGGCGAGAGATGATTTTGAGGGCGACCTGGCGACCACTCGGCTGGTGGATGGCCAGCTTCACCTTACCAAACGACCCCTCGCCGAGGATCTTCACGGTCTGGTACTGGTCAAGGCGCTGCATGTCCCTCATTGTGGCCGGAGATTGTGTCGCAGCTGCATCGGTCCGACCGGTGGGACGTGATGGCGGCATGGCCATGGCGGCAGGGTTGGAGCCAGCAAGTTTGCTGGCACGTTCACGCGGACGATCGCGGTTGGAGTTGGAGTCGGTGACGGGGTTGGTATCAGTAGGGGGAAGAGGAATCGAAAGATCCTCCTCGTCGAAAGCGGCGGCCATGATGGAAGGACAACGTGACGTGATTGATTTTCTGGATCCAGCGGTCTGGGGCGGGCTAGCTGTGCCGTGGTTCTCGTTCTATTTTTTTCTGCCCTCAGTGCATCGCCAATCAGTCGGTCTCGACCCTCCCCACAATAGAACCGAAGGTGGAGATAGGAACAGCTGGTTGTGCAGGTGGTACAGTTGGTGCGGTTGGTTGCGCGGGGTTGATAACCGGGTACACCTGTTTAGGGACGAGAACGATTGAGACTGGAGGTGGGGTTTTGCAGGATTTAAGGTGGTAGGATGAAAGGTCAAGCGGGACCGAATGGGAGAAAGTGGGAGGAGGAGGAGGGGAAGGGGAGGAGGTCACGATGTCTGGGGGAGAGCGAGAGAAGTACAAGTGAAGGTCCAAGTCATCCCGGCAAATCTTGCCCCAAAAACGAACACCGGTCACGCCTCGGTTATCTTCTGGTCAACATACTATAGTACTTAGTCGTGGAACAATTAATACGGCTTGCCGAGATGACTTCCGATTCTTAGATCCACCTTCAAGTTGGTCAATGCTACAAACTGTCATACATATATGGAAATCAAAGTGGCGGTGTTGAACTGCAGTCTTACTACTAGTACCACTAGTAGTACCGATCCTGTAGAAGTACTTATATACAAGTACTCATGTACACTTGAACACTACCACCAGTACATACTAGTACTACGAATATAGTACTTTTGAAAACGTCGCTCGCTCATTACAAATTCTTCACTTGGATTTCTATGCAATTTTGTACAATGATCAATGGCCGCCATGTATACCGACGAAGCAGAAAAAAATACCCTAGACACCTGCCCAAAACTCCTAGCCATTTTGAGATACCATAATGGGAACAATGAAATCAGGCCTTAAGCATATCCAGCATACCTTTGGTCTGGTATGCATGCTGAGCCATCTCCACCTCGTCACGCACCCGCCAGTGCAGCCGCTCAATGAGCTTGTCAATCTGCGCGGATTGACCCAGGTTGCCCGAATAGATGTCAAGCAAATTCATGGCGATCTCCACGCTGAGGTCAACCAGGCGAGGTTCACGAATATTCTTATGGACCCACTGCAAAACCGGCTTCAGGGTCACTTCATCCCGGTCCCGGAGCGAGGCCCGCAAGGCCGAGCGGTGACGAAGGTTCGTGAGGAGCGTAAGTTGAGAAGTCTTGTCGGTCGATGAAAGAACCTGGTCCAGTGCAACAGCATACCGTCCCTTGCGAAGGTCATTCTCCCACGGTTGTTCCTTCTTCCGTCGCTTGCGATCCTGACCTTCGATCACAATGTCCACTCCTTCCCCAACAAAGTCCCGCCCGCGTAGTCGTTTGTCCCATCCGGAACCACGCTGCTTGTTTTTCTTCGCAACTTGGCGATCATGTTCCTCCAATTTGCCCTCGAGCAGTGCCTGCATCTCCTTTTGGCGCTCACGCTCCTTGACCTTTTGTTGACCAGACAGCCGGGTCTTGACCGACAGAAGGCCAGATTGCATACCAACAGCGATGTGCTTATCTTCGTACGCTACACCAGAAGTGATAACATTGAGTGACAGAATAGGTGAAGGGTATTTGGAACCCGAGACTGCGTTCCATCCCGTAGTCTCAAAGACCTTCATGTGGCCATCCAGAGCACCACTGAGCAGGCGCTCACCGTTAGAGGCTAGCGCGAGTGACGTGACCGTCTTTTGATGGTTCTGGATCATGTGAAGCGGTTTCCCGGCAACGATATCCAGTACGGCGATCTTGTTGTCGGCGGCGGCCAGGACTTGTGTACCGGCCGGCATGGGCAGAACCGCTTCGATCGGAGCACCCATCTTGAACGTCATGGCAGAGCGCCCTTCCACACGGGGATCCCAAATCCGCACGGTGCGGTCATATGAACCAGAGACAAGCAGGCCAGAAGAAGCCATAGAGCCGGGCATGAAGGCACCACTGCGAGCGTAGTCGGTGTGACCCACAAAAGTGCGAATGCTAGTCTCTGCGGGCAGATCCCACAGCCGCACTGTCCGGTCATCACTGGCAGTGAAAACGGACGTCGGGTCACTTGGCGAAAACTTGCTCACCCACACGGGTTGCTTGTGGTCCTTCCATGTCTTGAGAATCGCACGGGAATTGACGTCGAACACCTGCACCGAGCCAGTATCATCACCTGTGACAAGAACACGACCGTCCGGACGGACGTCGGTGCCACGAACAGTATCATCGAAGCGAGTGATGGTGCGGAGAAGTTTTCGAGTGCGAATGGAATAGATCTGGACTCGCGCACCCGTCGTGACGGTAAAGATGTCCGGAGGTTGTGTCAAAGAAGGAAATGCGGCGGCAGATGCTGGAGCAGATGGCTGGGTGATCAAATTGACTGGTCCATTGGCTGGAGAGGGGATTAGAAGCGGATTCTTAAAGGTGCGCCAGTATTGCTGCTCAGGCGTGAGGCGGGTGGAGGGTAGCGAGGCGAGCTTCACCTGCTGCAGAGGCAGGACGGGCGCCGCCATGGTGAAGAAGTGGGGTCTAGGCGCCTGACTGGGCTGGATAGATTCCGGTGAGTTGAGGGGGTTATGAACCTGAATCCCCGTGGGCTCGCAAAGGCGTCTCGTGAAAGTTGGAGGATCTTTTTTCTGCCGATCAAAAAAGTTCGGCCCTTCCCAATGAGGAATAGCGGGGATAGCTATTTATGCCTCAGGCATCTAGCTTGATTTCTGAGATGAGATTAAGGCAATAAGGCATTCTATCACTCATCCATAGAAGTATCCTTCAGTACTGCATGCCGATGCGTCGACAACAGCATGGTGGTTTCCGCTTATAATAAGGCTGTCTACATGGTATCATGATCATTTAGAACAAATGTCTATCTACTCCGTACTATAGTGTGGAATAACTATAGTACATGCCTACGTCTCTCTGTATACAAGTCATTTCCTCTTGATCTACAATCATTGTAGAAATGCAAGTCCACTGGGGACCAACAAGAGAACAGGTTCTCTTTATACTAATGAGTTAACATTGACTTTCACTTGTAAATTTTGCTTCCTATACGACCGTCAGGATACTTGCCAGAATTTACATCACTCGACTACTAGTAGGGTCTACTCCAAGCCAAGAAGGTAATAGGGTAATAGTAGGATTGATTTGTGATACACTGTGTGTCTCGTTCACAGGCTTCCATATTCCTATTTGTGGGGTATGACTTTTAATAGATTCCGCCCCCAAACAGAGGTCTACGCCCGGCAGACTCTCGGGCTTGGGCCTGGGGCAAGGATGCAGGCAGCCATCATTGGTCTGACGTGGGGACGTAGGGGATGGTAACACTGTCTCGATCTGTCTCACCTGAAAGACAATTATTGAAGATCAAATATACAATAAAATGTGAGGGCGACAAAATTATAAAATAGGTTTCAAGTCGACTCGGGGGATGCAAAAATGGCGGTCGAGCAGTGATGTTTGGCTGCGTTGGTCGCTATGGCAATTTGGCGGGGCAGCAGAGTATAGCTTCCTCGGTGCATATGGGTGGAGATGGCAGCTACGTGAAGCCTTGCGCGCCTGAAACCGATGAAACCGGATTGACCGCGCTATAGGTACTGGATCTCTGAGCCAGTCGCCAATGATTGCCTTCCACCTCGGCAGACCGTCCATTGGTTTGCGCCAGGAATGTATCGATCGGTGGATCGAGGTGGCTGGGGTCTTGATGTGAGCTGACGCTGCCGATCCACCTCATTCTCAATACCTAGCCGGGGTTGGGTGGTGATGTAGAATGATGGATCCAGTATAATCTATTTCGCGGGACTCGTCGGCATCTAATTGCAGCAATGTCGTCAGCTGGAGGAGGAGAGAGTCGTCAGCTTGCACACAGTTGTAGGTATGGTGGTCCAGGGTAGCCTTGATGGTGGGCTTGTTTATCGATGACGCCGATCTTTGTATTGTCACGTATGGTAACATCGCCCAGTCCAGACGTGCAATTCAGGGGTATTAGCCAATCAAATTCCCTCCTTTGACCCCCATCCCCAGCCACCACCAATACCGCATTACCGCATCTGACATTCCATCAGGCGCCTTTATCTTTCTTTTTTTCTTTTCCTTTCCCCTCCTCCCAACTTCTCTCCTGAAACACCATTTGATGCTGTCGTCTTATTATTCCTCCAGCTCCTGCTTGTCCCGTTACAAGCGTTAAAAGCGAGCTGAGATGTCTAAGATCACCAAGGTCAATCATGCCGCTGGCATTTTCGCCGACATGTCCGTCGATGGACCCCCCATCGGTACTCTTATCGCGATCATCGATCGAGCGAAGAATCTCCCCAATCGGAAAACCATGGGCAAGCAGAATCCCTACTGTGCAGCAAGACTCGGCAAAGAAGCGAAGAAGACCCCGACAGATCTACGAGGTGGACAAACACCTCGATGGTAAGTTTGATCATCGTCTTTACCCCCGCAGTATACTCTAGAACAAAACTAACATTGTTCACTACAGGGACCACGAGTTACGTTTCACTGTACACGAGTCTCCCGATTATTATAAACTGAAGGTTTCCGTTTTCAATGACGATAAGAAGACAGACTTGATTGGAGAGACGTGGGTGGACTTGCAGAACTTGATCATCCCTGGTGGGAGCCAGAACGACCACTGGCACTCATTACAATGCCGAGGGAAATATTCGGGTGATATTCGGATCGAAATGACTTACTATGATACTCGGCAACAAGATGAGGCTGTGATCGAACGACGAAAAGAAGCCGCAGACAGAGTTCAAGGCAAAGCTTCCACTACGTCAAGCTCCGGTCTGTCTGGTCCTCGACAATTGAACCAAGTTAAGCGGCGTCCATTGCCAACAGATCCCTCGGGAGTGACACCTCCCCGGCCATTGCCAGTGGAAAAGCCTCAGTCAGCTCCTCCCCTGCAACACCCGGTACCGTCACGACCGGCCATGCGCGAACACACCCAAAGCATGCCCCAGGTCGAGGGGCCAGCACCACACCCTGTTCCTCAACGACACCCTGAACCTGCTTATGATACTCCGTCTTACGAAACTCAGCCACCCGCCATGCATCCTAGAGGAGGCTACGAAACTCACGATAATTATCAACGCGAATGGGATACCCCAGCTCCCGTCCGGCCTCCAGCTGGGATGATGCGACAAAACACGCATGAGATTCCGTATCCGGACTCTCCCTATGACTCACGACCGTTACAACCACGCAGCCAATCTGACTATGATCAACCTCCCTCCCGAGACTATCGCTCCACAAGTGAGCCCCCTTTCGAGGCTGACCTACACGGCCGGCGGATATACGACGAACCAGCGCACCCGCATGACGCCTATAGCATGGTGTCGCCTCAGTATACCGCAAACCCTATGACATTTGGGCATGTATCAACATTTACCCCTCGTCACCATAGTCAGATAGATGAGCCGATGCCATCTGATCACTCCCGGCCCACCTCGTCTTCAGGCCAAGGGGACGATCTGCGTTACCATTCTCATGAGATTAGAGCTTTACAGCCTCTGCGTCGCCGTGATGATTATCATCCAGAATACGCGACAATGCAGCCTCGTGTAGAAGATGAAGATGAGGATGGACCTCCTCCACCGCCACCCGTGCACCGGTCCCGCATGGCCCAGGCTGCCCCGGCTCCTCAGCAACCTGTTAGCCAACCTGTTTCGCCCTACAAGCCATATACGCCCGGTCACTCCCCCAATGCTTCCCCTATGCCGGCCAGTCTAGTTGCTGGATATGAAAGCGAGGACGCTATTGAACGGCAGGCGATTGGAGACCGTGTCCGGAGACCGAGCAATCATGTTGATGATGAGATGATGATCACCCAACAGCCATCACCGTCGTCCATTCGCTCCACTGCACGGGCTCCATCTCCTTACGATGCCCCGGTTTATCCCCTCAGGACATCTCCTAAGCCACTCGACGATCGAACTAGTATCTCGAGCCGAGACTATGTGAATACGGAGACCCGTTTGGTGACGCGGAAGTCAGTGAGCCCACGGCCATCGTCCTCCGATTCGCGTGGAGGTTCATCCATTCCATTTTCCCCTGATTCTTACAACAACCTCAACCCCAATGCCTCACGATCAGCCACTGGTCGCGATCCGGTGCCGGCGTACGATTCACCCTCCCAGGCTCGAGACGCCGCGCTCCGAGCAGAGATTGAACCTGTTCGAGACCTGAGCCAGCCCATCATCGCCGATGATGGTCGTGAGATTGATCCATCAGATCATTTGCCAACTGATACATGGGCCCCCGAGCCAGAACGAAAGAACAGGAAACCGGAGGTTATAATTCGATTCAAACACAGTCCCCGGGACCGACCGACATCTCGAGGAAACGATACCGCATGCCGCAGTGGAGGTCCACCCCGTGTAGGATTCCGCCCGGAGACAACCACCTACAGTGATCGCCCGGCTAAGAGGTATACTCCTTCCCACGTCCACGGCTCTGAATCTATGGACAGAACAACCCCGCGATTCGAGCGTGGTCAAGACAGCTACGGTAGCTATGCCCACGGCCGGGGTTACAGCACTCCAACCTCAGCAGATCGGCCACGCTCTTCGCACCGAAGCTCTGTGTCTCCTTCTCCCAGCTCTCGCTCGCCACTGTACGACTACAGCCCTGGTCCTCCTATACCGTCCAAGGTTCCAATTTCTTCGGGTGCTCCCTCCTACCCTGTCACCGCTAGTAACTCAAATAGTGGGAATCCCGGAATGGATGCTCTTAGCCGGGAGCTCAAAACTATTGACATCGGCTCTGTGGGCTGTAGTCCGAGCCGCGCTGTTCGGAAATACGCACCACCTCGCGCGTCCGCATCGATTGGCTACGCCAGTTAAAAAACACGAAATACTCTTTGATTCATTGCACATTATGACTTATGTATTGCTATGTTTGAGATTTTCCTCCCTTTGATTTTCCTTTGTTTTCGGCGGTTGACTGTTTTATATCCCGGATCTTGGCGACCATGATTCAGATTGTCTTTTTTCCAACTTCTTTTCTTGAATATCTGGCACAGGCGGCGTTTGGTTATTTTCTCGCCCTGCATTTTTGTCTTCTGTCTGTATACATTCCACCGATAACGCCAGGAGATCCTGGAGAATGATACCTTCAACTTGTGTATTTTCAATTACTCGTCGGGCCTGGCGAAGACTCAAAATTAAAGATTTTTACGAGGTTCCTGACTCTGTAAATAGCTCCCATTGTGTATCTCTGACTCTTGCGAAACCCGGCATCCCAACACCTGCCATTCCGAACGTGTTGTCAATAGATTGAGAAGTAGTATGAAGACGCATCGTCTTCGGTTCCTACATAGATCGTGCCTGGGGCGGGGACCAATAGTTCCCAAGGGAAAGCATATCGCTTATCAGCTTCCCCGCCATTCCAATCCATAAGCTGCCACCCCGCGGTCCTTCGCAACTGACCCATCAACGCCGACATTTACCTCTACACAACCATGAGTGGCCTCACTCCAGATCAGGTAGCCTCGTTCCAAGAAAACGGCTACCTCGTCCTACCAGACTATCTCAGCCCAACGGAGATCGAGTCCCTCCTCGCCGAAACAAACACTCTACTGAACGACTTCTCGCTAGACAGCCACCCCCTCACACAGTTCACGACCGGCGACGATGACGAAACCGACCATGTAGGCGATGACTACTTCCTCGACTCAGGCGATAAGATCCGCTTCTTCTTCGAACCCGACGCATTCACCAGCGAACCGGACCCGCTAACCGGGCGCGCCGCGCTCATCAAACCGAAGAACCTGGCCGTCAACAAAATCGGACACTCGCTTCACACCCTTTCCCCGCCATTCAAGGCTGTCTCTCTGAATGAGCGCAATGCAGCAGTGGCCAATTCGCTCGGTTTCCAGGACCCGCGTGTGCTGCAGAGCATGGTTATTCTTAAACAACCCTCGATCGGCGGTGCGGTCCCGTCGCATCGGGACTCGGAGTTTCTGTACACCAATCCCCCTTCCGCCGTGGGCTGGTGGTATGCGCTTCAGGATGCTGGGCCTGGAAACGCCACGCTTGGAATGTGGAAGGGGTCACACAAGGGGAGGAAAGGTGGGCATATTGCGCGGCGCTTTGTGAGGAAGGCGGATGGGAAGGGAACGGAGTTTGTGGAGAATACTGGTCCTGCATTACCGAGGGGCATGGAGGAGGAGAAGGTTGGTGAACCTTCTGATGAGGAACTGGAGATTTTGGATATCAAGGCTGGGTCTTTGGTTCTTATTCATGGGAATGTTCTGCATAAGAGTGAGAAGAATACAAGCCCGCGCAGTCGGTATGCGTATACTTTTCATGTTATTGAGGGGGCTGATGGGTGGGAGTATGATCGGAGGAATTGGTTGCAGCCGCCTGAGGGGGGCTTTTCGAGGTTATCTAAGTGATGAATTGTTATACTCAGACTATTATAGTAATTTAAACAGTCACAAGACACTTTTTCGTCAAGGTTGAGCTGGAGTATCATTGTGTATATGTACACAGCCTTTTTTAAGAGGAAACATTAGACAGACCAGTCTAGTAGTTTAGAGCTATGTCGATGTATTTAGATGGACTACCAGTGTAAAAAAGATACTTTGAGATCTTTTCATTCTATTTTTTTATTTTTTATTTTATTTTTCATTTTATTTTTTTTTTATTTTTTTTTTATTTTATATTTTTTATTTTATTTTATATTTTATTTTTTATTTTATTTTTTATTTTATATTTTATTTTATTTTTTATTTTATTTTTATTTTTATTTTTATTTTTATTTTTATTTTTATTTTTATTTTTATTTTTATTTTTATTTTTATTTTTATTTTTTTTCCATCAGCCACTGGCATATACTAGTAACTCGCTCATAGTTCAATTTGTTCTAGTTCTGATGCTGGCTGGATATACTTGAGATCTGCGGGCATGTCTTGGCACTGCGCCCACCTATTGTGGCCCCTTCCTCCCCACAACCTGTTCTGAGCAGAGGGCTGCGAACAGTAATTTATGGCAATCTACGATTATGGAGCCTGATCACTTGATCATTGTCTGTTGTCATGCAATCTATACTGGAGGTCCTCAATCAGGAGGCTCAGAGGACGAGTGGTCTGTCAATTCGAATATGTGGCTTGGTGGACTTTGCGGGCTGATGTTGGTTCATGAGCAGGCTAATAGAGCCATTCCAGAGAGGTGAAACTCCTACTTTCATCAATCATGCCAAGGCTGGTGTCAACGCTTTGATGAAAGATGATCGGAGCGTGCTGATATTTTCTGGGTAAGCGATATCATTCTGTCCGTCAACTCTGAGCTGACTAGCATGTTGCGCTTAATATATCTTGAAAGGTTGTACTGATCTTTTAAGGGGCCCAACGAAGATACCAAGGACCGATATTAGTGAGGGACAGTCTTACCTTGTATGAAACTACCGTCTTCAGCCTAATTATAATTCCATACTACATGATCTGAGTCGGTGGGCTGACTTCAAGCCTACAGAATCTTTGCAAGGACAATGACTTCTTCGGATATTCAATCGATCGGTCCAGGGTTATTGTTGAATCGCATGCGACGGACTCATATCAGAATGTTCTATTCTCTCTTCTTCAGTTCCGCCTTCACGTGGGAGATTGGCCACGACGGGTGACAGTTGTTACGCATGAGTTTAAGAGAGCAAGATTCATGGACTGCCATTTTCGCGCAGTGGGTTTACTTCCTCCTTTTGCCGATGGCCTGGAGAATTCGACACCCAGTAATGTCCAGGTTGATTTAATTGGTATCAACCCCCCGGAAGAGGTTACTCCTGTTGAGTCACTTATTCAAGGAGAGATATCAAAGGGGATTGGTCCCTGGCAACGGGATCTCTACGGAGTTGGCGACGAACTTTCAGGGAAGCGCAACAGAAGGGGCTGGTCTCCGGGTATGGAGCAAGATATATTTTTCAACAAGGGGCTAGACAATGTGGTGGAGGACCTTCTTTGCTGGAATGGCGGGGCAGACAATGACCTATTTCCGAGAATCGAGGAATTGCCTTGGTCTTACAATTTTGTACGAAAGTGAGGATCCGGTTTGTAGATATCAATGAAATGTTCGTTCACAAACCATTCCAAGGGTTGCACTCGATTGAACAAAAAGAACTAACAAACAACACAACTCCCCGTTGAACGCCAATGCATACAGAATCCTCGTGTCGAGTCATAAAACAACACCGTGAGCTTAATCCGCCAGTCGATAGCTGACAAGAGTGCCCACTCGGTGATTGTTAGTGCTAAAGCTTCGCAGCTGCACCTTCTCAGCATTCTTGATCTCTTTGGCGTCACTGTCGCCCCACTCTACGGGCACTTCCGAATCCGCATCGGCGTAGACGAGCACGTTGAAGGTGCAATCTCCGTCCAAAACAGGGAGGAAGGTGACTGAAGCAGTGATCTGACGGAAGATTGCTTGAATCTCCTCTTGGATCTCCTTTTCGGTCTTCTCAACGGGCTCTGACGGCTGAGCTTCCGCATCCCTAGGGGTCAAATAACGTCAGTAAAGACAAGAAATGAACGAACAGTACAGAATGATTCTAGCTTACCCCGGAACCGAGTTCTCTTTATCAGCAGTTTTACGGGAGCTTGAGCTCTTCGAGTGTCTGCCGAAAATCTCAACCTGCAGGGAAATCCAGTCAGACGAAGGAGAACCAAAAAAAAATAGCAGTATTAAGGTCCGCTAGACATACGTCAAACTGCCATCGCTCCACATGCTCGCCGGTTTCCTTGTCAGTGATGACCACGACAAGCTTGGAGATCTTTCCACCCGACATCCATTTGTTCAATTGTGACATGATCTTCTTGATATACGCTTTCACCTGATCATCGGCGGACACTAGCAAGCCAAAGCCAAGTATTAGCCAGGGCTAGTCGAAGAAGGGATTCGAGGATAGGAAAACCGATGGCACGAACCGAGCATATTGAGACCATATTTCTTGACCCTGGGCCATGTCAGCTTATCTTTCGACCAGCGCGTAGCAGAGGAGTGGGGTTTTACGTTGTGAAGTCTTCTGGAGGGTAGACTCCTCGCTGAAAGCTTTGGTGGTTGTGAGCTTCAATCAATCAATTGATCGGCTTCAGTTGACTCACAGGATTGAGTTGATCGAGTATTCAAACTAAATTTAGATCAGTACTCGAAGTCCATTGAAGAAAGAGCTCCTACTCACGAATTCGGACACAAGCTTGGCCGATCCTGTGGTTCTGTGAGCTTCGGGGGATGCCACGACAACGTTGAGAGGCGGTCACAAACCTCGAATGGACAGCTTGTGAACTTTGGATTTATCTTTCGTCTCAGGCATGGTGGATAGGGTGATGTGGACAGCAATGGGGGAAAGCAAAAGAGGTTGGTTTGTTTATGTCGTCGCCGCAGCGATCGGAGTTTCCAGACCGCCCGCGGGTCGCTTTTTTCTCCGCAACTGGTTTGCTGCAACTCCCATTATCGCGACTTCGTGAAACTGCACTCAATTGCCAATTCCAACCGGCGATCTTTCGCTTTCCATGCCACTGCCCGAATCCAGATGCGAGGATGTCTGCAGTTGTCCCGATGGCTGAGCGCAGCGCCGAGATGTCCGGCGGCGGGCCTCAAGTCGTCGGCTGGCTCTCTATCCCGATCTAATTCCTTACGATGCTTCACAACGTCTACCACATGGCGCGCCCGGTCTAAGGCTCCTTCGACTGCCCCAGATACTGATCTCGAACGCCGTATCGCCGATATACCTATTGATAGATACCGCAACTTTTGTATCGTCGCACACGTCGATCATGGCAAAAGCACACTATCCGATCGATTGCTTGAACTCACTGGGACTATTCAGCCTGGGATGAACAAACAAGTGTTGGATAAGCTTGACGTGGAACGTGAGCGAGGTATCACTGTGAAGGCACAGACATGTACCATGATCTACAACCATAAGGGCGAGGACTATCTGTTGCATCTGGTGGATACGCCTGGGCATGTGGACTTCCGTGCTGAAGTATCGCGCAGTTATGCCAGTTGTGGAGGCGCGCTACTTCTAGTTGATGCTAGTCAAGGTGTACAGGCACAAACGGTTGCCAATTTTTATCTAGCATTTGCGCAAGGCCTGGAATTGATACCTGTCATCAACAAGGTTGACCTCCCGTCGGCTGATCCGGAGCGGGCTTTGGATCAAATGAAGAGCTCCTTCGAGCTTGATACGGAAAATGCAGTGATGGTTTCGGCTAAAACTGGTTTGAACGTTGAGGGCATCTTACCGACCGTTGTTGAGAAGATTCCAGCGTATGTCTACCTGCCTTGAAGACGTGGTAATTTTTTAAAGCCTCTTTATACTAATTCTCTACCTAGTCCCGTTGGTAACTCTAAAAAGCCCCTTCGAATGCTGCTTGTTGACTCTTGGTATGATCCTTATAAAGGCGTGATTCTCCTGGTTCGCGTTTTCGATGGTGAGGTGCGTGCAGGTCAGCAGCTTGTGTCGTTCGTGACTGGTCTTAAGTATTACGTCGGCGAAGTTGGAATCATGTACCCCACCGAGACCGCCCAAACCGTTCTCCGGGCCGGCCAGGTCGGCTATATCTATTTCAACCCCGGCATGAAGCGAAGTCAGGAGGCCAAGATTGGTGACACTTTCACGAAAGTCGGATTTGAGAAGGTTGTCGAGCCTTTACCTGGATTCGAAGAGCCGAAGTCAATGGTCTTTGTAGCAGTGTATCCTATGAACGCAGATCTCTTTGAGCACCTCGAAGATAGCGTTAACCAGCTCATCCTGAACGACCGCAGTATTACGGTTCAAAAGGAATCCTCCGAGGCACTTGGCGCAGGGTTTCGCATGGGATTCTTAGGTACCCTCCATTGCTCGGTGTTTGAGGATCGACTTCGACAGGAGCATGGTGCGAGCATCATCATTACCCCGCCATCCGTGCCAGTCAAGGTGGTATGGAAGGATGGTACCGAAGAAATCATCACCAACCCTGCCAAGTTCCCTGACGACGATAGCGTGCGTTTGAAGGTTGCTGAGGTCCAAGAGCCGTATGTGCTGGCGACTCTAACGTTTCCTGATGAATATCTGGGCAAGGTCATCGAACTTTGCGAGGCCAATCGAGGCGAGCAGCAAAGCATCGAATACTTCACCTCAAGCCAGGTCATTCTCAAGTATGAACTGCCCTTGGCCCATCTAGTTGATGACTTCTTTGGAAAGTTAAAGGGGTCCACCAAGGGATATGCCAGTCTCGACTACGAAGAATCGGCTTGGAGGGCAGGCAATATTGTCAAGCTTCAGCTTTTGGTCAACAAAGTTCCCGTTGATGCCGTATCGCGACTCATGCACATGAGTCAAGTCGCCCGGCAAGGCAGGCTCTGGGTAACCAAGTTCAAACAACACGTTGACCGACAGCTGTTTGAAATTGTCATTCAAGCCGCCGTGGGAAAGAAGATCATTGCCCGTGAGACTATCAAACCCTACCGCAAAGACGTACTGGCCAAGCTCCATGCCAGTGATGTGAGTCGACGTCGGAAGCTATTGGAGAAGCAGAAAGAAGGACGGAAGAGGCTCCGGGCCGTTGGAAATGTGGTCATCGAGCATAAGGCATTCCAAGCCTTCCTATCTAAATGATTGTGTATAACACCAAAAAATACCACCTGTACAACACTCATACCAATATCAAGCGATTGAATTTTCAAGTTTTGGTCTTC
The DNA here is from genome assembly GCA_023626415.1 of Penicillium sp. S1701. Taxonomy (NCBI): domain Eukaryota; kingdom Fungi; phylum Ascomycota; class Eurotiomycetes; order Eurotiales; family Aspergillaceae; genus Penicillium; species Penicillium sp. S1701. The sequence goes on from JAMAGY010000029.1 coordinate 86,580, forward strand.
CTCCTCTGCTAAAGGTAAACCAGCGCGGCTACTTGTAGTATAGCTGGGGCGGTCACAGGATGCAGAAAAAAAGTTCGTGGGACCGCCCCGCCATTCGCTGCTTCTCTCCAATTCCTCTCCCCCCAGCCTCATTCCTTGTTCTCTGTGCTTTTGATTAGGGCTATCCTTGGTGGTCAGAGGCTCGACTTTTTTTTCCTTTCTCCTAGTGTCGATTCCGCTCGCCTTTCGAGGTTGTCGATTGTGGCTGAGAGCCGCTTGTGCCGATCGCATTTCCTGAGTCACCCTGCCATGTCCTACCGTTGACAACGGCGCGATGCAGCCTTCAGAAGGTGCACAGATTGACCTGGGCAAGGCCCAGGTTATTGATCGTGTCCCCAAAGTGATCAAGGAGCTGAAGTTCGGCGTACTGTACGGGGTTCCCATCTTTTGCCTAAGGGCCAAGCTAGACTGCTCTGGCTAGCGCAGAAAGGATCACTAACAAAGGGTGTCTTTTTTCCAGGACAAATGATGATATTGTTGGCCAAGCTGTCGTTGAAGTCTCCGACAGGAAGTTTTTCGACCTCGACCGCGACCGCGCGGTGGTTGCCCATGGCCCTCTCGATGCGCGCATGGGTATTTCGAATAAGACTGCAATCTGCCAGACATGCGGTTATCATCTCAAGGAATGTAATGGTCACTTCGGCCATGTAAGACTGGTTTTGCCGGCATTTCATGTCGGTTATTTCAAGCGTGTTATCGGAGTTCTTCAGGAAATTTGCAAGGAATGCTCCCGTATCCTACTTCCCGAGGCAGAACGGCGTTCCTTTTTGCGTGAGATGCGTCGACCTGGGCTGGATAATCTACGACGAACACAGATTGCCAAGCGAATCAATGAGCGATGCCGAAAGACTCGAGAATGCGAACATTGTGGCGCCATCAACGGTGTGGTCAAGAAGGTCGGCTCAAGTGCACTGAAGATCACCCACGACAAGTTCCGCGCGTTCAATGTGTCAACGTCTGTGAAGAAGCAACCCCCACTGAGCAAGACTGTCTTTGATGACTCCTTCGCCGAAGCGCGGCACTCGAACGCCGAGGTCGAGAAGCATTTCAAGAAGGCACAAGATGACCTCAATGCGCTCCGCGTTCTCAAGTTGTTCAAAAAGATCTCCAACAGTGACTGTGAGCTGATTGGATTGGATCCGAAAGAAGCCCGACCAGAAATGTTCCTTTGGCAGTTTATCCCCGCCCCTCCCGTTTGTATCCGTCCGTCAGTCGGACAAGATGCTGCCTCCACTGAGGACGATCTGACTGCCAAACTTGGTGATATTGTTCAGAGCAACATCAATCTCAAAAATTCCCTTCTGAAAGGTGCGCCTGTGCAAACCATTATGGAATGCTGGGATTATATGCAGCTCCAGATCGCAGTCTACATCAACAGTGATGTTCCTGGCCTGAACAAAGCGGATCTCGGCAAGCCTATCCGCGGCTTCGTTCAACGTCTTAAGGGTAAACAAGGACGATTCCGTGGTAACTTATCTGGAAAACGTGTTGATTTCTCCGGTCGAACTGTTATCTCACCTGACCCCAATCTTCGAGTCGACGAAGTCGCCGTCCCAGAATTGGTGGCGAAGAATATGACTTATCCTGAGGTGGTCACCCGATACAATATCGAGAAGCTACGGGAACGAGTACGCAATGGATCTACCAAGTGGCCCGGTGCCAACTATCTCTACAAAAAAGGATCCACGTTCAGAACTATGCTGAAGTACGGTAGCCTCAAGCATATGGCCAATGAGCTTCAAGAAGGCGACAAGGTAGAGCGTCATATTGAGGACGGTGATATCGTGCTCTTCAACCGACAGCCATCCTTGCACAAGCTCAGTATTCTTTCCCACTTTGCCAGAGTTCGACCTCATCGAACTTTCCGACTCAATGAGTGTGTCTGTAACCCTTACAACGCCGATTTTGATGGTGATGAAATGAACTTGCACGTTCCACAGACGGAGGAGGCAAGAGCAGAGGCTATGGAGTTGATGGGTGTGAAGAACAATTTGGCTACACCAAAGAATGGCGAGCCTATCATTTCCGCTATCCAGGATTTCATCAGTGCTGCTTTTCTTCTCAGTAGCAAAGACAACTTCTATGACCGTGCATCTTTCACGCAGATTTGCCTCTATATGCTTGGCTCACAGACACGCTTTGACTTGCCGCCACCATCAGTCCTGAAGCCGCAAATGCTTTGGACGGGTAAGCAGGTCTTCAATGTGTTGATGCGTCCCAATACGGATGACCCTGTTCTTGTTAACCTCGACGCCGCATGCCGTCAATTTAAGCAACCTAAAGATGGTCGACCAAAGGATCTTGATCCAAATGATGCCTGGCTGGTCATTCGCAATTCTGAGGTTATGTGCGGTGTTATGGATAAGTCTACCATCGGTTCTGGAAAGAAGGACAACGTCTTTTATATCATGCTTCGTGATTTCGGACCACCCGCAGCTGCTGAGGGTATGAACCGTTTGTCCAAGCTATCCGCACGATGGTTCACCAACATGGGATTTTCTATTGGTATCACGGATGTTTACCCCAGTGAGAAGCTGGTTCAGTCAAAGAATGACCTGGTTGAAAATGCTTATGCGGCTTGTGATGAAGTCATTGCCAAGTATAAGGCTGGCACCCTGGAAAAATATCCAGGCTGCGACGAATTGCAAACTATGGAGAATCAGCTTTCTGGTATCCTGAGTAAGGTTCGTCAGCAAGCTGGTGACGAGTGTATTGCCCAGCTCAGCAAGTATAACTCTCCTTTGATCATGGCCACTTCCGGATCCAAGGGTTCCAGTATCAACGTGTCACAGATGGTTGCCCTTGTCGGACAACAAATTATCGGTGGGCAGCGTGTACTTGACGGTTTCCAAGACCGAACTCTACCTCATTTCCCCAAAAATGCTCGACAGCCACCTTCAAAGGGTTTCGTTCGGAACAGTTTCTTCTCGGGTCTCGAGCCTACTGAATTCATTTTCCACGCTATGTCCGGTCGTGAAGGTCTGGTCGATACTGCTGTCAAGACTGCTGAAACGGGTTACATGTCTCGTCGTTTGATGAAGTCGCTTGAAGATCTCTCTTCACAATATGACGACACAGTGCGAAATTCCTCCTCTGCGATTGTGCAGTTCCAGTATGGTGATGATAAGTTGGACCCCGTGGACATGGAGGGTAAAGCCAAGCCCGTCCACTTCGATCGGACTTTCATTCACTCCGAGTCTACAACTTACAATAACGACGAGCGAAGTTTGCTACCCAGCGAAATCATGGAAGTGTGCTCGGAGATGCTCGAAAGGGAACGTGCCAAGCTTATTCGCAAGGACTTGCTGGGCAATCAACTGGGATACATGGATCGCAGCGACAATGGTATTGACCAGTTCGAGAGTGCCCGTGACTTCCTTGATTCTATTGAGCAATACGTCCAAACAAAGGCTGACAAACTCATCTCTCGTGGTGGTGACTTTGATCCATCAGATGAGAGGAGTCGGAAGGGCTTGGACCACACTGGAAAGCTGACGGAGACCACTCTAAGGGCTTTTATCACGGCCTGTTTGCTCAAATACAAGAAGGCACAAGTCGAGCCTGGTCATGCTGTTGGTGCTGTCGGTGCCCAGTCTATCGGTGAACCCGGTACCCAGATGACTCTGAAAACTTTCCACTTTGCTGGTGTCGCCGGTATGAGTATTACACAAGGTGTGCCCCGTATTAAGGAAATTATCAATGCTTCTAAAGAGATCAGTACCCCGGTTGTGGCTTGCGAACTTGTCACCAAGGACAGCATTGCTGCAGCTCGTATCGTCAAGGGGCGAATTGAGAAGACGTACCTTCGCGATATCATTCACTCCGTCACGGAGAATTGGAATGGAAACGAGGCTTACATTAAGGCCAAGATCAATTTCAAAACGATTGATGACTTGCAGCTTGAGCTTCGCATGCCCCAAATTATTGCCGCGATCAAGAACCACAAGCGGTTTAAGGGCGATGACCTCAAGTTCAGCCATACTGGACGCTCCATCAAGGTCACCATCGATCTAGACCCTTCCAGCAAAGCAAACTTATCAAAGACTGAGATTGCAGCTACCAGCGCCGACCCCTTCTTGCGCCTGAAGCATCTCAAGCGTCTTTTGCCCAGTATCCAAATTCTCGGCCATCCGCGTGCCTATCGTGCCATCATCCGCACAGATGAGACGTCTACTACCAATACACTGTTGGTTGAAGGCTATGGTCTGCGAGAGTGTATGAACACAGTCGGTGTGGATGGCCTTCGAACCAAAACCAACAATGTCATGGAGGCTCGTGAAGTCCTGGGTATTGAGGCTGCGAGAAGCACGATCGTCACAGAAATCAGCGAGGTCATGAAGGACATGGACATCGATCCTCGTCACATGCAACTCCTGGCAGATGTGATGACTTACAAGGGTGAAGTATTGGGTATCACTCGCTTTGGTTTGGCCAAGATGCGTGACTCTGTTCTTCAACTCGCCTCGTTCGAGAAGACCGCAGACCACCTATTTGACGCTGGTGGTGCAGGTCGTACCGATCTCATTGAGGGAGTCTCTGAATGTATTATTATGGGCAAGACGATGGGGCTGGGTACGGGTGCAATGGAAGTTGTGCGCAAGCTGAATTTCTACGAAGGACAGATTGGCCCGCGGAAGACTGTCTTCGAAGACGCCTGGACCGAACTGGGCGAGGTGCTTCCGAAGAAACCCGCGAGAAGAGTTCGGTAGTGGCGATAAACACCGTCTTCTACGCTTGGGCTCGCTTCCTCAGCATATTGCTTGGCGTTGGTATCCTGAGTTTTTGGGCGTGCGAGAGGTCAGGCACGACTTTGTACATGTACTTTTTCAACGGCATCTTTCGATGTTCGCTCTGGCACGTTAGCGATAGTTACGATCTGAATGGACGAATCTGTCATGGTGATATTAGACTTTTCTGATATTCTTACTCTATCCTGGCTGTAAAACAAGAAACAACCCACCATCGGGTTCTGTTTCTGGCTCTGCCTCTGTGGAACCCAAACTGCTGTGGACCCCTATGTGACCCACTATCAACTTAGGGCTTACGGCCTGTGGGGATGCAGAAACTAGCTACCAGTCTCACGACTTGGAGGCTGAACATTGGGAATTCTTTGTAGGCTTGGCTTCCACCTAAACGGCTCCATCGTCACTTTCTTGGGACTATAGTTTAAGTAATTTCCAAAAGGTTTACAGCGGAGCTTTCACTTGGACCATCTGAGGAAAGATTGAGGCTGAACACACCATTTCCCCAATCTAGGAATACGATCGACAAGAACATCCAATCATCAAACGAGAGCATCGCCACATCACAGAGCTAACTCATTTAGGATTTGAGACCCAAGTTGGACCAGGATAAATCAAACCTGAAGTTGGAAATGTTCATGATCTTTCCAGGGGGTGGGGAGGGTAGAGGAAGCCTTGAATGGATTCGACTTGGATATCGCAATATTTTTGAAGTGATGGATCTTCTCCTGGTTAGGTCCCAGGCTTCACATTCAACATTGCACACACTCTTTAGGCTCACAGCTCGGATTATGATTTCGCACCGACTTGCTCGGCGTTCGCAGTATTGAGTACATGGCTTCGGCGACATGTACAGGATTCGAGCAACAGCGATGGAAACAACTCGTTCATATCCCAAGAACAAATTTGGACAGACACGTGCTAGATTACTCCATTGAGACGGGTATACCTTCATCTCACGCGACAATTTTGACGCTAGACACGAAATATGGAGTACTGGCATATCCGCAGTACGGCAGTTCATATTCCTTCGACGAGGCGCAGACACAAACAGCAGTCTAAGCTCGATTTTTACGCTTATGCCACTCCCAGTAGCCTGTATCATCGATTCAATACGCCCAGGGCTCTAATATTCCCCACCACCCATCAGCGAAGCAGATTTGGGTCCCCACGTACGATCGGCGCGATACCCTTCCGTAAGAAATCTAGTGATGAAAATGTCTGAACCAATTTCGGAGACCCCTTTTTATTACTAGAAGAAAGCCAAATCGCCCATTCTTCCAAAGCCGACGGCTGACAGGGGTTTGCCGTTTCACCTGTTCTTCATTTTAACCGCGTTTGGTGTTGCTATTCTAAAGATTGTGGACACCAACCATGTCGTTTGGACCATTAACCACAACTTTCACACCGGCACCATCGTGTACTACAGAAAGCTATGGCTGGTGGTTCTATGACAGCTCCAATTATGCGAGTTCGCCCTCAGTTACCGCAACGGACGCTGATGTCGAGTGGTATCTGAGTCTGGGTCCTTCCGACTGGAGCGACTGCTTTCCATCAGCATATGCAACTGGCGCGTCCTATTTTTCACCTGGAATCTGCCCGGAGGGCTACACTGCTGCCGGTCAAACCAGTCTTGCAAGCAATAATGAAGTTGTGACCGCCGCAACATGTTGTCCTCAGTATGTAGATCCTTATTGACATTGATTTCTCCCGTTGCATTCTCCTAACTCATACCTGTACAGAGGCTACAATGCACAAACAGGAAATGACAACTACTGGTACTCTACCAACATGTGCTCCTCATCCAATACCGACACTGCTGCTACATGGACCTACAACCAAGGAGACACCGTCACTTCTTACTCCGGCGACTACGGTGTAAATGCTAAGGGTATCTCGATCCGTTGGAAATCAGCCGACTTCGCAACTACAAGCCCAACCTCCACCACTTCTAGTACAAGCACAAGCACCTCCACAAGCAAAGCTTCAGGTTCCAGTGAAGGCCTCTCGCCAGGTGCCAAGGCCGGCATCGGTGTTGGTGTTGGTCTCGGTGTTCCTCTGCTACTCGCCCTCTGCTACCTGATCTATCTCGTGAAAAGGAACACCGATAGCAAGACCGCTGCTGCGGCTTCTGGCGCGATGTCGTCAGTTCAACCTCCAGCACCTCAGCCGCAGTCGGGATACATGGCCGTCAATCCCGAATATGGCCCACAGAATTCGCACGCGCCTTCGTACGAGATGTCCTCGAATCCCAGCGAAGATGTCCATGTTCCACCACAGGAAATGAGCACTCTTCGTCAATAGGCAAAGATACTTTTGGCCTCGGCCGAGTCTATTTTTTGGAGCATACGGTGTCACGAGTACATACAGCTCTCGAAGAGCGATATTGCATTTAATTAGCGAACTACCCCTAAAGGTCCTATTGCAGGGCAGTCTTTTCTATATCTTCCTTTTTACTTTAATATAGAAATACGAGTATATATACGATAAAGTTCCGACAAGTTTTTTTTTAAATATATTAAACTATCCCGCAGCCCTGTGATCGACTACGTTGCCAAGTCTTCAGGTTGGATCCTTCCTCAGTCAGACCGCTGCAGCTTCAAGCTCATGTTTTCAGTCTCAGCCTTCTACGGAGTACTGATCGATTGCCACATGGAATTCACGTGACCGTATGTAGCTACAGTACTATTTGAAACAATGACTTCATCTACTCTGAGTAACTAATCGTGCTGACAGTTGTTGACGCCACCTTTTTGTCCAACCCAATAAAATCAAGATGCTAAAAACATACGCAAGCTCGCCCAGCTCACTCCACATATTTCAAGAATTATGGACTCGTCGATATATCTCGGCTTAATATCTATTGGGGTTACTTGAAGGACCCGCAGTGCGATGATCCCGTGGGGCAAAGGCGTATATAATGTTACAAACCTAATGTGCATATGTACTTTTTTCTTGGCATCATATTCAAAATAATCTCACGATAAAGGCCGGGCACTGTCGGGTCTTGCTTCAGCTCATTCTGATCTTGCGATTTATAATGAGAGTAGTGGGGAATATGAGGAAACAGTAACACACACACACACACACACACACACACACACACACACACACACACGTTCTCTCTCTCTCTCTCTCTCTCTCTCTCTCTCTCTCTCTCTTCTCTCTCTCTCTCTCTCTTCTCTCTCTCTCTCTCTCTCTCTGTCTGTCTGTCTCTCTCTGTATCCAGGGGATTGATCGACCTCTCCCTACAAAATTCACCATGCGAAGAAAAAAGACGGAAACCCCTAACTTCTTTCAGATTATCACTTGATCTGAGAAGCTCCTCTGGTCACTTTCTCAGAGCTACAAGATAGATCATTCTGATGGGTAGGCTTGGCATTCGCGGCACAGCCTGTCCAGCCCATTTCAAGACTCATAACTGTCGATTCCTCTTGCAGAATGAAATGACCATTGAGATATCTCATCATGCACATTAAACCTGGACTACAAGCGCCGAACTTCGTACTTTTGCATGAAACTGAGTTTGCTATCTTGTGATGGTCTTATTTAAGATCAATCAAAGAGCCGGGCGCGCCTTGTTAGTCGTTGAGGCCTTCACTGATACAAGTATCTACCATGTAAGTATGTCTCTGATGGCGAAGGCGTTTTAGAACCGACAGCCTCCCTTCGCCTCCTCCTTACCAATATCCATTGGGTCTCGATAACCGGGGTATCCCGGAATCTTGCCTCAAGTGATGATATCGATGAGGCGACTCGAGTTTTGCGACTCAGACATTCAATCCGGCCATCCGCCAACCGCTCTCATTCGTCCATTGGCACCACCATCATGCTGCAAGTGACGCAAACACAGCCCCGCGCCTCGATTGGCTGCAGTATTCCTGGGATAGAAAGGTACAGCATTGCAGCTCCAACCTCCCCACCATCTGGGGAGGACACAACCACAAACCCTGTCAAGGGACTAGGTGAAGCATCGAGGCAACGAGCTACTTCCCTAATCAGTTAACCCGATGGCCCTGCTCCAGAAATAAAGCCTATAAAGAAAGGATCTTCGACCCTCATTTCCACTCTTTCCACGCTTTTCTTTGTCTGCAAAAGAGCCTTTAACTTTGCCCGGCCCACGCCACAACCGCCAAACCATCCACGAACCTTTCTACCAAGAATGAACATTAGACATTCTTTGTCTACAAGCTCTTACTCATTTGCGGTCCCTGCGTATAGCCCCGAGGCTCTCCCCTTAAACCCCACTGGTCATCCACGGCCCGTCCTTGAGTCCGCTACCTTCTCTGGTCATTTCCCCGATGCTCCCCGAATAGCATCGGCACTATCCCCCAAGGCAAAACGTTGTGACAAAGCCATGGACCTGGTCGCGAAGCTACCGAGGAAACGCGAGAGTCGGACACGCGCTCCGACAGCTTGTCAAACCTGCCGCCTGCGCAAGACTCGGTGCGACAACGTGAGGCCCATCTGTAGCTACTGTGCCATACAGGGGGTCGAGTGCATCTACCCTGAGACCTCGCCGCATCCAACCCAGTAAGTCGAGTATCTTACTGGCTTTTAGGGCTTTGAGACAGAGTAAGAGGTCCTTGCTGACCTCCCCATACTCTAGATCGAACTTCGAGTCCACTAACCACGAGATCCTTCAGCGGCTAGGCCATATTACCTCGCTGTTGGAGGAAATCAAGCAGGAGAGTGGGCCAGCCTCATTCTCCAATCGCTCGATCAGAGGCTCATTCTTTGAGTCTAGTGCGTATAGTTCGAGCCCGCTGGCAGAACCCTCCCCAAGCCAGAATAGTCGGGGAGTTACTAATGGAAATGAGGCTGAAGCCGATGATCACGATCCCCTGGCGTTGTATGCGGCTAATTCTTCGGAATACATGCCCCGCTGGCCGATCTACAACAGAGTTATCACAGACGCGGAAAAGAATGTCCGATCGTTTTTGCTAGATTCTTTATACAGCCAATCTCAACCAATTCCGCCTCCCCGACATTTGGGAATTGGTTCTTATTTAGATGATATTCAACATCTATGTCGGAAATACACTCGGCTAGTCCATCGCCGTAACCCCGTGGTGGATATTGAAAGGCTTGAGCGTTATGCTAGGGATGTAACTATACAAGGCTTAGGGTGGGACGGGCCATCCTGCCAAGTAGTAAGTCACCGCATACGCCTGGAATCAATCCCCAATGCTCATTACTCTTCTTTTCTGAATAATCGAATAGCTTCTAGCTTGTGCCCTGGCATGCTGCACCTCTACTTTTATCCCATTGAGTGAAATTCCGTCTGATCTTGACCGCATGACTGCACCGCCTCAATTGGATGCCAGCGTTGAACTTGCCGAGGCTTATTTTCACGCTGCGAAACAAAGATTGGGCTCATTACAGGCATCGCCAACTGATATACAATGTTTTCTTCTGGCTGGATCCTATCACAGGCATCTGATGCGACCATTGGAGGCTTGGTTTTGTTTTCAACAGGCATCTTGCAGGCTAGAAGTTCGCTTGCGGTCCCTGTGTAGAGAGCAATGGATGGCCGATGTCAACTACCATAATCTCGAACCTCGCCTCTACTGGTCATGTATTCAGGCCGAGCAGTATGTTCCAAAATTCTTGTCAATGTGGTCAACAGTCTAATTGAGAATAGTGAGACGCAGAGCGAACTTCCACTGTGGAGCAGTGGGCTGGAAAACTTCGGACATTCGACGCAGTTCCCGTCATTTCCAAAGAGTACATCAACTTCTCCAGAAGATAAAATGGAAGAAGAAAAAGACGCATCGTCACAGCAATGCCCTGATGTCAGTGATCCGGATGAGGAAAAGGGGTGGAGGTTTTACATTGGATCGATAACCAATCGGCGTACTGTGAATGCCATGCTCATAGATTTGTGGCGGTGCGGTGTGCAAGACTGGGTCAGTAATATCAATTCTGTTGTCGAGAAGACCTCTGAGGCTGTCAATGTTGTCTATTCCTGGTATGGATCTCCTCTCATCTTCAGTGCCCCGTGTGTGCCCATTTGCATCGCTTATCCACTGACCGAGTTTAGGTATCAATTGTCACGAAACGGGCTCCCACCTGCAAACTCCGAAAATCAAGACCTAGAATTCCTCATATATGGCCGCTATCTTGTGAGTCTTGAGAAAATTTATCGCCCCATTCTCTATGTAGCGGTCCACTACAACACATTCCCGCACTACCTCCAAAACAACACCCAACTCTTCCAGGCTGTATTCGATCATGCCCAAAAAGCCCTCGAAAGCTACTCTTTGCTTATTCCCAACCTCTGGTACCATTTTCGTCATGAATGGATATGGAATTTCATGCGATGTACTTTCGGCGCATCCATCCAAATCATCGCGGCTGTACTCAGTCGAGTACAATTTGCGGGTTCCGGTGGATGGTGTCTCATTCCACCTCACAATTGGACTGCTTTAATACGGCTGTCTATTCGAACTTTAAGGGCCTGGTCCGGGGAGTCAGGCGACTTGGAAATCATGAGAACCACTTTAGAAAGGATGTATCAAGGCGCCTGTTTGTTGGCTGGGGTAAGGTCGGATCTATAACCCATTCGTGACTGATTCTAAAATACATTCTTGGGGAAAAGGCGATCTTATTGGCGAAAAGAAGGGTTTTTAATACCGATTGTCAAAACTTAAGCACCTTTCTGTATCTCAGTGAGGCACGCTTGGTAACAGCAACTATTAGAGTAAAGTTTAGGTCTAGAGTTCTGATGGATTAGAGTGGTTTCTGGGTTTTTGATTTCCCTGTGTACCATAAAGTAGTGCCTCATACTCACCTCTATCACTATTACCTTACCCTAATTTTGGTGTACTTAGCACCTACCATATTGGCCAGGCTAGCCAGATGCTCATTTAATTTCAATAGCTGCCGCGCGGTTATGTGGACAGAAAGATAAACTGTAACGATGCTCTTTAGCACACCCAATCTCCATTCTAGAAGATAAGTAAGGTAACTAATGTACATTTTCCCACATTCCCAAAATACATGCGCCATAACAATGATCTCTAGGCATACCCCAACCAGTTGAAATGCGCCTTGAAATTGGGAAAATGGCAAACAGTGGAAAGACTATAGCATCGAGATATCAAAGAACGCCCCGGTTTTCCCTATCACAAAGGGACCAATGCAGAATATGCTTCGTGGAGGATTGAACTTCGCGAAAATAAGAATGCTGCTGGATAAACCTTTGATCCTTGCAATGTGAATGTTAACACGCAGAAACGCCGGTAAGATGTTCACCTGAGAATTTTTTTTTCTCCCTTTCTCTAGGTTGCAAACGTCACTGGTGCAGGTAGAATAAAACAGTGCAGACGAATTAAGATAATAATTACCGGAAGGGCCGACATGAGGGGCGTATGGAAAATATCGTGAGAGGTATCGGTTCGGATGACCAGTGATTTCCGGTCGAAAAGGAAGTCCTCCAAGGACTATGTAGAGTCGTGACGAAATGTGCAGTTTTCACCCTTTCTGCACTTACCATCCGCCCAGAACTTGCAAGCAACCAGTCCAACTTTGTACGGTTTAGGGTCACTAGCCTTAGTCCGCTTCTGTCGACTCCAGTCGTCGTGTTGATGACCCTCGCGCATTCTTTTGCGTTCGGGGTCTTCGTAATTCTGACCTTGGAAGTTCGAGTCGGATGACTGGTTCTGGCCGCCGAACTGAGACCCAAACATGGTGCCTAAATTAGGCACCATTCCGGCCTGGGTTTGAGAAGTTTGAGGGAAGGCTGGTCCCTGCTGCATTTGCTGCATGACATTGAAAATCTTCTGGAAGTCAATTTCTTGAGTCGCTTGCGGTTGGCTAGCAGGAACCTGTGGCACAGGAGGTGCTTGTGGCTGATTCTGCTGTTGTCGGAAAATATTGATAGTGCGCTCAAGGTCCGATGCGGGAGGTTGCTGGGGTAGAGGTTGAGACTGAGGGGGGGGAGTAGACTGTGGTTGGTTTGCAGTACCAATGAGTTTCAGAAGATTCGAAATATCGAATCCACCAGCAGCGGGTGCGGCAGGCTGTGGTTGGGCTGCAGGTGCAGCGGTCGGCGGATTGACATGGGCAAAGTAACGCTCCTGTCGAGCCTACATGGATAATGATTAGTCATTTGTGCTATGCTTTAGATTTGATCTTCAACACTTAAATCAGTGACTTACTTTGACGTGATCAGGTATATCCCCAAAGTAAACCAACTCCGGAGCAGCTTCATCACTAGATTCAGTTTCAGATGCCGGAGGCTCCTTAGGAGATGAAGGGATATCAGCCAGAGAGGTGTAGTAGGCCATGAGAGTAGTGGCTTCTCGGTGATTCTGCGCCTCTTTCTCTGGACTGTCTGGTATTTGTTCACCACCACGCTTGATAAAGTTCGCAGTCCTGAGATCACCCAAATCGAGATCGATAGCTATTCAAGTCAGCGGTTGCTCCAAGTAGACAACAACTGCACACTCACCAGTAAGACACGTGTAATCATTGAGGGTTGACTCCCGAATGCCACCCATATCATCCTGTTCAAGTTCTTCCAAGTCTTTGTGAAGTTTAAGGACACTTCCTTCGCCCTTGACATCACCAACACCACGCAAAGAGCTATCACCCGGTCCAAGTTCCTCCTCAGGGTCATGGGTGAACAATCGGACTTCAGTCAGAGAATCATCTGGTTTCCAGGTGACTCGCAGCTTCCGCCGTGATTCCTTCCTCAATCGTTTCTCGCGTTCTTCTTCGGTTTCAGGTGGTCTTTCATCGGTGGGCTTGACGACAGGTGCCTCCTTCGGTTTGCTCAGATCTGCCATGATGTCGTTCAAAGAGAAAGCAGGCTTAGACGGGGGTGCTGCTGGCTTCTCTTTCTTTTCCGCACTCGGTCTGTCACTTTGGTTAGTATTAAATGAAGTCGAAATTGGCTGAGTAGAGATGGAGGGCCTACGCTAGCGGGACAGCAGTAGGTACCAAGGGAAATGAAACAAGAGAATACATACGTAGACTTGGCTGCTGCTGCTGCAGCTGCTGCAGCTCGTTCGGCGTTCGTAGTTCCTGGTCTCTTCGATGCAGAGCTCAGGCTTCCAAAAAGACTGCTAAGCTTAGGTGCAGCGACAGCTGGTCGCGGGCGAGGAGCTGCCGATGTTGCGGCAACTTTGCCATTAAGACCGGCCTTGGCAGCTCCATTAGATGCCTGCGCAGACTTGCTGGCATCTTTGAGGTTCGAGGTCACTACCATCTTCTTGGTCGCAGGTTGGGTGCTATTTTCCCCTTCCCGAGCTCGTTTGGATCCCGCGACCTCGATGGACGGGTCTCCTGGAGATGCTTTTGCTGTCGATTCTTCTTTGGCCGATTTTGCATTGCTCTGTTTCCTCTTTGTGGATGCAGAGGCATTATCCATGATCCTTTGGGCCAGTTCCTTACTAGAAGTACCACCTTTCTTGATAAATCTAGGAAGAATTTTCGTAAGATTGGTTTTTTGCAACAGCTCCTCGTCTACAGTAACGAAGCGTTCCAGGAGCTGAAGACAGTTAGCATTGATCCGGTACGGGATAGTGAGGCCAGGACTTGCCTTGAGCATATTGATAGTCAAAGAACCCTCAAAATCGGCAGCCTGAAAACGATCTGCCAGGAAGGAGTAGATAGCAGCCAGCGCTATCGGATGCTCTCCAAGCCTACATCGAAAACAATTATTAGCAACTGCAAGGTCTGACAAAAAATGGCGAAAAGCATTGAACATAAGGTGGATAAGGCAACGATTGCCAGACGGAATAAATCCAAGATAAAAGGTGGCTTCAAACATCTTGGAAAATATTTATGCTTGGGGGAGAGTGTTCAAAGACATTTCTCCATGGCTTATCGAAGTTGGCCGTTATTGGGCTTCTCAAGGCATAGCGGATTCTGTCCGTCATCGTTTCCTTTTTCAGACCAAACGAAGCACAATTTCACGGCAACAAACATGGAGACGTCCTTTAATTGCAGCCATAATATTTTTGACTTTGATTTGATCCATCTCCACAGTAAACAATTTACGTGGGCGACAAGCTCAACTTTTTTGGAACTTCTAAGGATATGCAGATCACGTGCCAAAGATGGGGCATTGGGGGTTTGGGGAGAAACAATAGGAAAGGGGCCATACTTCTCGACGATCATGGGATGACCTGCATCCAGGGCAGTCCTCACAATGACATCCATCAGGTGGCGTTGGAGTGCCACTTCTTTCTTAAGCTTCGCAGATTTGTCATTATCTCCCTGATTTTCGGCCAATTTCATTGCTTGAACTTGATCTTTCCAGGAATCGCGGAGGGTTTTGATAATCTTCGGGAAAGCCACTAGAGCACTCTTGACTTTATCTGCTGGAGGTCGTTTGTTCCGCGGGGACCAAACCGCTTGCATTGTATCATATATTGCCCCATTCACAGTATCATTTGGCCGGACTGGTGGGATAGGAGATGGCTCGTCTGGAGGTTCAATCTCCAAATCTGACTCATAATCCGAGCTATCACTGCCTGATTCTGCCTGTGTTTTCTTCGGTTTCGCGGCTGTTTTCTTGGACTTCGGCTTGCTTTTGGTTGGGATTTTCTTCTTCACGGCGTCCAGAGATGGCGGGATTACAGCGATATTGGGGTGTCCTCGGGGCGCTATTTTGATTCATGTGTTAGTATGCGTATGACTATAAAGGACTAAAGTGGTATATACCAAGTTGTTGCATTCCCGTATTTTGCTGAACGCCTTGGGGTTGTACAGAGAAATTGTTCTGATAATAGTTAAACACCCTCCCGTCTGCTTGTGGAAACTCCGCTGGAACTCCATAAAGAAAGTTGTTTGGTATCTGTTGTTGATTTTGTCCAGCCGTTTGTGCGGTGGGATTAAGGAATTGGGGGTTGATGGTTTGGTGAGATACGCTGGGCTCAGCGGAGGGGAAGTCGTTGGTAAGGTCGATTGTGGGGAGATCAGCGTGGTGGTAGGAGGTAGTGAGTGGAAACTGTGGAATCGAAGATTGAGGTGCAACATTCTGAAATTCGGGCTGTTGCTGTTGGTGCTGCACCGGACGTTCGGGGAAAGGATCTTGGACGGCGAGTTGTTGAGGGTGGAAATAGTTCTGTTGGTAGGAGTATGATGGGAAGGCTGAGCTTTCCGAGGGTGTCAAAGTTCGCGAATCAAATGGAATTTGACCCTGCTGGTATTGAGGAATCTGTTGATGCGGTTGAAATTGCGACGAAACCGCATAGCCTCCGGAGGGTTGGTGGAGGGAAGTTGGCTGCCAGGACTGCGGGAGAGAGGAGTAAATGCCATGATTGGCATCGGTGGGGGGTGGGAGAGGAGTTCTTTGCTGGGATTGAGTCTGAGACTGCGATTGTGTTTGTGTAAAGATTGGATGGTCCCAGTTAATGCCAGCCGGTGGCTGCTGTGAGGAGGGATCTTGCTGTTGAGCTTGAAGCTGCGGGTCAGGGTACATTGCATCTAACTGATTCCAATACCCATGTGGTAATCCCTGATCCTGAGCAGCATGAGACCCACCCGATAAAGGGTGTTGAGCCGATGACTGCTCCATTATGGCTCAACCACCGGCAGTCCACGACACCAAGTTTGGGTCTTGTTGCGTCGCGCCGCTCGGTTGATTGCTACTGTCGATCCCGATATCACGTGCTCTTGTTTCTGGGGGTGGTATCGGTCACCGCTTTCCTGTTTGGGACCGGATAACGGGATCAAATTGACCGGCGGTGAAGGGAGACAGGGATTGTGATTGATCGGCAGAACACACACACACCGTAAACCAATTGGCCAAGGCTGAAAGATAGAACGAAAACAGTAAGATGATGGGAATGTGATAATGGAAATGAGGCTGGGAAGTACGGAAAGTGGCAGAGTTTTTCTTTTTTTGAGTTCTCCCGTACCTGGTCTGATGGTTGTGATGATTTTTTTTATGTGGTGATGATGTTGGCTGCCGCAAAATGTCTCGGGCCCCCCTTCTGCAGCGCGAATACACCGGGGAAGGTCTTCGTGGACCCCCTTTAAGACGCCAGTTGCGCAAGATGATTTTTCTTTTTTTTTTTTTTTTTTTTTTTTTTTTGGAAATTAGGCCTTGAGAGTTGTCTCCGTAAAGATCCTCTCCCGGCACAATCTTTTGTATTTGATCCAAGACTTCTGCTTCAAGTGTGCCCGTGGAGCCTGCACTCTCCTTTTTTCCCTGCGCTTTTTAAGCTTTCACCTTGGGCAACCCTTAAGGAAGAGAGAAGACAGACTCTTATACAAAGAGTCACTCTAGCAATATAGCCATTCACTTTACGAAGAAAGGAGGGGGAAGAGGGGAGGGGGGAAGGGGAGTTGG
Organism: Penicillium sp. S1701; assembly: GCA_023626415.1. Lineage (NCBI taxonomy): Eukaryota > Fungi > Ascomycota > Eurotiomycetes > Eurotiales > Aspergillaceae > Penicillium > Penicillium sp. S1701. Next base: position 103,668 of record JAMAGY010000029.1, read on the forward strand.
AGAGGATAGAGAGAGAGTTGAGGTTGGAGGAGGATTTGAGACTGCAGAATGTCGTCGTGTTTTGGCGCCGGTCATATAAATTACCAGCTTACCCACCTCCCTTGCTGGCTTGTCATCGTCTTATTGGTGCGCGGGGATATTTCTGACAATACAGGCGTATGAGATGGTACCAGTTTCCCCTGGGCCGATCGGCACTAACCATGTGATCGTGTTTGTTGTGTTTGTCCTGTTTACGTCAGCACTCCGAGGCCAAGCCGCAATCAACAGCGGGCCATCCCACTCGTGCCGTGTCCGTGTCCAGGTCCATGTCGTGAGCTGGAGGCCATCTTCTTTCCGTCAATCCCCAGCTATCTTGCCATGGCGCATCCAATGTCTCTGCGAGACCGACAGGTCGGTAGGTGGAATCACCCTTTATCCCTCATTCTTATGCCCTGATCACGCGTAACTTGGCCAATGACTGACTGAGGAGTATAGCTTCAATTCACAAGCTCCTGAACCTCAACCATGACCCTCGCCCAGCGGATGATGGCTCGCATGACCCATCAGGACATGGCGGGCTTGTCTCTCAGTCCACGCCCATTCTGAACGAGGATGGAGATCCTATTTGGAAGGTCCTAGTCTTTGATGGCATGGGTCGGGACGTCATCAGTAGCGTGCTGCGGGTCAACGACCTCCGAGCTTGGGGAATCACTATCCACCTGTATGCTTCAGGATCACTTTCTCTTTGTCTTTTTCTTGTCCGGCGCTGGGCTTCGTGCTAACGGAAATGTCCCATCTCTAGAAACATCAGCTCTCAAAGATACCCAATCCCCGATGTCCCCGTGGTGTATCTGGTCGAACCCAACGAGGCCAACATCCAGTCTATTACTCGTGACCTTTCGGCTGGTCTCTACTCCCCCGCCTATGTCAACTTCCTCTCTTCTGTTCCTCGTCCACTCCTCGAAGATTTTGCTTCCCAAATAGCTTCGTCCGGCGCATCAGAAAACATCGCTCAAGTCTTCGATCAATACCTCAACTTCATCGTTGCGGAGCCAGATCTTTTTAGTCTTGGGTTGGGCAATGATGCATACTACAAAATTAATAGCGGCAAAACTAGTGATGAGGACCTAGATGCTGTGATCGATAAGGTAGTGAGTGGTCTGTTCAGCGTGAGCGTCACAATGGGTAAGCTATCTGTTTTTCGGTGGGACTCCCTTTTTTGACAAAGACTAATCTGAACTCCAGGTGCGATCCCCATTATTCGATGCCCGAAGGGTGGTGCTGCAGAGATGATCGCCACTAAACTTGACCGAAAACTCCGCGATCACATTCTCAACTCAAAGGACAACCTCTTCTCCGGAAACCAGAGAGCTCTTCCGGGGGTCCCTTCGAGTCGGCCAGTCCTGATCATTATGGATCGAAATGTTGATTTAGTTCCTATGCTATCCCACTCCTGGACATACCAATCTCTCGTGCAGGATGTCCTTCAAATGCGTTTAAACAGAATCACCCTCGACGACGAGCAGGAATCCGGCAAGGTCGCGAAGAAAGCCTACGATATCAACAGCAACGACTTTTTCTGGCAACGAAATGCCGGTGCCCCGTTCCCCCAGGTCGCCGAGAACATCGACGCCGAACTAACACGATACAAAGAGGATGCGACTGATATCACAAAAAAGACCGGTGCTTCGTCGATTGAAGATCTTCAGAATGATACAAGCGCGTCTGCTCAGCACCTCAAGGCTGCTATCACGCTACTTCCCGAATTGCGAGAGCGAAAGGCCATTCTCGATATGCACATGAATATTGCCACTGCCCTCTTGAAGGGAATTAAGGACCGGCAGCTGGATGGCTTCTTTGAGTTGGAAGAAAATATCACAAAGCAAACTAAGTCACAGCTTCTCGAGCTGATAAATGATCCTGCCAAAGGAACGAACCCTCAGGATAAATTGCGTCTCTTCATCATTTGGTTCCTTAGCACTGAGACTGAGTTGAATCGTGCCGAGATGAGCGAGTTTGAGGAAGCTTTGACAAAGGCCGGTGTCTCAGATGTGACTCCGCTCGCTTATGTTCGACAGGTCCGCGAGATTACGCGCATGACCATGATGACCACTGCTGCGCCCGAACAGCAATCCAATGACCTTTTCCGCGGCTTCTCATCGCTCTCTAACCGTCTCACCGACCGCATTACCTCCAGTGGGTTGGGTGCCAACTTCGACACACTTCTTTCCGGAGTTAAGAATTTCCTTCCTGCAAACAAGGATCTTACAGTGACCAAAATTACGGAATCTATCATGGACCCCGCCGCTGCTTCCAGCTCGGCCATTGCCAAAACCGAGAACTATCTCTACTTTGACCCGCGGAGTGCCAACGCACGTGGTGCGATGCCTCCAGCCTCTGCATCCCGAAACCAACAAGGCTCTGGAGGAGGAAGCCAAGGTCCCGGTACTGGTGCTACCTTCGGCCAGCGTCGCCAGGCCTTCAACGAAGCCATCGTTTTCACAGTCGGTGGCGGAAGCATGGATGAATATGGAAATTTGCAAGACTGGGTAGCTCGAACAAGCGGGCCGCAGGGGGATGGCGCAACAGCAGCCAATCGTAGCGCCGGTACTGGTGCTCGCCGTCGTGTCGTCTACGGAAGTACAGACTTGATGAATGCTAGCGAATTCTTGTCTGACTCATTGGTGCCGTTGGGCAAGGAGTGCTAAGCTGGATACCCTATTTTATACTCAAGTCGCATATATCGACGGAGAGCAACCAAAAATCATCGCTGTAAAACATAGTTATAATGCAAAACATCTGATACATGGCTAGGACTGCATTCCTGATTTTATTTTCGTCCTCTTCCTCTCTCCGAGACATAAAGTATTTTTCTTCAAGATCAGAGACATATTCTGCTGAAGACAATGGATCTTGACGGTATCATTCTGCCACCGAAGTCGAAGGGCAATCCCGCTTGTCTCTCACTTGCATTAAAAACATTGGTGGTGCCCATGAAGTTATCAACATACTAGTGTAAAACATCAATGGATTAGAACTTGAGGAATCTACCGGACCCCCCACCAAAGAACCACACACCTCATACTATTCATTCACTTTTTGAATATACTTATCAAGATATCAGATCTGCCCCATGGTAGTCACAACCTTGGAACCAATGAGCTGGAGAGTCTTTTCTTTGTTTTTCCTGCTCCAGACGAGATGAGCGCATCGCAGGATCAACCGCTCAATTTGGGTCATCACAGCCACCGATCCATACTAGTATGACCCGAAGCATACTATTCACAACACATCGAAGTTCCTTAAAATTAAATTTTGGGTGTTTATATCGCCAAGGAGCACACAGTCAATGGTAGTAGAAAGGCCTGAAAACTAGTCTAGCATTCTTTGCCACAGGTCTTCTCACCAGCTTGAAGGATAAAGCAAGTTTATGAGATCATTGCAAATCCATATTGAGTGATGCATATCTGGTTTCTTCTAGAATACGCACTAAAGAGCAAATTATGAGAAACTATCTTATGTGGGTGACAGATAATAGTTGAGCTTAGTCTCCACAACTCAGGGCTCAACGACGTGCGCCTCCTGGGGCAACGGTCTGGAACGCATATCCCCAGAAAATCTAGCCAATGAGCTCTATTGAGAGCAATTATGGTCTATTTCTGTCCCATCAATCCAAAATTGCCCCACTGTTGGCGAATTTTTATTTTATCCAAAATGATGTCAATGCAAAGTCATGAAACGATATCGCACGCCACAATACAATATAAAGTCCAATCCTGAGCACGCAACTTGCTGCTAATCAAGAATAACAGATCATCTCAGTCAAGAGCTTCTTTTTCCGAAAAACTTGATCACATAGTCAAAATGACTGATCGTTACGGTAATCCTTCCTATGCCCAGGATTATGATTATGACACCACCGGGGCAACATACGATACAATTGGGACAGCATATGAGACAAATGGAACCACTTTTGATTCCACTGGTTACGGAACCTATGGGACCTCTGGATATGGTACCGATGCTTTAGGCAATACCTATGGTACGACTTACGACACTGGGTACGGCACGACGGCCTATGACCCCAGCAGCGGCTCCTATGATCAACATCTCGACTATCGCACTGATAGTTCTCGGCGACACCACCGTGAGCGACTGGATCCCAGCGGCGTTTACCGACACCGTGATGTCGATCGTCGCGACGACGGTACCACTCATGTCCACCGAGAATACGATAATCCTAATACTGGCACTAGCTACCACCGCGACTACGAGCGGTAGGATTTTGGCTGATGCCGGAAAATATTAGAATTATCTGCTTTGGATGACCAGTCCTGGCATCTAAGCAATGTGTATAGAGACGACTTGATGAACACGAAAGCAAAACAAAAGTCTTGGGGATGCCCGAGAGAAAAAAAAATTTGAAATTCGAAAAATCGTTTCAAAAATATCTATTTCGATGTGTTCAACTTTCACTGTTAGCGTTGAAGGAAATGTTACAATCTTTATCCCTCGGTCACCCATATGTTTTGGTAGTTCAATACGCCAACGATTCAAAGTGTTCCAACTTGGATGATTGAATCACTTCACTGGCATTTCAGGGCGATGAAAATTAATATGCGATATTTAGGGCATTGGTTCCTGTTTACGCTTTTCTTTTCTTGACCTCATCTTCCACTTTATTATGGGTCTTTGGTCATTACTTCCACACGATACCCTCGGCTCTTTCTTCCGGTACTTTGGGTCACTTTCCCATTCACTGAAATCCACCTTAATCTATGACTCTTGGCAAATACCCTTGATCTCATTCATTTTCTGACCTCGAATTTCGTTCAACGGGTTGGTATTTGGCAAAAAGAACGTGAAGAAAAAAAGTCTAGTGGTCATTCCATTCTTTGAAACTGGGCATCTTATAGAAACCCTAGTGGTTCTAGTAATTTTAATTCAATGCATTGACACATCAATGAAATCTTCAAGAGCATCTTACAGGAAATGAACTAGACTCGGAGTAATTGACCGTGACGCTTTTATGCCCAGTGCTGACCCCATTATATACCTAGGTATGGTTTCAGGTTAGTAGTAGAAACCTCGGAAATTCCCAAAGAGGAACGATTATAGCGAATGTAAGTTCATTATATATTCCAACGACCGCTTAAACGCCCGATGCTATGCAAATATCATCGAAAGGGGTTGAGAAATGCCCATCAAGAACCAGCGACTGGGCAAAAACACAAGGAGAATAGACGGCTAAACGACAAGGTGCCATGCATCTGTGCAGAATCAAAGTAAATGAGGGCCAGTAAAATTGCTTGGGGATTCAAGCCCTCGTTTAGACATTTCCTGTGTAAACGCCTTCGAAATCCAGACCGGCAAGCATCCCGTTGACTCGATCAATCTCACGGCTCAGGTCCTCGACATTGACAGCAAGGCTGCTCACCTCGTCGAATTTGCGGCGACGATTGGCGTCTGCGATCATCTCAGACACGAAGAATTTCTGTTCTTCCAAAACAATGAGTCGATCACGTAAGGATTTTTCCTCCGCTTCTAGCGCTGATACAGCGCTGCTTGTGTCGCTTGCTAAGCTGCTAGTACTTTCACTAGCAGCGACTCGATTATTATACTTGATGGATGCAAGTGCAGAGTCCCGAGAATTAGGGCCAGACACCGGCAATCCATTTGCTGACGTTTTTGGAGAAGATGTGCGACTAGTCATGTGGTCCCCTCCGGATGATGCATGTTTCAAGACTTTAGGGAGGGATTTCAGAGGTAACATATGAAGATGGAGGAAATTGCTGGCTTGTTGGTAGATAGCTTTTTGCAATCGCTGTTGGGTAGGAGAGTTGGTGGGTAGGTCACGAATCCTTCGAGCTGCAACGTCATATTTTGCAAAGGAGTCCATGAGCCGCTTGCGGACTCTGGAAGCATCTGCTATTTGAGTCGATGATGGTGGACGCCTTGGATCTCTGTTATGCTGTTAGCTGGTTTGCATGTGTCAATGTGGTATGTTATGCATACTGTAATGCGGAGAGGAGTTTCTGGAATTTCGGCATGTGTAGACGAATTCCTCTCTCAAACTGAACTAGATTTTCATAAGACCTGACCTCCGGAGGTTTTCGTGTGACGTCGGCCTCGAAATCACGCCGATCAAACAAAGTAGCCTTGCATTCCTTGCAAAGCCTCACGTCAATGTTGAGCAAATTGTCGGAAGCACTTTTCTCTGATGATTTCGAAACTGTTCATTGTTAGGGTCAATGGGCCACGTATAATACATAGCAGAGACTTACGTGGTGCGATGCTCAACCCCACCTCACTGGAGCAACCGGTGCCAACGTCGCCACAGACAACTCGCCCGCATGTTCTGCAATGGTGCCTCCGAAACGAGTACCCGGAAAAGTCCTGTTGACAGAATGGGCACCGTGGCACAGTAGCATCATCCTGCCAACTGACAACTGTCTGCTCCAAGGCTTTTCGCTGATCACTTTGCCATCCAATGGAGAAAAGTTTTGTTGCGCTAGGTTGAATTTGATCGGGTGGTAAACTCGCCAACAATTGTGTGAGACGAGTTAATCGTTTTTCGAGACGTGAGACCTCGAGAAGATCTTTATCAACTGTTTGTTTTCGAATGGATTTAAAGTCAAGTGTTTTGTCTCTCGATGCACCTAGGAATGTTATGAGCTTCGTCGGGTCAGGTATAGGAGCTCTATGGAACGCACCATTGTGATCATTATAGCCTTCTCTGGATTTGTAGCAGGTCTCGCAGACGCGAGCCCAAATACCCCTGACGGGTTCGTGGTGTGCCGCCCGTGATAATTTCATCTGGTACATTGTATGTTCCTCGCAGAACAGCTTCCCACATTTCCGACAATTCACGCATCCATTGGTGGCATTCAGGCGCTGTCCGCAAGAGGGTTCCAGACATACGTCGTACATACAGCCCGCTTGCCAGTGCTCCTTCGTTATAAGGTCCTCGGGTTCGAGTAATTTCGGAGTTTCGGAACTTGATGCATGAACTGCGAGCGGACGGGTAGAGGCCGAAGTAGATTGATTCTCGTTCGACTCGAATACATCCAGGCCTTTGAGCTTCTGGTTTAACACGGCAAGGGGTTGAAATCTCTTTGCCTTTTCCATTTGTATTTTAAACCAATCCTTTACCTCGTCCTGTGTGCCGTCTTCCAGGTTCTGGTGAATATCGTCGAGATGTCTGTGGGGTATGTTAATTGGGGGACTTTGACGGAAACATAAAGGGGGACTGCGAGGTTCGAATGGTACCTATTAAGCTGTAGAAGAGTCACCTAGGTGCAGTCAGTATGCTATAATTTAATGAACGAAGCTTGAAGCACTGAGAAGCTGAGGGAAACATCAAAACATACCATCTCTTCACTACAGATCGGGCAAGAGAGCTGGGCCCCGGGAGCCGCGGGCGCGGCGGATATCGAGGTATCGCCATTCTCTAGTGATATGCGCGAGGTGAGGTCTTGAGTACCCGAGGAGAACTGTGATGCGGAGGTCTGCGAGCTTAGGGAGATGCTGCTGGCAGTTGGCGAGAGTACCCTCTTTGGCTGCGGGGACGGGGACGGGGCTGAGAGCGCACTCGGAGTGCCCAAGACACGACCTCCACCCAGCGTCCTCCGGGACATGATTACGGGGACATGGGAGACCGGCAAAAGACTATCAGTTTCAGCCCAACGTCCGGCTGAGAGAGAGTTGGGTGCCCGGAGGGACAGTTGGAGTTGTTGACTTAGAGCCGCGGTGATGATGCGGTGGAGCCTTACGTCCTTGTGGCCTGAGGCGCTAGCGCGGTCTTGGCAGGAAGTATGGGGGAACACAGATTTGTAGTATGTACAGATGTTAACAGATTCATTTCAGTTTGTGCATTAATAGAAAGGTGCATAATATTTAGCAGCTTCATATCCAAGGAAATAGCTGCCACAGTTCTATCCAGTATCCAGGCGTACCGGATTACAGTAAACATGCCATAGCAATTCATAGGGGAGCTAGAGCCAGTTGAGGGAGTGTTAAAACTGGTCTGATTGCCTGCATGGGTGAATCAATGGATTCATAATGACCTCTGTGACAAGGTGGTCATTATACCCATTGGGTTGTGTGAGTTCGGAATGTTTATGCTTCTTTGTTGTCTTGACTGTCAGCTGATACCCCTATTCTTAACTGGGTTTCATTGCTCTTTTTTATTTGACAAATTCGGCGTACTTGTGCAGTGATCCTATCCCATCCAAAAAATAAAATAAAATAAAATAATGTCTAGCTGACCGATAAAACGGATCGATGAAGAGAAGATCAAAAAAGAAATCTTAAGGTTATTTTTAGGAATAGCCGAACGCGGGGGTCGAACCCGCAACCTTGAGATTAAGAGTCTCACGCTCTACCGATTGAGCTAGCCCGGCAGGGCTGTTGGAGAGCGGTCCAATTTATGGTTTCATGAATCAAAAAGAAGTAGCACAGCAGAAATGAGAAAACGTCTCATGCTCAGTGTTCTTGGGGCCGCCCCAGTAATAAAACTACCTCGGCCATACTTCAAATAGCACGTGCGGAGTAAGCGTTGCTTATTTTTACTCTACATTCGTTAGACTCGCTAGAATTTCTAGTTCAATTTCGATGCTGCTACCACGAAACATCGAATCCAAGTTCTACCAATATTAGCCCGTCCCAACAGCATGGGTATAGATCTCGCGAAGGATCAGCGGTTGGCTTGGCTGCGGAGTACCGGGTATTCACATGCCACCTGAGCAAATAGTATGTTTTCTGGGCGATGCTGGGCGCATCTGATCTTACTAAATGCCGGTGTACTGTACACTAGTGGTTGCCATGTTCGAGTTGCTGCTCACTGGGCAATCATGATGCTCGTATTTGGTGGGGTCGCACAGATCACCGTTGTTAATATATGTTGGCTGCATGGGATCCTCAATCTACCACTGGCACTATCGAACCCTAATCATCAAAAATTTCCAATGCAACCCGTTTTGAACATCGGACGCAAAATAGATTCCGAATACATATTTGGTAACTGAATTATATCGTTTAAGTTTATTTGTTTCAAAATTATACAAAGTGCCCCAACCCCCATAACGACGTGACTATGTCTCACCCTCCGAAACGAAGAACGTCTTTTGCACATTCACACCGCTAAAAAAAGTTCCTCCATTTCCCTGGCCATGACCCTGTTTAGGATTGAGGTCTTCCTGGCTACTAGTGCGACTACCATTCGAAGTGTGGATCGTGGTGATCACAGCATGTGAATCCTCTGGATCTAGGTCCGGGCGCCAATACTGGGGTCCGGAGGGATCCGACCGCACAGCGTTCACGCTCGAGAGTGGGACACTACCACCGGTACGCTTGCTCCGAGTGCCTGCGGAGCTGGGATCACGAAACCAGCGAAATAGGGGCCGAAGGGTGACGAGACTACCTGCCGCAATGCCCAGGCTGGCTTCGACATTGGACCAGATAGAGATGTTGGAAGTCGCGTCTGTCGCGGAAGATGCTGTTAGTATAGATCCTTTTTCGTTTTTTTTTTTTTTTTTTTTTTTTTATAAATTCGAGCCACAAACCCAACCCCCGCGGGATAGAAATCAGCTGTAGCGCCGAAAGCAATAACTCACATAAAAAGTCCGTATCTTTGTAATCGTGGAGGTAGGGAATGCGAATAATGACAGCCGCGCTTGCGACACAGCCCATGCCCAGAATACTAGCCAGTGCAGTTTTCGTGCGGACATTCATCTGCAAATTCCACACCAGGAAGATTGGCAGCAAGCCGAGGGTAAAATCACAACAAGTCGCGGTCACGCTGTAAACGTAGGCGATGGCGATGATGCTGTCAAGGTCCATACAATGACCGGTGGCGGTAGGTCGAACTCTTTGCCAGAAGTAGGAAACGGGGTGGCATTGTAGGGTCAACATGAACCAGAATACAAGGCCAATGATCGTGGTCACACCAACCACACACCAAAGAATCGCACGGTGTAGACGGGAAACGGTAAGACGGAGAAGGGCGACAGCGATTGAACATTTGCAGACAGCGCATACCCAGACATAGCTCGTTTGGCCAAGCCACCACCACTGGAAATCATGAGCCACCATTGCCACATAGCCTCATATCTAGAGAATGGATCGGGTTGAACATACAAACATTGCAGTCTCCATTGTCCCTCGTTCCACAAGGACTAGTGAGCGCTGACCGATTCCGTATAGAGCGCCCGTGATACCACACAGGGCAAAGAGAACATTCAAGAGCTATCAAAAGGTAACATGTCAGCATAAGAAAGGTTCGCAGATATGAAGTGGGTTGGAACTACCATGGCAAACACCATCAGCGCATCATCCCACCCGAACGCCTTGACAATCTTGAGCCGGACGAAACATCTTAGGCAAACCGCAACGAAGGAGAAACCCAAGAAGACGGTCGTTACAACGAAGATCGATAAGCTGCGACCCTCCAAGGGTTGCATGGTGGCGGCTGATTAAAGATTGTATCAATCGTGATTCATCGTCTACCACGGCGCGAACTTTTCAGGCGTCAGAAGCCCCTCCGAAGTATTCCAGATCAATTTGTGAACGGGGAGGGAAGAAGAATAAGAGAAGCGGCAAAGAACGAGACCACTAGCCAAGCATTGCCATCTGGTGGCGAGAAGGGGGGTTTGGCCGCCATCCAAGCGGGTCAACACGGCGTTCGCGTCCATCTCCGCCTCTAGCCCGGGCGAGACACGCAAGAAACTTCTTCTCAGCCTCCTACTGCTACGCTCGATCAAAGTGATCAACGGGACCCAAAACACCTGCGACCCGCATCGGCAACCTCCAAGTGAACCACGGGATAGGCCTGTGGGGGTAGAACTTGAATGGACCTGGATTGTACACACTTGGTTGGTTAAACTCGGAGAACTATCCAATTAGATAAAAAGCTAGAGATTCATAGTGCAGCTGTCATGGAGTCCCTGAAACTCCAGACTCTCAAAGCGGTTGTCGCGAGGACAGAGACATTTAGCCTGTCGTCCCATGGGCACATTGTGGAGATAAAAGTCAAAAATCTATGTACCGAAGCTTTCGAAGCAAAGAACCTTGTCATGCGGTGACACAAATGACAACCCAGTAGATTTCATTTGCGGTTCGGCTTCTTGGTTCACTCTCGCGTGGCTGCATGGATACAGTCCACATCTAGCCCTTCTCGAGTCTGCCATGTGTAGACTATACCTACTACACTACCACCCGCTCAAGCCCCTGCCCAACTCCTCGTGGGTTTCATCGTCGGGAACATCGGCGACATCACTCAAACAAGTTCGGCTGCCAAAAGGGCTTCCATGGATTCCACCAACGAGGTGTGCGCAATCTTACTTGAAAGTGGAGAGCCTGTCTTGGCCTCCACATCTAGAAGGCTAGTCTGCTCGACGACTTGGAATCGCGTCGAAAGGGGGGAATGCCGTTGCCACCCTAGGACGAACAGGGCGTTTGAACGAGATTCTCGGTGGGTCCTGCGATCCCCGTGCCCTCTTGGCGGCTGAGGAATCCTTCTTTTTCGGCTGCAAGAAGATGGCTACCATCCGATGGGAGTAGAGGAAATTTCGGTTAGACATCAGTAAATTGGCAAATATTGACGGAACCCGCGGTATAGATATGAAAGCGAATGCGGAGATGGAGCAGTAGATGAAAGATGTGGTAGTCTACTGTGACATGAGGCAGCTGGCGGGATCCATTGATCGAGCACGTACTCGATGGAGCACATTGTATCTCGATATCGAATCGAGATCTCCTTGGGTAGGACTGAACGGCATATCTCGAGATCCGATTCATGACCAACGGCAAGTAGGAATGGGTACCCGATCATAAAACAGATGACCTCCCTGGAACGAAGTTGGCATGATCTGCAGCCGGAGATTACCTGACAATTCTGTCGTCTCCACCGGTCCAACGGGTGGATCATTAGGGTGTAAGACTCGTCTAACACGTAACGAGGCTGGATGGCACTTTACAAGCCCAGCGACGAAATTGCTGCCATTGACCTTTCAAAGGTGAAAATGGGATATCAACTACCAAGGAATGGAAGAGTAGCGGCATATACGTCCATCCAACAAGATTAGATTGGAAATTGCTGAGAGTTCTCGCAAAAAATTGTTCTGCGCTAGCATATACCCTTCACCCCGGGGAGAACATAAAGCTCATGACTTTCATACTGTACTCCCCCATGGTGCGGTGGACCTCATTTAAATTAAAACTTCGATCTTAATTATGATTCCGCAGGCCTATATTTGGCGTTGCCTTCGGTACTTGCCGGGTATACAGTACATATCGGAAAAGCCAGCTCTTTCGAGCGCAAAACGCAATTTTAGCCGCGTGGTTTACTATTTCCCTGTTAGGGGGTCTTTTTTGTCCATCAAAGCAACCCTGAGGTTATTTCTCGTATCCCAGAAAATCATCGAAGCTAGTGAAAAGGCATCGCATTAATAAATATGGTTGAATTGTCTCCACCGTGACCATGCCGAAACTGAGACTCCAAAGTAAGACAAAGACCCTTTAGAGTCCTGGTTCCACAGCCAAGAGACCCGAAACATGTCAAGGGCCGAAAGAATCTCGGCCCGATAAATGCATGCACTTGTACGCCCTACGTACTTGTAGGTTGTGGATTTAAGCTCAAGCTTAGACTACCTACTCCGTAAACCTTTTTGGAATGTACATTTAGTCGATATTCACCTCTACAGACAATAGAGACTGGCTAGGTTGTTCCTTTGTCGACAGAAAGATCAATTCTTAGATTTCGCTATAACGGTGGGAACCACGCCGTGGAGAAAGAATCAATATGTACATGTTCAGTGTGTATCGCTGACACTTTCAATGACAAGGACAGATCATTTGCACTTGGTCAGCTCATCGAAGTTGTTCAGAATAGTCACCACCTTCTGCAGAGCTGTAATCTCGGGAGTCAAGGGGCTGCTGAGCTGGTCCCGAATACCGTTGAGCTGTTCGGCAGTGAATTGGGCCTGGTCGGCGCTGAGCTCATACGGAGAAACACCGATCTTTTCATAGAAGTCCTTGCGATACGGAACAGAGCTCATAGCAAGGCCAAAAGCCTTCTTCGCGAGGAAGTTGTGGTGGGGTTTCAGGACGTCGTTGTAGGCAGAAGTGAAGGAGGTGTTTAGTTCGTCAGTGGGGTTATCGAGGTTGCGACGAATGGCCGTGGCAGTCAGGTCCAGAGCCCTATAAATGACAAATACAAAGGTAAGTATCTATTTTGAGTTGGATCGGGGGTACACTTGGACTGTTCATGGATGTGAGGGGAGAATCTTACAGTTTCAGCCAGAAGAGACCTTGGGCGGCTTTCTTAGATTTGTCATTTTTCACAAGGTCTTGCAGGGTCTGAGACTCGGCAGGGGCCTCCTTGAAGCGTTTCTCGACTTTCTATTGACACTTGTTAACCATTGTTCCACAGGATCGACAAGGAAGAAGGGGGATAACCAACCGTGATGTTGTTGGTCATGTCATCCTTGACGCTGTTCAATGCAAAGCCACCAATGCGGTCTAACAGATAAATGCAAACAGATTAGCCAGATTCGGCATGAAGAGAGCTAGGGTAGTGTGTATACCAAACAGAGTGACCAGAGACTTGGCAGCTCGGAGGAATTCCTCAGTATTGATGTTCTGGCTGTCGTCAATAGTGACGTCCTCGAAGGACTGTCCCTTGATGGATTCGAGCCACGAAGCAGTAGACATGGTGAATTGGATGTGTGGGTAGGTAGGAAGTAGGGATAGTGTAAGGTATAGTCAGTAGTTGAGAAACAACAAAGCTGTCCTGCTGTCCTGTTGTCCCGCTGTCAACGGTTGCTCTCACCGCCGCCTCCTGCCACGCAAGCCACTCCGCGGAGGGGCACTTCAGACAAACAGAGCAAACTCGGTGTCGATCCCATCAGCCCATATCCCACGTGATCTTATCGGCTGCGTTCAGGGGCTGTTTGTACTGTTTGTGCTATTTACACTGATTGCCCAGGGAATGATGTCATCCTCTGCAGGTTGCATCACAATCCTCGCGATCGCACTATGCTTTTTTCTCTCTCTTCCCCTAGAGTGGTGCCTGAATGATCTTCCCCAACATTCACAGATTAATCCTCCCTCTTATCTCTCTTGATGTGTAGCTCCCTGCACCAAGGCTCATCCTCAGGGCGGGCAATCCTTCTGCGCTATGAGCAATTCTGACCAAGTCAACGGGTCGGCATCGGCAGAAGCTCCCCACAATACTCCCACTGAGGGCTACCAAGGCCTACCAATAGGGTCCTACACGGATCAAAAGCTGGTGGGTTAATATTTGCGAACCACATCCTCGGTATCCACTCAGAACTAATGATTCTTCTCTATCAACAGCGCCATGCCTCTGCTAATCACTTGCATATGACCAGCCGTCGTTTTTTCATCGGACCCATTCCAGAGGGTTGGATTCATGGCCACCGCAAATCGTGGTACAAGTCCAGACTGCGGTTCAAAAACTATACCTCACAAACCCTTTCATTTTCGGTGGACCCTATTACATCTCATTATTCCCAGGGAAATGATAATCAGCCCGACCACCGGGCGGAGCCCTCATTGGACCCTGCGATAGAAGAGGAGTTCGCTCTTACGTTCACCCACACCAATGATGATCCTACGGATGAGGAAGAGGACGAAGAGCAATTTCAAGAAACCGATGAAGAGCCATCCGGTGAACTACGCACCCTCCTTCATCCCACCGCAGAGACGGGAGAAACTACCAACACAGACGATGAGAATCGGCACGAAGACCAGGATGACATCCAGGAAGATTCAGACGAGACACCACGGCCAGGTTCAAAATCTATAATTCGTTCGTCAAACGAGGTTTACGACAACGGAGAGGCTTCAACATCCTTTGTTACGGCCAGGGAAGATATCTCTAGCAGCACAGACACAAACGCATCATCGTCTACTATCCATGCACATGGCTTGCAACCTGGCGAACGACCGACAACATCGAGCTCGCAGAACCTAATTGTTGCTGGTCCAAGTCAGCAGAGCCCGATGGTGTCGATAGCTTCTGCAGTAGCTAGCGAAGCAGACTCAACCACGCACTTGATAAAGGGCAAAGCCAAAGGTCAGAAAACTCTGAAAAGTAAGCGTTCTGGAATACCTCGTTTCACGCTGGAGCGCCAAGAGCCGCAGAATGAAGATGAGACACAACACGAAGAGGCCCCAGAAAATGGATATTTGCCACGACGATTTACCCGCAAAATGGCCAAATACAACATCAACGATAATGTCATGGACAAACAAGATAGGTTACGTTCTCGAATCTCCAAAACAGGAGGAACCATTGCTGCAAACCGGCCCCGCCGGCGCAAGGTACAGGATGGTGAGATTATCAAAGCCGATAGAATGCTGGTTCTCGTGGAAGAAACGACGAGAGAAAAGCTACCTAGTAATTATAATGAGAACGAAAGCCTACGAATGGAAACGCGAACCCTGGATAAGTGGCGAGAGTTTCTGGTAGTCTGCCGAAAGGGCTCCACGGAACATGCGCCATTTTCTCTGCAGATGTATCGGACCCGCGTGATCCCCGATGTGTCGAAGGCAAATAGCAAGACTGCCCCTTACTATGAGGTACGACTAAACCACAAAAACACCAGCGTCAATCTTTACTCTACCTTGGACAAGACAATTGTGGTCTGGTATCCCCGAAAGTACGGCAATAAGATATACATTATGCGACCCAAATCGACAGCTCATGCCGTGGAGTGGTATACATTTATTCGTCAAGTCCTTGGTTGGCGACGCCCAACCAAACTTCCCATTAATGTACCTGACCTCGGGGTATCTTTGATCTTCAAACACCCTTTCGATCAATTGGAGGCTCGAATAGGCGCTTCGAATGATGATAGCAGACATACTACCATCCTCAGCCGTTCTTCAGCCGATGAACGGTTTGCTGCAACGACCATTATTCAAGGCTGTATGGCAATGCTGGAAGGTCGTCCGGAGTGGTCTGAGGTGTTGCGAAATTGGTCGAAATCCGAGAAGATGGGGCTCGCCTGGAAGCGTTACGACCGCTTGGAATGGATCTTCGGTGTTAACGAAGCGAACATGTATGGGACAATTGCAATGCAGTCATCTCATGAGCTCGAGCTACGCCCCCGACATCATTATTCTACTGCAATTCAGCAAGCAGTGGGGAAAGAGCAAGAGCCAGCACCGGTCGAAGGATTCCTAATTCGACTCACATCGCAAAAAGGCATGCATCAAAGGATGAACAAAATGTTCTTCAAGCGGCTATATTTCTTCACCCAAGATCATCACCTGCTATTTTGCAGACCAGCGAAAGCATTTCCTCCAACGCCGCCAAAGTTTGCTCCGACTTGTATGGAGGAAGAATCAGATATTCCAACATCCCGCCAGATCCTGAACGAGATGCCAATTTCGTGGGATATCGACCCATACCCCATCGAAGACGGGGAAATCACATGGCTGAGCAGTGGGAACGACGAATATGTTCAACGGCATGACGAGGAAGCCTATGCTCAACAACAGCGGAATATCCACAATATCAGCCAGGCTGATGGATACATTGATTTATGCCGAGTAACAGAGGTGCGCATTATGCATCGTGGCAGCAGTCCTGCCGATCCAAATATTGGGGAAGGGCCGGCTGTGGATTTTCAACCTGAATCCACAGATTCTCGGCATGAAGACGGTGCGACCAGGGAGTTTGACGATGATAGGACGTTTGAAATGGCGTTGGATAATGGCCTGGTTATCCGGCTACAGGCATATGACGCTGTAACTCGCGATGAATGGGTGAAGCGACTCGATACTTTGGTCAAATACTGGAGGGTGCGACACGCCGATGACGCCGCTGAGCTTCAAGCCGTGCGGCAGCGAAACCTCAAACTCTTGGAGATTGACGAGGAGATGGAATCACTCGTGGGCCAGTTCGCACAAAAATGGGAGGTAAAGAAAGCCGAGGCATCGCCACACTTACACAACATGTGTGCTCTATCTGGTTGTCGAACAATCAAGGTTTGTACCCGTATGAATAGACTGCTCTTGACCATGGGCTGACATTGTAATCAGATGTCCGGACAGCTTTATCGCAAGCCTCGTCGCCATACAACTTTCACCAAATGCTATGTTCTCCTCACCGCGGGCAAGCTGCTCATTTTCCGCTCTACGTTGCGGCAATGTAATGGTGTCGTTATTCCCAATATACATCAGCAGCATGAAACAACGATCGATCTGCGCGATTGCTACATCTATTCTGGACTTGTCACGGAAAATGATCTGCTGTACGCCAACCAAACCTTCGATAATAATAATCCGGGTCTGCATGCGCTGCCCCGCGCGTATCTTTCATCAGATGTCTTCACCAGTCGCGATGAGGACACTGCAATCACATTCGTTCTCTGGCAGCCTACCAAGAAAAGCCTATTCCGTGCTCAGGAAACAGGCGCCCATGGAAAAGCCAAGCGATCCTTGCGCCATGTGACGACGCTTGGAAAACATGGCCGAACAATTGTCTTCAAGGCACGCAGCCGTGTGGAGAAAGATCAATGGGTTCTGAGCATCTCATCTGAGATCGATCGACTACAGGAAGAGAAGCAGGAGGACATCCGGATCGTTTCACAATAACCTTTCGTTCATTTCCCAGTTCTCTTCTCACTTTTCGTTTTTCATTTATACCATCTTTCCCAGCAGGAACACGCATAGCATTCGGGTCTTTGGTTTTGATATCCAGTCACAGTTGAGATTATGTATATACGACAACACCATGATCATAATAATACAATGATATCTACCCCACAAAACAACCATGACTCCCATATATGTACAGGGCGCCCAGCGCCATCGCGAAGAAATATACGGCACAGGCCGTGTCTTCATGCCACTTAATCCAAATTTGGCATCTCCATCTTCACAGCCTCCTTCACGACTCGGTCTCGCACGGCCTGCCTGTAATTCCCCCCATCCGGGCTAGCACTATCCAGCTGGCCGTTTTCCCAATCTTTCCAGTTCAACCACCTCATACGGGGGCCAAGGATGGCAAATACCCGTCCTGAAAGGAGACTGATACTGACAGGTCCGTAGGTATTGCTATCCAGCGTCCGGTCTGGATCTTCCGCGTCCCCTTCCAGCCAAACATGGTTAAACGGAACAATCTGGGACTCTTTCAGACAGGGCTTGCGAGTAATGACGCGGTCACCGGGAAGACCGACGACTCGTTTTATAGCGATATGCGAGGAGTTGGCGGGAGACCTGTGCCGGAATAAGTCAGTTCATGTTTTCGTTTTTTAATTTGTCGTACCTCCGGGAGCTGGGCGCTACAGCTAGCTGTCTTGCATGACATGCACCAAGAAAGGAACTCAAAAGCAAAAGAAGGAAATGCATACCGGAATGTAACCACCATCCCCCTTTCTAGCCGTCGTTGCCTCTGCCACGGCCAAACCCGGGACGGCATCATGCTGACCAGTACCATGTCACTTTTCGTATGGTTTGCGTGATAATCTTCATTGAGGTAGGGCGTCATGGACGGACCGCGCACCCACATCACCTGCATAACATGTTCCGAGAAGAAAAGACTGATTGGGACGAGTGGTGCAAGGATGCGAAGCCCGCGACATGTTCGCCGAATAGGTTGCGGGAGCGCGGCATAGCGTTGTCGAAGATTAGAGAAAAAGGCGCTGAATGGACGGTTCGGGCTAAGTTTCGGCCCTTGTATTTTTGGACCTGACTCGGAGAGAGGTGCGCCGGAGGCATTGGGCTGTACTTCTTCTGGGACAGGCTTGTTCTTTCGCGCGAGGTTTTTGGCGGCGTTTGGGGAGAGGATGCGGACATTGGCTGGTTTGGCCATTTTGGAGCGGTCCGGGAGGTCGGAGAGGGAGGCTAGTGCGCGATTGAGTGATTTTCTATGTAATTGGTTGAGCTAGGAGTTTAAGGTCATGGTTTTATGAGCAATTCGTGCGTTAAAAATGTGTTGCGAGATTTGAGCTGTTGGTGAGGTTGAGGTGGAATTCATGAGCTCCGGTGTTTGCATTGTTTGTTTGCTTGCCAGCGGACTCGGTGACAACTACAGGTATTATTCATTACTTTTACAATCATTGACAGATGGCATAGTCTCGCTAGTAAGGCGAAATTATTGTTCCATTAGATGCTGATGGAGTGATCTGGGGATGAAAGTTTGAAAAGGATGGCACTAGTAATTGGCAGCATAGTGTCTCCCTACTAGTACTCCATATCAACAATATACCTTGATCTATGTAGATCATACTAGCTAAAATACTGAACTACCCCGACTTATGCATTTCAAGTTGCCGGCTATAATCGCGTGGAGAAAGAGAGAGAGAGAGAGAGAGAGAGAGAGAGAGATTGAAGGGATAATAATTATTTGCGAGATCCACCCCTGTTATAAGACATACTTTGGCCCATCCCAGGTAATTCCTAGAAGAAAGTCATCACGTCCTTTGCAATCCGATCAGGGCCATTCATTGTCGCTGCCAACATCGGCACTTTAATCACTTTAGCCAGCAGTTTGAAGGTCCTCGGAAGTCGGAGGAAGAAATTTACTGTGACTGGTCAGCACATTACGGTAAATGATAAAGATGGATGAGGGCACAAACGGAATCATCTGCGCATATACATCCATATCCCGAGACTCGAAGTTGCAGAAGATCACACGTTGCAGCGCATTCGGGACTCCGGCGTTCTGTTCCAAAAATTGACGGACCTCCTGCGTTACAGCACGTGCAGCAAGATGATTAGGATATCCATAGATCCCAGTGCTGATAGCCGGGAACGCAATAGTCTTTAAGCCATGCTGCATCGCAATCTCCATACTCTTTCGGTAGCAAGATCGAAGTAGCTTCTCGGGGAGACTGAGATCCTCTTTTCCATCCGAATCATACATTGGACCAACTGTGTGAATAACGTTCTTGCAGGGTAGGTCGTATGCTTCAGTGATTTTCGCGTCGCCTGTTTCGCACCCATTGAGGCCGGAGCACTCTTCCATCAGGCGTGGACCTGCAGCCCGGTGAATTGCTCCATCGACCCCACCGCCGCCGAGTAGAAAGCGGTTTGCAGCATTCACAATACAGTCAACTTCCAATTTGGTGATATCGTTGCGAATCAGTGAGATGCTGTCATTTAGATGTTGTGAGGGCTGGAATGATGGGTCGATTGATTCAGCCGGAAGCAGCTTTTTGGTGCGATAGAGCTGTGCTACCGTTGGAATACTGGTCAAATCCACCAAAATAGAGCGAGCAACCATGATTAACGCTTCGACAGCAAATCTGTATTGGTTAATTGTAGATAATTGGCAATGCGAGGAGTGTCACTGCCTCAGGTTCAACATCGACGTCATTGTATGCCTCAGGCCATTGACCGATCCACGTGACTCCATAAGGCGGCGAGGTAGACAAAAAAGGCAACGATGCAGGACTGCAGGACAACATCCTCCGTCCGAGCAATATTCCACTCTCGGACAGATGAGGCAATGATGTCCAAGTAATGTTTGAAACCGAGACCACACTGCAGCAGGGGGCGGTTTCTTCGGGAAAAACCGAGATTAACCAATGATCAGAGCGTTGAACATGTCCAAAATATGCCAATCGACGCCATTGACGACCCGTTTGGAACTAAGGAGCTCTCACGGGAGACATTCGATGTATCAGAATGCATCTTTGGAGAAACAAGATTCCAAATATTTGCTTCGTACGGCTGGGTCCCTAAGTTTAGAGTGGACACTCGTCAAACGTCAAATCTAGACCTGCATCCGCACACCGTCTTCGTCTCGCCTCGAGGGCCAGAGCCCAGAGCTAGAACAGAGACAGACCCAGAGACAGATTCCAACCATTCCAACCTTGACCGATGCACCAGTCATATTACCTGATTTGGCGCTATACACTAGGAGGAATCAAGTGAAACGGCGCCACCCCTCCAGATCCAACTTTCCGGAAAAGCTTCAAAGCTTAAAGAAGGTCGCATCATACCATTCGTGCAGAACGGAGAGAGGGTCTCGCACAAAGTTCTACGGTCCAAGCCCGAGACATTCTCCAGCCTCCAGGCTTCTGGGCTATCTGTCTTAGCTCTTCACGTTCTTGGCTTGGGCCTCCTTCCACCAGGTCATCTCTCCCCCCACGATCACGACGGCCCGGATGGAGATGTCATATTGTGGATAGACTCGATCGCACAGCACTCCATACGGAAACGTGCATTGCATATGCAATCTGCACACGACCCGAAGGGATAACACGCCGTCTCCATCAGAGTTCCTCCGATGGTGCCTGCCATCGACTCCGCCCGATCAAGCAGACCCGGCCAATAGGCCCTTCTCTCAGAAGTACGAGGGGCTATCCATTGGATCCTGTGCCGCCCAGCAGTCCAGTCAGTCAGCATCGGGGTTTGGTGGCACAACCCCCCCCCGCTCTCTTCAAAGCCCTTGCCCTTGCGAGTAATTCCTGAAGTACGAAGTACATTGGTGGTTTTGTCTCGCCCACACGGCGAGTTGGCTCCGGTTGGAGATGGGTAGGGGCGGGTTTGGCTCTCGCCAGGGGGGTGGGAGAATTCTGCTAAGGCCTTGTCAATCACCTCGGTGACACATGAATTCAGACATAACCCCGAGTGCATTGGATTCATCGCCACACTCCTGTTCCTCATCCTCCCGCTGTGAAGGATGGAGAAGGGCGTGTTTCTTAGCCTGAGTTCGCCTTGGAAGCCGTGCAGATTCGGTAATCATCGACGGTGGGGATGGACTCATCGAACTGGGCCAAAAGTACGGAGGATTTCCTACGGAATCGGAATAGCACGACTCGGAAGCGAGCTTTGTCCGTACATACTGTCCGGAAGGCGTCGTACATAGAAAAAATGTCTTGGAGGAGGCACTTCGTGCACCGTGCAGGTTCAATTGATAGGCATGTACTTTTGTATTGACGCTGGTATGATCTGTAAGAGTGCACCGGAAAGAGTGAAATAGTACGGAGTAAAACACCTTTTTTTTTTTTTTTTTTTTTTTTTTTCCTTTCGGACGTGTCGAAATAGGAAAAGGTAACAGGGCCAGTGGCCTCGGATCTTGCCTCTTTTCGTGTCCTTAGGATCCCCCGTTGAAGGGGGAAGGGGAAGGGGGGCAAAGGCAAAGGCAAAGAGGAGAGGGGGACATTAGGGCTCCACCTTTTCCAGTTCTCCGGGTATCGCTTCTCTTTGTTTTTTTCTGACTTTTGGTACGGATATTAGAATGTCTAATCAATCAGAATGCGTTCTTCTCGGTTTTCCCCCCCTGCCTTTCCCTCTCTCTGCCTCTCTCGGGGATCTCATTACGGGGATCATTCAAGCAATACATTGGCAAGACTTGATTTCCGCAATTCTGTGGAGCCCGGGTTCGCGCCCCCCTTCCCTGCTGCGGTGGCTGGTTAGGGTGGTTGGATCCCCTGTGGTTCTGGTGGCAGAGTGGAGCCGGGTTCAGGTCAACCGTTAAGCTGTCATGAAGGAACTGACAACTGACACTTCCGAGTACCGTGGATCAGCGGGGGACCCAGCCTATGGGCTCTGATAGTCGCGGTGGTTGATTTGATTGAAGATTGCCGATCCTTCGGCTGTTGTGCTGTCGTCGATCGCGACGGATCTGTCTCTGTCTCATTTTGTGAGATATCCACTGGCTTGGATGGGCTCCTTCCTGTTGAAGCGAGTGACAGAATTGTTTATTGGTGGACGAGACACAGACTTGAGAGCTGTCTGCTACTTTCGCTATGGTCCTCCCTCTTTCTCCCGTGATCGGAGAGGTAGTTTGGCCCCTAAAACCAAACTGGTAGCGGGGTCTTTGCCCCTTGTTCTCCTCCACGGATTCACTCTTTCTTTCCCCTTGTTTATTTAATTGAATTCTATTTTTTGGCGGGATCTGATAGGTTTACCCCTCGTGGAGTTAAACGCTCATGCATGGATCCGGATGAAAATTGAGGCAACTCAAAGGTATCGAGGGTGGAGAACGGCTCTTCATACCCGAGGCTATTGGTGGTGTTCGCGCTACCAATTTTAGCCATTCGATGAGGTTTACCGGCAATCGAAAGAAGAAAAGAAACTAAACTCCAGAGATATTTTTGATCTGCTTTCTAATTGGGTATTTTGAGGTTAGATTATTTGCCTACCCCATTGACGCCGGGACAACCATCATCCAGTCACAAAAACGCCTCCTGGATTTGGAATTCCGAGGTGCAGGTAACTCAGCTGTCACGTAAACTCAGTTTTGGGTCCGACGCGAACGGCAGAAGATGAATGCGGTCTAGACTGGCTGCTCATGCAAAGGGCTATGCACGAGCGGCTGTCAGGCAAGGCAAATGGGAACCTGCACCTGCAGCTTGCATATAGGCATTCCTAACATCACGGAGATTTATAAAAAAAAGAACCCCGGGGAATAACTGTAGAACGTATTGGACATTCTTGATGAGTTACTTCTCGTTTATGGACCTATCCAAACCCTGGACCACTCAGCCCTAGTTCGCATGGTTTTCGGGTGCAAACAGTTTGACGAAATACGGATTTGGAATACATCCCGGTCCAATCACCAACATGTAAATCGTGAATCAAAAAAGAAAACAAGGCAACATAGAGGATAGCTGGATTATGTACAAAACTCATGCAGTAACACCCACAGGGCTTTTATATTGAATAGTATCTGTATACGTCACTGGTTGAATATCGACATGTCTTCCCTTATATGCACTAGAAAGCAACCTACTATCATAATAGTGACAACAGACCCTTGAAAGAGTCATTCACTTCTGCGAGGTGCCAGGAACAGCCCCCTCACCCGAATCATTACTCACACATTACCCCTAGAATCATAAGTACGCGGTGAAAAGTTAATGCAGCACATCGCATGTCGATCACGCCGAATCCTCCCCGGTCGATTCGAGCTCTGGATGCATGAACTCGCGCAGACATGCATTAGATTCTCAAGCCCTCAAAAAAAGAAAAGAAAGAAACGGAGGCCCGCCGGAGATACTTCCGATGCAGGAGAATCTAACGGGATACACTAGATCGAGGAGATTCCTTCAACCTCTCGGTGATGACTCGGCCGGGACGATGCATAACGCAAGAGTTGATGGCGATCCTTTCCGCCTGTCATATTCGGGATTTGAAGCTTGGGAGTGGCCTAGACTGCACACTAGGGAAGATGAGACAGAACAAACTCTCTCTTCGGGATAGGTCTTTCGAGCATCTGGAGTCCATCTTCATCTTCATCATTTGTCTCCTTTGATCTTGCCGTTGATGTCTTTTGGGAAAGAGCCCCGGGGAATCTAGTCCGAAAGGTTCGTGCGAGACGGATTGCTGTCGTCACAAGCCTTGTCGTTTATACTGTTTTTGGGGATTAGCCCTGCCTGTTTGCACTGGTATTTGCTTGGTATTTGAACAAAGGTTTCACAGCGTTATGGGCATGACACGTCTTCCGTTTTACATACCACCAACGCCAAAATCCGGGAGACAAGTACTGGACGTAGCTTATTGTTGAGCTTGCAATTCAAGTTCAGCAAAAAGCCCGACACCAAAGAGGACGTGCATAGAACGAGAACGACGTAGATCATCCATGAATTCCTCGCCACCGCTATGCCGCATCCACTTTCGACTCCATTTAGGCATGGGAGCACATAGTGACTGAAAAAGAAGGACGGCATACTAGTCAGTATTGACGGGCTTGCTGTTCGGCACAGACCATTTGCATACAGCTATACTCGAGAAATATACATATTGTAACTGCTGGCTGCTGTTGGGATAAATGTCCATTGATGGTCTCCGAGGTGACTCCGGGCCGTTAGATGTTAGGATCCTTGGCGAACAACGGCTCAGAGAAACCTGGAGCAATAGTCGCATCCACCTATCCCCACCCAAGCGGATCTCAATTTGAGATTTCTGCACATCGCCGTGGCTTGATAACGAGAAGGAACATGACATCGCTTCGGCTGTCGGGTACTCTCCAATATCTCCGGAGTGGTGATCGATCTGAGGGATTGACATTCTAGCGTCCCGTTTGAAATGGGCAATCCATTAGTTAGCTCCTATGTACTCCGCACTACTAGGTGCTAGTATTGTACGTCGTATGAATTAGTATGAGTACCACTGCGTACACTCAGGCTAGTTGGGATGGTAAGTTGCAGCGGTTAGTCCATCAACGAGTGGATCTGCCACGTTGGAATCGCCCTAGAGCGAATCCATCGTCTCGATATTAGCCTGAGATATATTCAGGGGCAAGGGGCCTGGTTGGTCATTTCTGGGTTCTCGATCTCAAGAAACGGATTGCTGGATTTCGGCCCCGAGGAACCCGGGGCCTTCTCTGTTCGAGATTGCCTATAGCGCGTCCCGAGATTGAGGTCTTATATTAGCAAAGCGGAGGACCTCGGAGAGTTACTTTAATTACACAAGACTAGGGGAATTTCTCCGGTCGGGATTTGCACCGTCAATCATCCACTCATTCTGCAGCAGTGAGTGGGTCAACAAGCTAGACGGTCTTTGTGAATTTCGGATCCATTGCCCAAGAGAGCCATGTAGAAAGAAGCTAAGGGGGACTGATTGGGGGGCCTGGAAGTTGAAAATAGAAGGCGGGAGTAAATCAAAAGAAAAACAATAAAAATAAGAAGAAGAAAAAGAAAAAGAAAAATCCCAACGGCGTTTTGCAAATCTCGGTAGCGAAAACGCGCCAATCTTGCTATGATCGCCCTGGAGGGCGCGTATCTTCGTGTATCGTGCACTAGTTACCTTAAAGAATTGCCAGGCCCCATGGCCCCATCTCCTCATTATCCGGTTATGACCGGGATACATCACTAGTCCTTGTACTTCGCAGGACGCGATGAAAAGTCTCAAATCCTCACTTTTGGCCTTCCCCTCCACGCCGATCGAACGCGGCCTATCTAGTGGGTCTGGGAACGGTCCAGCTTGGACTACTGTAGCTCTTTTCTCTTTTTGTTTTATTGGCCTTGTCGTGTTTGTTATTTGGTGGTTGTGTTATTGTTTTGATTGTGCTTGCCCATATCCGTACCCACACCCCGCCGTTGGCCATGGGGACTCGGATTTTCCTGATCGTCTCATCAGGCTGGAAGATCCATTCTGTCGGAATAGCTATGGTGCCATGCATGGCTCCTTCTGGTCAAGTACATAAAGATCTATTTCGTCGGGAGTGATTCTCTCTTGGGACTGGGATGATACCGGATTCTTGACTATTGAATATGGAGGTGTGATCTGGGACCCGAAGAAACTTTCTCAACTTCCCGTGTGGACTTGGACTGGAGATTGGAACGTGCAGAAGCTGCCGTTGAATCACATCTAGCGCAGGTGGCTCTCGTGTACCCTCCGTCAAACTTAGTCTAGCATGTTAGGTAACGGTCAACGGTGACATTGACTTGCCACCTCAAGCCATGATGAAATGCCGTCGTCTCCCCGTTTCCCAGAATGTTATGGGACAGGCGCTTTTTTTTCCCTTCCTTTTCTTTTTTGGGCTGGGCACAGGGCACAGGGCGCAGGGAATGGGTGGAGCCGATAATGTTGGCATTCCCCAATGGCGCACACCCTATTCACGTGAAATCTCAAAGCTGCCGTGAATTATATCATAGGAGTATCCAGTTACAATGCTAGCTCCAAACCGTTGACAATAGTTCCATCTGTCCGAGCTAGTAAGATGTAAACCGGGATAACATCCCCTGGTCACGATGTTCCCAGATCTGACACATGGCCGGCCCCGATGAGGAGTTCGGGGGTGTGGTCCCCAACCCTGGTCAGCCGCCCATATCGAGATGGGCTGGATTTTAGCGTTGGCGTTTCGCGAGGAAAAGTGTCAAACGGGGCAGGAAAGATGGTCCATCCCGTTGCAAAATTTGGAGCATGATTCATGTTCCTCACCCGTTTCTGTCGTAATGCATAGCTTGTCCCCTTGCTAGCTGTCACTGACCCCGGCGTGTCAGCATTCAAGGAATCCTTGCGTACCTGCCACCTGCAAGATTGTCTGGAGGGGGTGGACTGATGCGTTCTCATTTTTCTGATTTTACGCTATTCTCATTTTAGTGAAGCGGGCAGTTGGATTCTTTCAATCTCATGCGAATCTCGTTTCTCATGGCATAACTAAGGCAAAGAAATAAACAACAGCACAGCTTGTTTGAAAATTCGTCATAAAAAGTCACAGGGAAAAGAAAATAAAAGAAAATACATACCTAACCCAGCTGTCAACTATTTCTCTTGAGCCTGGAGATCGGACATATTACCCCGATGAGTCCCCACTATTCGGAGAGTTCCAACGCCCCCTTTTTTTCCCTTGACGGATACGTCCATAGGGAGTGTCCACACGCCACGAGTTGAAGGTCGAAAATTGGGGCACGATCCTCAGCTAGGGGATGGAATGAAAAGCAAAAGGGCAAAGAAAGAGAAAAAAAAGATTAATAATAATACTTTCCCCACCATCATCCCTGTCAGTCGTTATGGTGGCGTCTCGGTCCGCTCCCAGGACGGAGATTTGACTTGGTATGGATATGAACCGTGCATTGGGTTTTTCTTTGTGCTTGCCCCCAGTGGCCCGTTGCCAATGGTGGAGAATTCATGTCGATGCTACTATTGCGTCGAGTGCATCGAAACTCGCAACGCAGTGGGAAAAATGCCGAGCAATAGATGTCCACTACGTACTCGACTAGTGGACTAAGCGGACACTCAGAGCTAAACGAGATCAACAAGATGATCATACTAATCATACTTTGCACTTCGTAAAGCCAATGCTAATCTCGCACGGCTGTATCCCACGCGGGCGGGTTGGATTGGCGGTGCAAGTCTCGCTCTCCCCTTGCTTATTGTGATGGACATGGCCAGACGCCTCTAGCTTTGGCGCATTTATTTTTGTAGGCGGAGGAAATTTCCAGGGTTCTGATTGTTCACACGTTTCCTGGACTGCCTCCTCCCCTCCTTTTTGAGTTCTGTCATAGCAGATCCAAATACTCGATGGATCAGAGGGCGTGCGTACATACACACATACACGCCCTGGCAGGTTGGAATGTGGAATCCAGATTCCACGGAAATCGGCACCTAGCGACGATCCTTGATAAGCATGGCACGGAGAAATAATGCTTGATCGAGAAACTGCTGTCGAGGGAGCTTTGTCAAGTTAGTTTTTCGGGGGATTTCCGGTTGTTGTATGTAGTTGTTGTTGCTATTGATTTTTTTCCACTTGAAGTGGTGAAGCGTGGAGTCGCAAAGAGCCGAACAAACGACTGGAATTGGGATCGGATCTTAATCTCTTGCCAACTTGAGCAAAGGC
Source organism: Penicillium sp. S1701 (assembly GCA_023626415.1). Classification (NCBI taxonomy): domain Eukaryota; kingdom Fungi; phylum Ascomycota; class Eurotiomycetes; order Eurotiales; family Aspergillaceae; genus Penicillium; species Penicillium sp. S1701. The sequence continues at coordinate 131,914 of JAMAGY010000029.1, forward strand.
GCCGTCGCTCACTCTCAATTTCGGTTAGGATTATCTGATCGTCCTCTTAGCGATCGGAGGGGGTCCACATCGCCAGTCAGGAGGCGAAGCTGGTGGCACAGTTTACATACTCGCGCCGTTTTGGCCCTGCTTGGTCAGGCTCGAGTCATCAAGTGGAGGAGAGTTTTGACGCTCAAGCGGATCCCCCAAACGGTCCTAACGGTGTTCTCCATTCGCGCAATGTCGATCACTCTCTGCCAGAGAGACCCCATGTCCCTCCGTTTCCCTCCCCTTGGCGTTTGGAGGAGGTTGGGCTGGAGACTGTTTACTAGCTTGGTTTCCTAGCAGCCTATGGTAAGTTCGAAAAATGGGCAATTTCGTTACGTTTTCCAAGTTGGGGGTGTTCCAGTTTTGTCGGGTGTTAGTGATAGACTGAAGGATCGAATGTTTTGTGTTGGGGTACTCCGTAGCTTCAGCTTCATTTGTCAACCAGAAAAGGCTCCCCAGCTCCTACAGCTATTGGAGTAAGCCACGATTTTCCTGTCGAATGATCGTCAATATTTACATCCTTCATCATTAGTGAAGCTTCCTGCTCTTTCTGTGCCAAGACTAGGGCTGATCGTGCGGTGATTGATTCCATCAACCGTTTCCCCAGGCGGCCCATTACTACCTGTTCGGTTCCATCCGCAGCAGTTTGATCTCACATGACGGGGGAGGATTCTTTGTCTTATTTTCCCCCTCCCCCTTTCCTTTTCAATGGCCCTCTTGCTTGCAGCAGTTCCCGCTTCACGGTGGATCTGGAGCTGGGATAGCGGAACCCTCTCCACTCGCGCCTGGGCGTCACAGTTTTGCGTCTTTCGACGCACAGTTGCCAGAAATAGGCAACCAGGGCTCGACGGTAAATCATCTCGTGTGTAAGCGGCTCTCTTCTTTTTGTTGCGTGCATTCGCATTGGCGTCCCAAGTAAAATTGCCAATGCGCCCAATCGTAGCGGTTCTAATCTGATCGCGTACGAAATTCAGCTTCAGCGGGCGCTGCGACCGGGCTGCCGGTCAACTATTCCGACGGTTCAGATCGAAATCCCGGTACCACGGAGGGAATTCGAGTTTTCTGCTTCCATCAATTCGGTGACCCGATGGAGCCGACGGTAGCAGCTACATTTTGATGGCTGTTGTAGACTTTGCTTCTCCCCACCTCCTCTAGCGACTTCATGCGTTGTCCAAGGCGGGTGGTTCTCCGAATAGTACCTCCTTAGAAACACCCCTGTTTGACGAATCGTGCATGAGGGTGGGGAAAGAGACCTGCAGGCGGCAGGTTTTGGGTGCAGCAGAGTTCGGTCACAGACGAAGTGACCTACCGTGCATACACTAAATCTCAGGTGTGCACGGAACGCATCGTAGAGTGGCTGAAATAGAGCGACCTGGGTGGTGCACTGGGCTCGCAATGCAGCGACTGGACATGTAGATCAATGCCTCGCATCGCTAGATCTCGGACCCGTCAACAAATCCTTTGTTTGAGGGGATTCCAGTCGGACCCCGATGCAGGTTGTGCAATGGGCGATTCGATCTGGACGGAGAACAAGGAGGGGATAGGGGAGCAAAGGAGGACAGCCGGCCCAGATCGAGGGCTGCATCTGCATCTCGACGATGGTCCTGCATTTTCAGGTCCAATTTTGCCTGGGGATGTTTGCATGCCAACCGCATCCTGTCCACCCTCGACTAGGGCTGTGACGATGGTGCTCCCGGGTGTGCCCCGTCCCCTACAGCCTGGATGGGAAGAATTCTGGGATGTTCGAAGCAGGCACTGCGGAGGCGCTTTGGGATCCCGATCGGCAGAGGTTGTGTTTGGAGGTTCCGAAAATCTTGGGTCGATTACCTTTGGCTTTGTTTGGGCCTAGGGCGAGGGTGACCGTTACGCCATGCACGATGGAGTCGGAGTCTGTGCGCAAGCAAACGCCATGGAGAGCGATGAGAGTAGGGCGAGGCTGGGAGGTACCATGTGGTCGGAACCTGTACGGGTACGAAGTACTCCGAACCGTTCCAGGGTATCTCGGACGAGGCCATGTGAAATCGGGGGTATTTTTTGAAGATTGCCAGGGGAGGGGAGAACTTGAAGGGGGTAGAGTGAGGAATGAGGGGTGAGAGTGTGAGGAGTGACAGGCTGGAGTATATGACATCCACATCCCACATCCCATCGGCGCGGGGTCGCTCCTTCCCCCTTCAATCGTGACGGCGTGAAGCTGGATACTTACTAGTAGTATATGTATACTATTAGTCTACTATTATACTAATGTACTACAGAGCACTAGTATATAGGAGGTATTAATACTGCGTACAGAGTACACGAACATACTATAATGTATATATATATATTTGCATCTATTTAATATCATTCACAGTTAATACCATCAAAGTTAAATCTACTGGCAGGATTCTCCCGTTCGACGTCATGGTGGTTCCTGGCCTTGTACGAAAGTACGAAAGTAGGGACTGCCGTGCAGAGCTGCGATCTCGCCAATAACGTCTCGGGTAGTCCGATCTTCGATCTAAAAGCTTACTAGAGTCGCCTTGTTCGGAGGGCGCTGAAGACGGAAGCATGTCCGAGGTGGTGGGATCAGAAGGAAACGGGGGTTAGTACTCCGTACCTAGGTAGACTGAGGGATGAGACTAGAGATGGTTTTAATTAATATATAACCTACTACTAGTATACTAGGTATACTAGTCCTGTGTAGCCGGCTGGCTGGGATCTGGAAGTTTTACTCATATTGACTTTCAAGGCTATTGGAGATACTTCGGGGTAAGCGCCCGATCGAGGTACGGGAAATGCCAGTGTAAGTAAATTGAAGATATACAGCGTACAGGTTATTAGTATTGGCTATGATTACTACTATACTATGTACTGCTAGTACTAGTAGCGGTCTAATCTGGAACCCCCTAGGGACACTACACTTCGGCAGAAGTGTTCTGGTACACCGACCAGATCTGACGCGCCTGTACGACACGCCCAGGGTGGCCATTGGCGGCCTGGCCGATCCAGTCGCGATTTCAAGTGGGCTGTGTGACAGTCCCCACAGCCCATTCTTCAGATCTAAGCCTTGCAGTACGGAGTACCGTCTAACCAGCGGTGACCGAGTCGAGGTAAGTGTAGGTGCAGTAGGTGCAGTAGGTGCCAGTCAGTTAGTAGTTTTACTACTAACTAGTATTATGTATAGTCGAAGAATTATAGATTATCTGGTATACCATAGGGTAGCTCTGCTATAATATTAGTAGTATGCTACTACTAGTACGTACTCTACCACCACCACCACCACCATAGATATCACCATCTCTATCCCCATGCCCACCTGTCACGATGTGACAACCTCGATCCCGGTGGTACATGGAGTAGGACCAAGTGTACCCGCGCAACCGTGTTCCTGAACAGTGTTGCACGGTTACTTACTTCCTCGGAGTACTCCTCCCATCGTGCTCCCGCTCTCCGGATATTATATTACATATATTATATTACTACTATGTACAGAAGAGCCCCGATAGTACTAGGAAGGGAATGGATTCATGGACACATTCTCCTGGCCAACCCGTTCTAGAAAGACTCCACCACCCCACCCCATCGCAGCAGACTAGTGAGTAGGATCCCACACTCCACCGAAGATCCGCAGTTCGCTGTACGGTAATTTGCCTCCAGTAAAACGGGGTCCGTACAGACCATACATACATACATACTTGAGTAGTGTATTATACTTAAGTAGTGTATGTATTTATTCTAGTACTATGTAGTGTGTACTATGTATCTAGTATTATTGTCAAAGCACACCACTTCGGGGTTGCTGCACTACGATCCCTGCTAAATCAAAGTACGATCCATCTCGATCCACTAGATTCCTCCGATGAAAATAATTATGATTTTTATTTATCCTATTTTATTTATCCTAATAATAATAAAATAATTATAATAATTATTATTTATTTTATTTTATTTGACCCAACTTAAAGTTCCCATTTCTTCCCCTCCCCCCCGGTTCATTCCAATCTAAGGCCCGAAATGAAGTAGCCTCGATCCCCTTTCTCTTTCTTTTTTATTTTTGACTTTATATCGTATATTCAACTGGCCACACATTAATTCCTCTCCTTGCCCACCTCGTGCATGTTTGGATGAACATTCGCATTCTCTTCCCTCCACGCGCCTAAGCCCCTTGCGTTCGATCGATCGAATACTACTCATCCACTCAACACTTACTCACTCTACCACTCTACTTTATTCTACTTACTCTACTCTACTCTACTTCACCCACCTACACCACACCACACCACATCTACACCTACACCTTCACCCTCTGCACTCTACACCCACACCCACACTCTCGGATTTAATTCGCACCCACGCCACAAGAACCTTCGCCTCTCTTCCAGACATTACGCATCTCCGATCTATCCCGCCACCCGGTACGAACTGGTGGAACGCTTTCTTGGTCGCACGAGAGGTCGCTCCCGAGGTTCGACCCGTTGATTCATTCGGCCGGATCCTTGATTTATTTTCTGCCCTTTCCGCCCTCGATCGAGATCGTTTCCAAAGATCAGTCCGATTTCATCGTTCTTGTTGTTCCACCATCGACTGGAACCGCGATCCATCCCAAACGTCTATCTCACCTCCCTCCTCCCCTCCCCATCTGACGTTGATGAAGTCGGGACTTCCAGCGTGACAAATTTCCTTTTCGGTTGTCCTCTCAGAACGTGATGGGGTCTTTGGAAGCCGCATCTAGGCACAGGTGGGTTGAATCACTCCGAGCTGGATGTGCGCACGCACGCGCTCCCCGCGCGCGCAAACCACACACAGCTTCCTGCTGGAGCTTCGGAGGTGCTAGTTGAGAATGCAATGCTGACGAGTTTTTTTTTTCACTTATTTTACAGAGACCCTTTGCCAGCCATCGGTTTCTTCGGCAAAGACGGTTCGGGGTATACGCCCAAACACGCCGCATCGCCGACCTCTCTGCACAGTCCTAGCAACATGTACCCCGGACAACAGTTACCATACACCTATGCGCCACACGCGACCAACACACCTTCACAATCCGGATACGTCTCACCATCCGAGTCGCGGCGGACCCTCGAAGACGACAAGGATAAAGTGACGCCTCGACAGTCCCTCCCTTCCATCCACGAGGCCTTGGGCAATGACCCTTCCCTCCCATACCCCGCCCCTACCTCTGCTCCTCAATCACAACCCGGACACACTGCACCACCGACACATCTCATCGGGCGCCCTGGCGCAGAAGGCCCAGCAGGACCGCCGAACCCCTTCTCCGCCAATGGCCCGCCAGCCACGTCGTACACGCGGGAACCGGGTTACCCTCATCAAAATCAGCTCCAGGCTGATGCCTCACGTAACAGTTTGACATCAATCAACACGCAAGATTCACGCAATGCGTCTATCAACTCACTCAGCACCGGCAAATCTCCCACGCAGAGTGCCAAAACCGGTCTGACCTCGGTCTCTGGATCTCAGAACTCATCCCATTACGAATATAGCGCGCCTCCCTCCGCCAGTAGCGTCGCCTCTCCCAATGGCTACAGCCATTTCCCACCAAACTACAACTTTCCTCCCTCCCAACCAGGTGGCCCGTCATACCCTCAAGCTCCTTACGATAGTCGATACATGAGTGCGCCCCGCGGGGATGAAGTCAAAGGTGGATTCGTGGCTCGCTCGATACCGGGTCAACCTCATAGCGATTCGGTGAAACGACATTTGGACGTGTATGATGTGGAGACGTCACTTAATGAGGTATGAATTTTCTGGATTTCCCAGCATTTATTTGGTGATTTTTTGGGGGGAAATTTTTCTTGGTTTTCGCTACTTTTTTCCTATTCCTGAATTTTGGGCTGTGGTTGTGCAATCGGTTTCTATTTTTTGCGATTCCCGATGAACTGGTACCTGGGTCAGATCAACGGGTTGGGAGATTGTCATATGGCGATCCACGGCAAGACGGGAATTGTTTTGGCTCCTAAAACCGGGAAGAAGTGGGCTGACAGTTTTGCCTCATTTGAACAGATCGCCGAGCTGAGTACACGAACCTTGGATTTTTCACGGCACTACGCTGCTCGAGCACACCAGACTCAACGGTCTGGGCCGGTCTTGGGATCCCTCCCATCACTGAACGAGCTGGAGGACATGCTCCATATGCAGAGGCGGAACCAAGACGCGTTGGTCCGGATACGGACGGCGGTTGTGAACCAGGAACAGGCGTTAGCGGAGCAGATGGCCCAGCGAAAGGCCTATAAGCCTGAGGATGACCACATGGCTCTGTACCAAGAAGACTTCAAGGGAACGGGCGGGTTCGCCGGGGCGGATGCGAAGAAACGACGTGGAGTAAGTTCTCAACGCTCATTTCCCTTTTTTTATTTCTTACCTTTACCCTTTCTGGCCCACGCATGACTGGGCTCTCCCCTGATTACCCGTTTATCCCCTGTACACCGTGGTTAACTCGGTGTCGGACCCCCACTACTCTCCTCATTCCGAGCTGTCAATGGCTAACCAATCCACCTTTCTTTGCAGAAGGCGGCCCCTCCTGGTCGTTGCCACAGCTGTAACCGAGCCGAAACGCCAGAATGGCGTCGGGGTCCTGATGGTGCCCGAACGCTGTGTAACGCATGTGGCCTGCACTATGCCAAGCTGACTCGCAAGATGGGCGCCAACAAAGCGGCGACCCTGGGCTCCAACCTGAAGCCTAAGAGCGTGCTTGACTCCGCATCCCCTACCAGTCATTAAGCTTCTTTTTCTCATGTGGCGTTGGGAAATGGTGGGAAATAGAAATGGGGGGCAAAAAGGAGTTCAGTGGATCGATATTCTTGTTCTATGTGTTATTTTTTTTCATTACTTTACTCGTCCTTTCTTTTTCTGCTTCACCCCCCGCCTCCTACCTTCTCGCTTGTCTCTTTTTGGTCATTTCGGGGATCCGCCAGTTGTGTGGTCTCTTTTCCCATCTTGGTATACGTTTACGCCCTCTATTCCTGGACGATTCCTGGAATTGATTCCCCATGAGCATTTTCTCCTCACCTTGATATTTTGTTGTCTTGTTTACTGCGTGTGTGGACCTTCCTAATTGGTTGCCCTATATAATACCCTCGCAGCGTTGGGAGCCCGGCTTCAAAGCATAGATTACCCTCCTTTTGTCTCTATTTTTTCTTTTCTTTTTGTTCTGCTCTACTTTCCCATTGGCGAAAACGATTCGAGGCTTCTGGTTTGATTTGGTTGCTTGTTCACGCTCAAGACTGTTTTCCCCTCCCACACCTTGACTGTTCCTGGTTTATACCCTGCATCTTTGTGTTTCCGAGTCCTCTACCCATCGCCCTGCGAGCGTGTCTGAGTATGTTTTCTCTATGATGTGTGTACGATCCTTGCTCTCTAGCATCTCCACGGTCTATATGGATGAAAGTTTGCTTGTTACAGCAGTTTATGTTTTGCACTGGAAGTCTTTTGCGGGTGGCAATTTGGAACCTGATGGCAAATTACAGTGTATTTTTTTTCTTGTCTTTTCTTGCAAGATCTGAGATAGGAAAAAGAGAAAAAAAAAACCGCAAAAATTATCTGCGATGCCAAGATTGAGTATTGTTCTTCTCAAGAATTAACTTGAACGTTGTAGTACCGACTGGGATTTCCTCGGCCGACGGTGAAGTCAACACGGCCAAAGCCGAAGCTGCGAACCATGGTTGACTTGTTATTCTTCTAGTGGCTTCGTGAAGATTGGAATCTACCTCGCTTCTTCACAGTATGACCGCATTGAGGCGAAAAGTAAAGTAGACGAGGGGCAACAGGGACTTGGACTTGGATTTACCGGCTATCTACTCCGTACTCCGCTGGTGATTCTTTTCGATCTACTCTATAGTTACTAGGACGGCCAACTTCTGTATTTTTCGGGTAGCAACGCCACATTGTAAGTAGTGGCAAATCAACTAGGTAAACAATATCTTTTGTACTCCGTCAGCCGAGCTTTCCTCTCGATCGGATCGGGTCAGATCAGATCAGATCAGGTCTGACCTGATCTGATCTCACAAAAGCGAACGAGGCAAACTGAAGAAAAGTAAAAATTGAACGGCTGCAGATGTTCGGTAAAAAATAGGAAAAGCCTCTCTGTAGCCGACAGGCGCCAGGGTCCAAGCGTGCAGTGGTTCCAATGCCATTTCTTCATTGGAATCTGCCATTGGGATCTCCCCCAATAAATTAGACGTGGCTCCATTGCGGGAGCGGGAGAGAGGAATGAGGGGGGGATGGCCCTATCCACCCAGATCAGATTGGATCATGATTACTAGCATTCTACGGAATCTACTTGCACTCCGTATAGCCTATGAATTGCGAATTCCAAATTCCTTTAAAGTCCACCTCTTCCCGTACATGGACCTCCGGCTGAAAATGTCAGACCGCTTGATTCCCGCGAATCATTGATCTTCTCCACACGGGGAGAAAACATGCGACGGGGCGCGTCGCGCGTCTCAGGATTTGTCATGGAAAGTCAACTTGAATATACTGTATGTACAGAGTAGTATGGAGTCACTCAAAAAAACACAAACACAAACACAAAAAACAAAGTCCGGAGAACATACCTAGGAAAGAGTTCTCCGAATGACAGCCTCGTTCGTCTGAAAGGAGTTCGTGGGCCCCTGCTTGGTTCGGAAGGATTGGCCGCGATCGCATGGGGTTATCTCAGGTGGCCCGATTTTGCGATTCTTCGTTTCGTTGATCGTGATCCCTGAGGATGAGATCGACCAGGCTAGGAATTTGGAAGTATCCCGTCTGATTTGCCCAGCCAGCTGTCCCGATAGAGTGGAATTGCCATCCTGGCTTGAACTTAGAACCTGAAGGGAGTCAGATTCAGAGTTAGTGTCCAGTCAGATCGGGATTTGGATTTGAAGGTGGGATTGACTAGTGTATGTACGGAATATGGAGTACTACGGAGTACTGCAGTGGATTTCCCAACGCTCCGGGCCAAGGCTGCGACTAGTAGGGATGCTGATGGGTGCCAGCGATCGCATCTCTGAAGTATTTGAAATCGTCTGCGTGTTTCCCCACTTCATGATCGTGGTCTTGGTTGATGAACAACCCAATCAGGGATGGTGTCGCATTTGACAGATCCTTGTGGAGATCCGTGGAATACAGTACAGACAGTATGTATGTACCCTTTTTGAAATGTTATCGGTTGACCGTACGTCGTCTGTACGCACAATTGTCAGCTTCTAATTTTTGTAAGCTCTTGAGAATAAAGAAAGTATCTTGGCAAAGACCCATAAGGTATGCTCCACTGCGAACTACGTAATGTCTGCTGCACATCCACCAGATGAACCAAACTACTGCACTGCACTCTCCAGTGACATGCATTTCCATGATCTCCGTTGCCACGCCGCTTGAACCGAACCGATCGTATGATCAAAAATCGTGGTGTGCGGATGAAAATAGAGACGAACCATTAGCCATTCAGAGAACAGGGTCTGGAATTCGATTTTGCCCCTTTGGTCGCTTACAAGGTCCACTTCCGGCCGAGACAATGAGACGATGCCAGTGCGATGACGAGGGGCGATTTGCCCACACGGTGAAGCCCTGGCTGATTTAAAATTGTGGGTCGACTGTGCTCATGATGCTATTCCCACCGTTCTTGGTTGATTATTGAAAGAATCGACAGCATCAGAACGGCGAACTCCGTCCATTTGCCAGGTGGATATGTAGATCCACGGGGGCGAGCCGGACTTCTTTTCCATAGGTATCTAATCGTAGTCTGCTACTAGTAATCTTCGCATTGATCGTCCATGCCAGTATCGATAGTATTCCACTTGGGAATACTTCCTATCCGATTGTCATGATTTGAGTGAGTGCCAACAGCCACGGGTGCAGCAGCAGCAGCATCAGATATCTCGAGTTAGGGTATTCCGTAAGGAGGTGCCTAATAGTTCACTTTTCACATATTTCAGACGGAATCCGTTTTACGAGACACCACCGGCTATGACAACCATGCTTTTGGTGTTTCTACTCCGTACCAATTTTGCTCTCTCTCGATGTGCTGTCAGGCCCACAACCACATACATCCAAGACTTGGCCTGTGCCGTGCGGCACACAAGCCTCGCGATCGGTACCCAATGCAAACCCTATCTTAGAACTCGAGGGGTCAATCTCGACCCTTGCAATTGATTCGAGTTGACACGTATGCACACGCTGCGATGTATATTGATTATAGACCCAAGGAACCGCACAAGGCTGCAACTTCTGGATGAGTGGGTTGGAGGCGTAAGATACTCCGAAATGTCGGTCTGTTGGTGGGCTCCATGTTTGTTTAGCACCGCTTAGATCGCCCCTCACCCCCCTTTAAACTTCCCAAAGATGACGGGATCGTGGAAAGATTAATGAAATTGCAGGGCTTGTGCTGCAGCAGATCCATATCTTACTCGACGCCCGGGCCTCCCGCACCAAACCGACCTGGGCCCGAGATGGCAGTAGTGGATCCCTAACTTATTCTTTTGGTGTTCTTCTCGCCTTCTTTGCCTTTTATGATTTTATGGTTTTTTATTTTCCACTTGAATTTCATTTTCTTTCTTTTCTTTCCTTTTTTTCCCCTCCCGGGATTTCCTCCTCTTATTTCTATTTTTTGCTTCTTTTACAAAGGAGCCCACAATGAGACTGCCAGATCTCGGGATTTGCTCTCCACGATACGGAATACACTAAGACCGTTCGGGGGTTCCCAGCGCCCCGGATCTATCCGAAAGGAAGATTGAGGAGATTAATTTCTATGAAGCAAATTTGAATTCTACTGTACTAGTATGTATGTATGTACCACGCATACATGTAAGGAGCGATGATAGTTTAATTACATACTTTACATGCACACAGCTCCGAACCCAAAGGGTCAAAAACTAAGCTTGAAGATTTCATTCTGCAAGCCGATCGTGATCAGCGCAATTCGCGGGGCACACCATCTTGGTTTACTTGTTCTGTTCTGGACGCTGACTCGTTCATTTATGCGCTTGAGCTAGCGGCGGCTGAGGACCATGGGTTGTATATCCCAAAAAAAGGAATCAAAACTGGGAATCAACACGGACTAAATTCTATCGGCGTATATGAGCGGGGCGAAAGTGGAGATTGAATCGAAGTACCGACAGCGTGGTACGCTATTGAATTTGAATTTGAACTTTCCTTTTGTTGTCTTTTTCTTTTTCTGGCTTTGATCAAGGGAGAGATCGAATACGAATTACGATGATACAATTATGAGTCGGACATTAATTGGTAAATGGTGATTAATGTACATATCAAGCAGCTTTATGGAGCACTCCGTACATTTCTCCTGTATCTACTGGAGACAACAGCTTGTATCGTCGCTCTCGCTTAAGCCCTCGCGAGACCACCGATCTCATCTGAGATTCCATAACGGCGGTACACGCTTACGCGAGGGGCCTCCAAGATCTAGCGTCTGCATCGACGCCATCCTGCCCACTATTGCCCGACCACGACTCAGATCGCTGCCGCCTCTCGTGACATGCGTTGTGCATACGAGATCGCGTCGAGGAGAGGATCGCCCTCAACCATATTGCATGTCGTACCGCAGGAAATCGTGGCTGATTGGCATCGCGACCGGGATCCGATCTTCATGCTGCATGCACGGTGAGTGATCATTGCTGTATCTAGGGCTAGCGGGTGGACATGGGATCTTAAATCGGCTGCCCGCACGGCAAGTCAGCGTATATCGCCTGGCGGTCAGTTTTTTGCTTTATTTTTTCTTTTCTTTTCTTTCTAGTGTTCTTTTGGATCTTTCCGCTCTTTTTTCTCAGATGCCTTGTTTCTTTTTTGGTACCGTGTTTGCTTTTTCTGGGCTGGTCTCCCCCTTGTAAGAACTGTGGAGAGTACAGGTATGTTATTTACGTGATCGTAAGTATACCACCTCAGGTACTGTATAGAGCATCCATTTTAGGTAGGAGTTCTCTGGGACATGTGGTGGATTTGGCTTCGGGCCACGTCGCTAGTTTCATTCGATGTACAATTCGCAAGATCCCTGTGAGACAGAGTACTAAACCTAGCGATGGCCGGCTCAAAGCTCCATCCAATTGTTTCTTGATCAATCTCGGGAATACAGTGGGAATCAATAAAAAGTGGCCCTCTCCCATAACCGCAGTCCTACCGTGCCGCCCCTGATGGCATCGGCGGCCCACTTCATAAGCGCCTCCGTTTTCAACGTCCTGGAAGTGAGATCCGTGACGGAGTAGTCAAGCGGCAGCTTTCTCACCAGTGTATCTGTGGATGGTAGCTCGACCCACTCCCGATGGAAGACTATGTATGTAGATTGCGGCTCGGTGATGGGTCGGCTAGATTCAATAATGGATGGGACCCGGGTAAAACATGCCCACAGGAGAGCTATGTCACTATCGCGAGAACGGTGGAGGGCAAGTCGTGCGCCGAGAATCGAGATCTCGATCGGCGCTGGGCCTTCCGATCGGCCTCTCCACGTCCCGACTCGGTAAATAGTTTGTGCTCTGCCTATTATATCCTTTCCACTAAGTTAAATAGTCTCCGGACACACTTCTCAATCGAGGCTAGTCGACGGTAGAATATCTATAGGTACTGGTACTCTATACTCCTTACTCTGTAGATGTACATACTAGTACTCCGTGCCCTCTCTCTCTCTCTCTCTCCCGTGTGCTAATTTCGGCAAGCGTCTCGTCCGTCTTATTTTTCTCCGTCTCATCTACGGAGTAGCATGTTCGAGATTAACAATTTTCATTCTGATTCTGACTAATGCCGAGAGAAATGACGACACTCTAGTTATTTAATCAACTGACTAAGCAGGGAGTTCCTCGGCGCCGTCGGGTCCGACTGCATCCGCCGATTAAGGTGGCGTTGAGACCGTTGAGACATTAATTTAGGGAAATCGAATTATCAAAACTTGGAATCGAGATGGCCACATGGGTACTCCACATGCCGGAGCTCCGGATCCTAACTCCAGCTTTCCATGACGTAAAATCTCTCCATTAAGTAATCTAGATCTTTACATGTGATATTGCTATGGGACGTCTGGTAGAGCAATATCGGTGTCATTGAGTTCCATGGTCTGTTTGTACATGCCTGGGATAATTGGATTGTATTCCTTGTATATTGGAACTAGTACATAGTCATTCTGAAGCCGAATTCTGCTGTCGCTGTAAACACTGCCAGGGATTATATTGCAGTAGCTATGCTGGTGAAATACAACTTCTTAATACTAGTCGTACACTATAAAACGCTCCAAGACTTGCTGTTTAGAACCTCATTGATTCGAAAAAGACAGTCATTGATTGGCCCCATTATATCTTGATATAAAATCCCTGCACAGGAAAGGTCGCATCTATCAGAACTACTAAAACTATATTCTCAGCCATAATAGACACCACCTCCTAGTAAGTCTCCCCCAAACGATCATTCATCTTGTCCTCCCAAGCTTCTCGAGGAGCCAAGGTCTCAGCGCCTGGTAAAATTTCGAGCCGATTCACACTCTCATCGTCATCCTGCCGCCAACATACCTCTCGGAGTGTGCACCATTCAACTCTAGGACCACATTGAGGACAATCGCATTGTGGCTCAAACCAGTTGACCTGGTGCCAGCAGTCCCGGAACCATCGCATGTCCCGATAACCAACTCTGTCCGCCTTTGTTGAATTTTTCTTTAACTGCGCCGAGATACTAGCGAGCTTCTGATAATGCGCAACGACTTTGTCTGCCTCCTTATCCATAGCCTCTGCGTATACATCCCATCCTGCGTAAGGGTCAAGGGTCAGTCTTCCAACGTGCGTTCGGACGATATCAAGAATCCCGCAATAGTCACTCTTCCTAATCGAAGTGCAATCAACTATGCCGTGAATAATGAACTCGGTTAGCTTCACTTTCTTCTCGAAACAATACCCTGCCCTTGTCTTATCTATGTATTGAAAAGAGGGCGGGTGTATAAGTTCGAGTGTTTCTACGAGAAGGTTGTCGATGGATTTGGACATCTCTTGGCACTCAATAGACCTCTCATCTGCTGTCGCCGGAGGGAGCTTCAGCAAACTTTTCTCCAAATCTGCTTGTAGCAGTGTATACTTATCGACTAAATGGTTTCTTTTTCTAGCAAACGCTCTGGCTCTTTCCTCCCAGGTAGAGCTTATCTCGGGGGAGCTGGCTGTGAAAATCGGCCCGGTTATATTCATGTTTCTGACCGTGTAGAAATCTTCACGAGGACCTGAGCGAGAAACACTAGCAATTTATATCTGCGATAACCTTTGAGGGGGTCAACAGCTCCGAATCATTGATACTAGTAATGAAACAAAGACCCATTGAAGATATTTGAGTTAAACTATTGTGCCTTTTGAATGAACAAAGAGAATCAAACAATAAGTTTTAAGGAAAATATAGAACAAAGCCATTCGGCAAATCAATGAAGGGTTGATATTAAGTCTACTAGTAGCTAGGCCTTTATTAATCGTTTCAAAGATAGAATATCTCTTTTTGGACAAACATGTCATGTCTGTACAAATTACCGCCTATGGCTTAATACTATCTACCAATTACTCCAGTATTTTGTATGTAATATAGGGTAATAAGATACATATTTAAGCAATATTGCAGTTGGTCGTTGTAATTAAACAAAATCACTGCAAGTAAAAGGTAATTAACCAAATATTTATATAAGAGAGCCACCTATTAACTACTAGTATGAGTTTGCAGACTTTCTAAATACTGATGGGTACAATTACTCTACAGGAGTAACTCACTCATCGGTCCCTCCAATTCAGAATCACGTTGCCTTTCTTTACGACAATCTAGGCTGAACTTCCATTCCGGCTGCACTGAATCAAGTTTTCTACACCAAAGGCATTGATAGCATTCACATAATTGATCATACCAGTCGAGATGTTGCCATGTCAGGTTAAGCCAGTGTTGCCTTTTTTGATCCTCATATTCCTCATCCTCCTCATCAGTGATTTCTCGCCATATCAATTTCTGCTCTTCTGCCTCCTCGTTTACAGCACGAGCAAAGTAATCAGAATCAGTATAGCCGTCAAGGGTTAACCTGCCTACTTGCAACGCAAGAACACCCAGGATTCTGACCCATTGGTCGGCCCCCACGTGGTCATCTCCAATCGACTCTTCAATTACCCATTTAATAAATTTGACCTTCATCGAAAGGCATTTCCCAGTCCTCTGTTCACATATATTAGCTGCAAGCAGGATATCGATATACTCTGTCTTATCTCTCAGGTAAGATTCGAGGTCTTCGTATTCTTTTTCAGGATCCTCAAGTAAAAACAATCGCTTATCTAAAAGAGCATTGACCATATATTCTCGCCAAGCCACAAAAGTTGATGCATCAATCGAAGAAATAATTTTAGTCGTCATCGTTGACTTAAGCACACTTATAACCACAAGTGACGAAATCCGTAGCCTACTTTTTGGGTTGCAATCGTGAACAAAGCTAGATCAGAACGCACTATCACAGAAAGATTTGAAGGGGCCTCTATTTATATTCAAATTTAGAGGGCAATTGATGATGATGAATTCAGATTGAGAATCTTGAAACAGGGACCTTGAAGGGGAAACAATGGAATTTATTGGTCTTCAAAAGAAACCTTTGAGACTCAAGCAATGGACATTGTTCTTTCATAATTCCCTTTGAACACTACGCACGAGTATAGTCAGCCGATTAGAAAGGAGACCTGACAGATTGAGGCCGTGTTCCTACTCGGTTTCTTCATATTTCTAGATGGCCGGTAAGGCACCACGGAATATTATTCATTAGATCCTATTCAAAATTTGAAGGAAAACATTCTCGATTCCAAATACCAGGCAACCAGACGATCAAATCGGTTTGTATCGGGAATATTTTGATGTCGTCTACATTATGGTGTGCTAAAAAACGGCGCTTGATACACTGGAGACAATCGCAATTTTCGACAACCACCGATAGACATCCATATGGAACGAAGCTGCGCCTGTCTGAAATTCTCAATTTCTCCAATTTTTGGCGTCGTTCCACGCCACATAGCGTCAAGTTCCATTGCCATCCGATCCATGTTCGCGGCAAAAATGTCATTTCCAGAATATCCATCGAAGGTCAGTCGACCAAGAGCTGGGCCGAGCATTTGTTAGTACTTCTCCAAGGAGAGCCGCATCGTCGTTTGCTATTTTGATTGCTTCGAAGGCTTGATGGACCTTCTCCGGAAAGCATTTGCCTGTGATCGTTTGACTGAATTCTTTATGCAAAGTCTGCGTGAGATGGCTTTGGATGAGGTTAAGAAGGGCTTGCTTGCGTTTCCAATGGCTGGGTGGAGATTAGTGAGCCTGTCCCATTTCCTGTTAAAATATGCAAGCTGTTCGACCCAATATTTTCGGTCTCGTTGGAATTTCTCGTAGGCATACACCACGGTTCATGATACGTGGACAAGATGGCATAGTCCAGGAAGCTAGCTAGGTGTACCTGGAAAAGAATTGGCAGTAGAGACTGTTCGAATCTTCATATATCATGCCATTGCAGGACTCATGTTGAGTGAAGATTACAGTCAAATTATGTCTGTTTGCTGGGAAGATCCAATGTTTTACCAAAGTCTGTTGCATTTGTTTCCTTCTAAATGTTGGTTTGATAAACAGGTAGGGCCTTTGTCCTCTCTATTTATCGAAATCGTTGCTGATATAGCGACGCTGTAAGATGCAGGTCGTGCTTTGCTATTCATCTTTGTTGCCTTCTAACTCCGGGCTGAACCAATTTCTTTGGGAGCCTCACTTGGCAAGTTTCAACTTCCTATCTCGTGATCTACCGGGATTTTAAATTGGACCAGGCCCGTTCTTGATGTCACAAATAGAAGACTGATGGCCGAGCCCAATTGATTTTTCTGTCTGTTCTTCCTCGCCGAATTTTTAGATGATTAATTGATGCAGGATTGTGAGTCCGCTAGACAAAGTCTTTTTTCACTCCAGAAAATGAGAAATTTCTTATTTACTGCTTCAGATAGCGAAAAGCAAATCGAGTTTGCTTATTTTGCCTCTTTTTTTGCATTTAAAATTCTCATTGGTCGGATTATGTTTGCTTCGGCGTCGTGTTCGAATAAGATCATTGTCCGTTAGCATTAAAAAGCCCGTATCAGCGAACAAGTCGTAGAAAACCAATCCAACACACGCTTCCTTGCATAGATTTTGAGATTTAGGCTAAGGTTAATTGGCCAATGATATGCACGGAATTATGCGTGAAAGAATACCGCCAATCATCCGCAGTCGCTCGGAATAGCCTCACCTCGTGGACTGTGGATGGCCATCGTATTGGCTGGAAACGGCCCAGAATGGCGAAAATGCGGCCCACTCGTCCACCAGAACCAAACGGATCCCTCAGCAGTGCGGTTCTGTCCCATTGCACAAATAGTAGGCAAAATTTCCCCCTCGAGCTCAAAATTTGCCCTGGAGCTCCAATTTGGCCCTGCAAACACCCTCCGCCCATCTGCGCCCTGAACGAACCCCTTGTACCACTAAACCACCATGTCAGAGGTCGTATATGTTACTGTCGATTCATCGACGCCAATTCGCGTAGACGCGATTTCCCAGAAGCCTGACTGGATCCACCCGCATTTAATTGAGAGCGTTGACCCGATCAAGGGCCGCCAATTTCGAGTGTCGGCCCTTATTCCGAGAGGCTCCCGACTTCTCGTTGATCGCCCATATGCAGTCATTCCAGTTGTGGATGAGCCAGAATCCAACGACGATCTCCGTTGCAGCAATACCGCTTGTAATCGTCGTGCCGTCCGTCAATCGGGGAGAATTTCGTGCCCCAAAGCCTGCGTTCCCGACGTGGCATGGTGTAGCATCGCTTGCCAGAGCACTGATCAATATCGACACGAATTTGAATGTACTTGGCTTAAACGATATTCAGTTCCTATCAGGACTAAAAGAGGCGAATATGATTTCGGCATGCTGTGGTTGATTGTTCGTCTGCTGGCGAGTCGGCATGCCGAGATGCGAAATTCTCCAGTGCCGGCAGCCGACGGAGATAGGAACACCACATCAAATCACCAGCAGTGGAAACACGGCTGGAACGCAATCGACTCATTATGTGGGTCAGTTTCTACCTGGCCTCACGACCAGATCCGATCGTGGACCTCGCTTGTGAAGAAGTATTTGCAGAATAGTCCCATCCTACCTCATGGATTAAGTAACGAGCGAATACTCCATCTCATATGCCAAGAAGAAGCGAATTCTTTTGGCCTGTATCCTCGTGAAACAGGTACTATGCCGCCGCCAATTCCTCCAGTCGATCGAGGAGAGCAATTCGCTGCGGCCGTTTATCCCACGGCAGCAATAGCTAACCACTCCTGCGTGCCTAATGTAAACCGAATTCCTTATTTGGTCCCCCTATTTTACGTACCCACGAGGTGCTAACCAAATACAGATTACTCACAAACCGGATGAGCTAGGCCGAATGGTTTTCATGGCATCCTGCGACATTCTCCCCGGCGAAGAGTGCTGCATCTCATATTTTGATTTGACGCGGTTTGTGGACCTAGACTCTCGTCGCCAGCACCTTCGAAAGTCGTTCAAATTTTTGTGTCAATGCGAGAAATGTGCATCAGAGGAGCTTGACGAGAAAAGCACCACGTTGGATGCGCTGCCATTAATCGATGAGCTATGAGCATGAAGTTCGAACCGAGCACGACATTTTGGTGGTTATCACCTGGGCACTTTTTAGCATAAACTCATAGCGACAAATATTTTACTCTCCCTTTCAATTACGTTATATATAACTCGAGTACTGATAATAGATAAATGCCAATTTTTGCCAGCCACGAGCAAAAAAAATCAAGTAATTGGGAAATTATTCCAAAGTAGCAATTCATTGCATAAATTAAAGTACTTCAAGTACAGGGCAAATTCTGTCAATTATTTCTTTTCATGTGGATACAGTAAAGGCAAATAAAAAACAGCCATCACCTGGTCGTCGATTCTCAAATCAATGGTCTCCCGATATGCCAAACAAAGCTTTGGCACTAAGATAGGCTTAATGGCTACGAGTATACTCAAAGCATGATGTATTATGAAGTGGTAACTCAAATTAAAGCCAAAGTGTCATTATAAATCCTCAATAGAGAATCTTCGATTCGGCATCTGTTCCAAATTATCAGAAACTCTTCCCTGATAGCATTGACGACAGTCGCAAAGCGAGGTTTCGCGCGTCATCAGATCCCAGACCAGTTTAATAGAGTCCTTCTGGGAGCAATCATCAAGAGGGGTATTTCTTTCCCGCAAAATCTCCTCGAATTCATTAGCTTCATAGTTAAAGCGAATGGCGTCGTGATCAGAATTACCATATCCGTCGAGAGTTAACCGACCAATCTGAAGAGCGATAATGTAAAGAAATTCGCCAATATCTGTGCCCGGACTTAACGGTCCCTTTACCTGATTCATGGCCATGTCAACTGCTTGAAGAATTCGACTAACTCTAATACGAAAACAAGGTCCAATCTGCTCATTAGTACCGGTACGGACTGGAAAGATCAATCTCAGAGAGCGTATGGGACTCAAGATTAGATATTAAATCCCTTTGTTTTAGGAGCAAGGCCACATAATCCTTTCGGAGTTGTAGAAATGAAGCGGGTGCGTAAAATACCCGTCTATCTCGGTGGACATCTTCACTGCTGTCATGACCGGGAGAAAAGAAGAGAGGCTGCTGAGGAGAGAGACTCGCGCAGTCATAATTGATGGGGACTTTTTCTTGCTCACCAGCATTTTCTGAGCTAGATATGTGAGAGTTGCTGGATGTAGAAGACATGAAGTCACTTATATGCGCATTTACGTTTCCGAGTCTATTGACAACGGGCGGTCGAGTAAACAAGTCCAAATTCTCGGAAGGAGTCTCGGGCTCGTCATGTTCACGTTGATGTCGGAGGCCACTAGGGCTAAGCAACTTTTCGCTAGAAGATCCCATGCCGCTTTTGTAACGAAGAGGCCCACTACTGCAAATTACATCATTGATTTTGTCTATAAGCAGAAATATTCGAGCTATTATACCCCAACCGAACTGATGATTGCCTAGTGAGTGCCCCTGAGAGACTCAAAGAAAGGGTTCTATAATTTTCCATACAAAGGCATTTTAGAAATTGACAAAGAAACAACATATATTGAGTCACAATGTTGTCAAAAGCAGCATCTTGAATGAGGTAATACCTTGAAGAAGTCGTAAAAATCAATATTTGTCTTACTGAGCGTACCGTCTAATCAAAGTCGTTTATGACCGTGAGTACCTATCGCCAAAACGCCTTGGCGACTGAGTTGATATAGTCAATCCCCTTTTTACGCCAGGTATCAGGTTCCATATGGCTAG
Source organism: Penicillium sp. S1701 (assembly GCA_023626415.1). Taxonomy (NCBI): domain Eukaryota; kingdom Fungi; phylum Ascomycota; class Eurotiomycetes; order Eurotiales; family Aspergillaceae; genus Penicillium; species Penicillium sp. S1701. Next base: position 152,231 of record JAMAGY010000029.1, read on the forward strand.
TTGTATTAGCATCCAGGAACAGATCCGAGGGGTTTTTCTTTTCATAGGCTTCCCAATGGATGCTTTGATTGACTACCCCTGAGTTTGGATTCAGATCATGGATGAATGAAGCCCACATGCTTGTCATCAAGGAGCTCAGATCAACGTAAGACTGAGGTACCCCTGCGAAGGGCTTCCCGTAATGGTAGCCCAACCCAGCAATGTTATGAAAGACGAATGAAACTTCTTCAAAATGGGTAGCACCACTGAGAACGGGTACATCGGCTGAGCGTACGTTGAACCGATAGCAATATGCTGGTGTTGAGGTCTCCGCCCACGCCTCGCATTGTCGTCGTCGATTTGCATGCATCATAAAGTCACCCGCGAAAGCACTTGTACGTCGCCATTCATAACCCTGTGACAGAACCCGCTTATTGCCCAAGAATTCAGGAACCCCTTGCGATGGGTCATCCGGGTACAATGCAAGGATTTTATTTGCGACATTTGGAGGTGTTTGAAAGTTGAGCGAGCCATCTAAGACACATTAGCGAGATTTTTTTTTGAAAAAAAAGGGCCTAGAATTCTGACTGGTAAGATATTCGTAGAACTGCTTAGTTGTGTTTACCCCGGTGGGCCCAAAGGCTGTGCCCTCATCTGTGTTGGTCCCAGAAATGATAGGAACTTTGACAAACTTATGCTTGTTGAGTTGAATACTTCCCCAATTTTGGATCAGATCTCCATCAACCACTGGAGAGAAACTGTATGCAGGGGACCCATCTGTTCCATTTAAAACAGAATTGAGAATCTCGAATGGCACTTCGCGTAGACATTGTAGTGTGTCTTGGGTGTTCGCACAATTGACCTGAGAAACTATTGCGTCATAGGAAGACTGATATGTCGTATAGTTTGATGGGCTAGCATTGATTGTGCCTCCGGATTCCATGATTCCGGCCCTAAATAACTTGTCGTCTCGGCCACCATATGCTGTAAGATGAAAGCCGACCGACATACCACCCGCCGACTCGCCCCAAATGGTGACTTTATCGGGATCTCCACCAAAGGCAGCAATGTTTTCTTGAATCCAATGAAGTGCCAGTCTTTGGTCTCTGAAGCCGAGGTTCGTATTACCTGTGCCGGAAACTTGACTTGAACTGATAAACCCCCATGCAGAGAGTCTATAGTTGAGTGTGACAGCAATGAATGGTTTCCCTATCGATATTTAAGGTCAGACTAACAAGTGCTTAAGAATATTCCGCTTTCAATTTTGTTGAATTTACCAATATTGTACGCGTTTTCTACAATTGCAGACATATTATAGCGCTGGTCTGCTCCAGAACCCATGTAAAAACCTCCGCCGTGTATCCAAACCCCTACGGGGAGCTTAGAATCCTTCTTTGCAGAAGAATCACGAATAACATTGATGGTTAGACAGGATTCCGATTGGGGATACCAGATAGAGTCCGTCTGAGCCATGGTCAGCGATAAACGGTAAAACAGCTAAGGAAAATAGAAAGGATGCCCACCCCGTATCCTACACAAATATCGGAATATTCTTTCGCATCGCGAATTTCACTCCAACTTTCATTTAATGACTGTGGCACCGTGAATCGTAAGCTACCCACGGGCTGTTGGGCATATGGTATGCCTAAGAAAAAGTCTTGGTTGTATGTACTACTATGTACGCCAGCATAAGTTCCGTTGCGGGTTGTAACGGTAGGAAACTTCAAGTTGGCATTTGGTGCAGCATGCACAGACACCCACAAGGCGATGATAATGACTGCTAATTGAAGCATTGCAGTTGAAGAATAATAGGGATCAGTAGAAGTCCACTGCATGGAGCTACAATATCCTGGGGGCCTCCACGTCTTCATATACTTGGAAGAAAAACCGGGGATACAGTGCATATGCGGGGAAATGGTCAAGCCCCACACCGAAATGGTCCATGATCAACGCTCGGATTGGAATGACACTAGGTAAATCGGCTCAATATAGCTCCGGGTGCGCGAAACTTGCTAAAAGAGATTGCTGTTATGATGCTAAGCTCTCGGCTAGCGGAGATTTCGGCGGTGATGACGTCCGATTTCCGAAAAAGAAGAGGGCAGTGCTTGATGTGGGGTCAAATTACTATTACTTGTGAGGTGAAATGCGGAATTTAGTTGAAATCGCGTATATTAGGACAGAAAGTTTAACGGATGTATGCCCGGATTAGTGAGGAACTAAGACCGAGGTTTATCCGGAGAGGGGCTTTGCGGGGATTCGACTGAGGAAAAAGACCTCAGTATTAATTGAGAGAGTTTTTCATGAAAGGTATCTTTCTTGAGATATTTATTCAATTAATCATCAGAGTCTGCCACACGCCATATCTTTGTTTTTCCCACTGAACCCCACCGGATTCATCGAGCGGCAGGGACCACTCACATCTACAAGTTGATAGAGAAAGCTCGACGCCCCAATAGGTTCGTCATTGCCTTTATAGGTATGAACAGCCGACGTTGAAGTTAATTTGTTCTAAGAGTCCTACTTAAAATAAGCAGCATATTGGCGCGATCAATATGCTTATGCGGCTGAGTTCTTAAAAGTACAGCCACATAACCACCTCTAGTGCGACATGATCCCTTCGATCATATTCACTTCAATCATGCGGATCACATTCATAATTTCCGTTTCTTAGTCTCTAGATAAGGGGGCTTGAAATCCACAAAAAAAAAAAAAAAAAAAAAAAAAAAAAAAAAAAAAAAAAAAAGAGCGTTAAGGAACGTACATATGCAAAAATCCATCCGTTAGTTATTCTATTTGCCCTTCAGGAAACCACAGATTTTGAAGCGAAATATCCATGGATACTAGTACATATACTCATTACACTTTACTGAATCTCCCAGAGATTGAGCAAGGTTTGACTGTTCAAAGCTCGATCAAGTTGCTAGCATCAGTTTTGGCGCCTAAAGGGCAAGAATAAATGCCTAGGCCGGCGAGAGCGACGTCGGCCAACCAGAGAAGGGATTTGCGGAAACGCATCTTATCAAAGGCGTAAAATATTACAGTGTGGGTCTCAACATTTAACATGAATATGCTATGGTCTTACTAGGTCATTCTCTCTCTCTTGGGGGGTTTCGGTCTCCTCTTTCAAGTCTGGTGTCGAGAGCTTCTCATTGATGCAATGTCAACGGCGTAGTTGGTTCGAATGGGTAGGAAAATAGCACGAGCTGTCAATATTTGCTAGTTGGAAATAAACATTATTCTCCTACTTCAGCCGCTTTCCTCAAAGGTTCTAGTAGGTACATCATTGGCCAGGGCGGGTCAATGAAGGATTAACCTTAACGATCACCATGAGCCAATCCTAACCCACAAGATACGAGCAAGCCATACCCTGGGAGCTGGTGCCTAAAGTATTGCATCGTTGACATGAACTCAAGGGGTAAGTCAAACTATGATGCGAACATTCTTTGGCGGACCTCTAGTGGGATGACATGACGGCAATAACCGTCTGACTGCGCTTCATATGATGAAAGATGGCCCTCCAAATACATCAAAAAAATTACTACAGTATCTGATCGGGCTTGAGGCGCTACCTAGGTAGTTTTCCAAGGACCCACAGAAGAAGGCTCGTTCTATCCCCACGGGCCATTGGAGATGCTTTTGAGTCCTGCACCGTGACGCAGATCACTTACCTCAATCAGTAGCGATCAGAGAAGCCAAGGGATTCACTCATCCAGTAAAATGACCAGCTGCTCAGCTGTGATCAACACGACGCACACAGAATACGAGGTTCACTTCACCCAATGCCCACCCCTTGAACATGGTTGCAGCAACATAAAGGGTCCTGGGTGGACTCCCCGCGCAGCAGGACCCTGAAGCTTATTCCTGCAACATTCACCTCCCAGCTTTTATTGCATGCGTACGATGAAATCGACGATATTTCTATTGGTGCTGAGTGCGCTTTCTGCTATACCGCTAGTGGAAGCATGGACATTTGTATGGCGAAATGGATCAAACGATTCATTTGTTGAACATTCGAAATCTTCCATGTCCTGTACGAAGATCAACAATCCCCAAGGGATGCTGTTCGAGTATGATTCGGAAGAGGGCCCATTTGCAATTTCTTTGTACGAAAATAGTGATTGCTCTGGCTCACCCGGGGGGTGGGCATCTCATTACCTCAGCAAAAATGCGTCGAAAGCAATAAACTCGTTCAAAGTCGATTCAACTGCGACAACCACGTCTTCATCGATGACCACGACGACTTCCTCTACCTCCACACAGCCCGCAACCGGTACGACAACAGCAGGCACATCATCATCTGGGTCTGGAACAGGCTCCAGCCCGGGGCTATCCGGGGGAGCAATTGCAGGCATTGTCATCGGAGTGGTAGCAGGTGTTGCAATAATTGGGGGAGTGCTGTTTTTCCTCGGGAGGCGTCGTCAGGCACCTCCGAGAAACCCAGCATCCAGCACGACTATGGGGTATGCCCCATCCGGATACGGCTCACCAGATACATACACATCCCCATCTTCTTTTGGTCGAGATCTCGCTGCGCTTGACGCCAAAAAGCAAGAACAGATTCCTGCGCCTTCGTCTACCCAAGGGTCGTCCAATGCCCCTGTCCGTGTGGTTGAGCTTCCAGGAGACTATAATCCTGCTGAGCTGAGCAATAGCAATGCTAGGACTGAGCTAGAGGGTGATGTTCGGTCCCCTGTCTCTCCATAATAAAGCCTTGTGTGTTATCCTTTTTGGTGTTCTGGCTGCGTTTGAAAGGCATGTTTATTATACGTGGGTCACGAAGTTACGTTTCAATGAAGCGCAAGATGTATTCTCAATTTAATTTATCCAATATCACTCTTATGCACAAGTGGTTGTGTACCAAAAAATCGAATTTTCTGCCATAGCTCGACACACATCTACACCTCTCACTTTCTGACTTCATTCCATCCCCGTCTCCTCCACTGTTGGTCGTCGACAAGAATCCGCCAGCCCAGTAACCTTCCACTCGCCATTCAATTTGTGTAGCACAAACAGCTCAACGCCAACATGATCCACAACCCCATTGATCTTTGCTCGAAAAGGCGCCCATACTGCAGCTAGATTCCCAGCCTCATGAATCTTGACCTCAGGGTCCCAGATACGTTCGTCAATATCGTCTTTCAAAGCTGTCGTATACTCGATAAATGACCCAATCGTGCAAAATCGAAGAGCTGTAGGCGATGGAGGTGAGAGGGCCATGCCCCCGGCGCGGACGCAATGCTTTTCAAAGTCGACGCGCGACTTAGCACTCAGCGCAGCCAGAAAGCCCTGAGTGACCGCAATGATGGCTTCTATTTCCGTGTCAGAGGCGAGACAGCTCGGTCTTGGTAGGTTCCAGTTCATTTCTAAGGATCTTGGTGTATGTTGAAGCATGGCTATGAGTTTTGGGATTCCATTCAAATAGAATGTTCTCCATCGTTCCCTGGGCCTTTTCTCTTGCTTATTTAATTCGTATCTCGGAAGCCTGTTTTGTTTCTCAGCTTCTAAGGACCTGTTCCAGGCTCAATCAGACTAATTCAAGGGTGCTGCTACCGTTGCAGTGGGCCCCGGCGTGTTGTGTCCTGTATGACCTACATCTCCGTCTCAGCAGGTCCCACGATCTCAGTTTGCGTGGTACGAGAGCAATCGGCTGTCGGCATGAGAGAGACCTAGTTTAGGCCGCCAATGGTGTGGACTGACATTGATTCTAGATTCTATCCCAAAGACTATACCTTTGTGGTTTCGGCGCAAGTGATAGGGCAAGGTCTCAAATCGTGATGGGAAGCGCTCAGCCCCCACGAGGCTAATATATGCAAGTTCATTCATGGTCTAATATAATATTCCTTTCGTTTTTGGAATATCTATCTGCGTCAAGGCAGTGTCTATTCAATTCTTTCTGCCTCGGAGTAACTCCCATCCGACAGAGCCATGTTTGCCCTCTTTGGCTGTCATCTCCTCCACCGCCTTAACGAGATCATAGGTAATCTCCTCGGAAACGACGCTGTCCTGTTTGTAACTAGGATGCTTGCTTACAAACTCACGGATCCATCGGGCTCCAGTCCATAGAGTTCCATCGGCGCGTTTGCGGATCAGGTCAAGGTAGGTTGCTAAGAAGCATCGTGTCTCTACATCCACATTCACGCTGTTGAGATACGATTCCACAAGCGGAATAAGTCCTGGGAATCCCCCATCGGAGCAGCCGTTGATGATCTCAGAAATGGTCATCAGCTCGTATTCCGACTCAACGGGACCGAGGGGCGGGGAAGGGGGCGGCGTGTTAACCGCCGAAGAGGTAGTGGAGGAGAAGGTACTGCCATTAGATGAATGCTGCGGGTTCCTAGGGACCCGCTCAGCGAATGGGTCTTTGCGGAAGTAGAATTTCCGATCAAGGACTGCATTGCGAGCATGTGCAGTCTCCATATTTTCGGTGGTTCGTGGGATGGGCAAGTAGAAGTTCAGGTTGAAACTGAGAATGGCACGGGTGATGAGGACAATGAAGATGCTGAATGCTGCATTTTCGAAATCTGTGATTTGAATTTCCATCGACCGGAACTCCACTCGCCAGCCAATGTCGTCTTTATCGGAGGGTGGGGGCTTGAACCGCATGTGCTGCCAGTTGGTCGACTGAAGATTTTCAAAGTGGTCACCCTTATTCAAATCGAGCTCTTCGAGATCTTCGGAGAAAATTACCAATGGGTCTCGGATGAACAGATGCGCAAAATGTGTGGCCAATAAATCATCCATTCCGCCCTCCATCAACCTTTTCTTGATGTCCTCATCAACGACCAGATCCGGGTCAAGGTATTCCTTCCGCAACCGAGGATCCTTAGAAATATAAGTCGAATTGGAGGCATACCGAGACTTAGGAATCCTCCAGCGGTCATTTTTGAGAGGCTGCCAGATGTGAGTTTTTGACATAGTGGAATTCAATTTGCGAAGAACTTACAGCTTCACCAAGTTCTTCAGGGGTTCTATCATCCACGGCATTGCCGATCTGATTCCATCGTACATCGGTATCCACGAGGAACCCTTTATAGATAGGAGTCGCCGCCGTGAGGGCAAGTAAAATGGGGCCCAATGGACTCAGTTGATCGTATAGTTTTCGACCCTCCGTCATATTCTTAGCTTGGAAAGTGATTTGCAAGCAACAGCTCCCCATGCCAAAAGCCATAGCATCCATGTAGACATGGTCATCTTTAGCAGCACCGTTGCGCACATCAGCATCCTCGGGCCATTGGTGCAGGTCATAGTTGACGGTAGGATCTTTAAATGGCGAGGGGGTGTTGAGATCTTTAAAGACCGGCACGTTCAACTCGACCTTGCGCCCTCTTCGAGAGCGGATATTCGCCGCGAGTGTAGGAAAACGGATGTGTGGGTTAGCAATTTCATCGGGAACGAACTGAGACCGCAGGGCAGGCCCGGATGGCGGATAATAGGGTTGGATGTAATCGTCCTTTGTGCCCAGTCGCGGGAAAGTTGTAAGAGTAATGGGGGATTCATTCAACGCCATGTGTGCTTTTGCGACTTCTCGCCTGTAAGAAAATAAGTAAATGCAACCACCTAAAAGATATTCACACTCGAGCTGGACCTACCTCCATTTCATGTTAGACTCCACCTTTAGGAGATCTTTGAAACCAATACCCCACGGACGACCAGGCGTAGCCTCCAGCATGAAACGACCGAATTCCGGGTGGAAATGAGGGGGGTCTTCACCATCACTAGGAATTGTCAGAATGCAGTCCAGCCGTTTATGCAGAACTTATGCCCGGTTCGACTTACTGGTCCCCATTCACGCCTGGTTCGTTGCCGCCAGACTTCCACAGGGCCTCGTCCCGGGCGAGAGATTTGAGAATATCGGCCTGTGCCAAAGATAACCGTGCTTTCTTGTTCCTATCGTCGAGAGCCACCACGAGATATTCGACCTAAATTGTTGAAAAGAAGAAAGAAACGGACCGTCAGTATCGGCCGATCTGGAGCGATTGAAAGAAGGTATGATCTAATGCGCGCGCACCTCATCACCCCACAGAAGGGCATCTCGTTCTTTGCCTCTGGCCCGTCGCCAGTTAGCTAGTAATTGCTACATGACGAGTCAGCTCGATTTCCGTGCCAAGTTAAGAGTTTCATCAGCCCCTCATCAAGCATACCTCAATGCCCCACTGGCGTACTTGACCAGCTTTCTTCTTTGCCTCTGGCCATTCCAGCGCGGTTCCTAGGGCTCTAGGAATAAGAATGAGTAAGTCGGTCCTTCCCTCAGAGAAGAAGAAAGAAAACTCGTCTCGTGACAGGCACATACAGAAGACCCATAATGTCGATATTGGATGGGGATCTCCACACTCTAGCACACGGTGCGATGAGAGTAGATATGCGCGGAATGCCAGTGCGATCAAAAGACCTTGGGGGGAAGTTCGGTGACCTCGATATCGAGCAGTCTTTGGGGAAAGATTAAGGAGGGAAATGCATGCGCATAGTCCCCGCGTTCCGCCTGGTTCTTTTCAATTCTCGCATGGGGAATTTTCAGGCGCAACACTTCCTTAAGCGGGGCAACTCGGCGATAACGGTGGATTTCTAAGCAAGCAACAGATCACCTGATTCCCCTCTTTTACTCAGTATGGACTTGAGAGGGGATGTATTTCCCCATTTCTAAGAGACTATGGACTATCAGAATCGACTGCTATACAAAGTACCCTACGGCCACTGTGTTCTGCGAATGAGAGGTGCAGGTTCGAAATTGAATCGCCAAGCCTAAATCACGACAGACTTGCATACAATCAACCGGGCGCATAGCGCGCCAGCATGAGGGAAACTCCTCCCGACTCTCGGAGCTGCATATTGGTTTCATTACGTCGGATATTTGCAAATTCCTCGCAATGGTCGAATTGATACGGAATATAAAATAGAGAGAGAGCACCAGATGTCAAGGGCAAGATGGCCTGTGCTATTTACTGTAGTGCGTGGCTGGCCAATGCGGGCAATGACAAATGTGGATTACCAATCTTGAATATTGGAAGTCTTCCGGCTTAACCAAAAAGTTATATTGGACTGGTCCGAGGCACCCTCGTGTTGAAAGACCATTTTAGTCCCTGTCATAGGTGCAGACGTCACTAAATCAGTTCTCCAATGTCTCATGTGCCCATCGGCCTACAAACATCTGAAGATGATGGTCTTCACACCGTCCCCCGGATCATGCAGAATTGAAGAGTCCCAACGCCAAAAGATGGCAGTTCATGAGCAGTCTCGGTATATCATCTATGTACATAACCTGCTGCTTGACCAGCAGTCCCGGCCGCCCGAAATACAACGCAACTTCAGAAGCTTCCCCAGCAAAAAACTCAGTTGCTGCGAGCGCCGTCCTTGGAGGCCCGGAGCTCGTCCATCTTGGCCACCCGCTTCTTGAATTCTTCGTATTGGCACTTCTCATACGAGTGTCGCTCATCCTGTAGAGAGAAAACAACAAAAAGGCGTCAGTAAGGTGTTTTTACCACAAAAAAGGGCGTAACCTGAACGATTGGGTTTCGTCGAGCTGGCGTTTGGGAAGATCTCCGCACCTCGCACTTCCAGGGAAGGTAATATTCGGCTTGTCGGCAGCGATTGAGAGGGATAAGAAGGTGCGCGCATGAGTCGCGATACTGCATGGGGAGGCGAGCCTCCGACATTTCCTGGCGGGTTGCTAAAGTTGATCAGCTTCATGACACGAGGTTTCTGGGGTTTGAAGATCGCGGTTCAATTGGCTCAGGGATCATACCGGAGGTCTCCGCAAGGCCCACGGCACTCTTAACCGACTCGGCGATAGTCATTTCGGTCAGAAGGAGGGATATTAGGGAGGAAAGAGAGGGAGGAGATCGAGCTGGACGTCGGGGTAGTCGATTTGTACGGCGTTTCGCTATGTTCCTGTGCTACCGCTCCCGCTGATCATGTGACTTGGCTGTTGGGCTCCTTACCTAATACAGTCCCAATCGGGTCTAGCGCCACTTAACGCGGTCGCTCCTCTGAAAGACGCGCCGGCGCGGTTTTGCCATTCTGCCACCCTTGCTCCACCCGCAAATCGTGTCCCTACGCCATCGGTCCCAATCTGCGTGCGTGCAATGTGTCGGGCATTGAAGCATTCTTGATACAATTACCTTGTGGATCCTGGAGGTGTTTCGGGCGCTGACTTGCCCCATATCTACTCGGAAACCTACCTGATCAGTGTCGTTTGACATTGAACGACGTCCACGATGGCGACGATGGATTCGATCTACTCGGCCACTTATAGCAGTGTACGTTATATTGCATTGGCAAAGGAGACGAAAGGATCACCCAGTTATCTTCATTATGCGGGAGGATCGTGTTTGCTCTCGCTATAACGCAGGTTGGCTAATGCAGTTCCGATAGGTCCCGGTGTATGAACTCAAGATCGACGGCGAGAGTGTGATGAGGAGGAGGTCAGACGATTGGGTCAACGCAACACACATTCTGAAGGCGGCTGGATTCGATAAACCGGCGCGAACTAGGATTTTGGAACGAGAAGTTCAAAAGGGAGTTCATGAGAAAGTCCAGGGCGGTTATGGCAAATATCAGGGTATGGTTACACCCAATAGAACGAATCGAAAGATTTGATCTTGCTCACATGAGGTCGTATTGCAGGGACATGGATTCCTCTGCCTGAGGGTCGCCAGCTTGCCGAACGCAACAATATATTTGCGAAGATTGCCCCCATCTTTGACTATGTCCCTGGAGACCGCAGCCCGCCCCCTGCTCCGAAGCACTCTTCAGCTGCCTCTAAACCTAGGGCGCCGCGTAAATCAACCAACCGGTCTGCAGCCACCGAAATATTCAATGTGGTTCAGCCCAACCGAAGCATGGGTCCACCGACCCTGCCACCTGACCATCAGCAATATGAGATCAGCACCCAATTTGATGACAACGAATCTATTGAACAAGCGACCATGGAGTCTTCGTCAATGATGGCAGACGAAGACATGCTTCAGATGTCTCAACATGGCGGGCGGAAGCGCAAGCGCGAAATGAATGAAGCAACTGTCATGTCCATCAGTGAACAAGAGCATATCATCTATGGTGATCAGCTCCTCGACTATTTTATGACTGTGGGCGATGCTCCCCAGGCCACAAGAATACAACCCCCAAAGCCTCCAGACAATTTTCAAGTTGATCGTGCAATCGATGACTCTGGAAACACCGCATTGCACTGGGCATGTTCTATGGGCGATCTTGATATTGTACAGGATTTGCTCCGTCGAGGTGCCGATATCAAGGCACTGTCGATTCATGAAGAAACACCCCTTGTGCGGGCTGTCCTATTTACGAATAATTATGAAAAGCGCACATTCCCGGCCCTTTTGGATTTCCTGCTTGATACAATTTCGTTCAGGGATTGGTTCGGGGCAACCCTGTTCCACCATATTTCCGAAACGACTAGGAGCAAGGGCAAGTGGAAGAGCTCGAGGTATTACTGTGAAGTTCTTTTGGACAAGTTGTGCAAAACATGTTCGCAGGACGAGATCGATCTCCTGCTATCATGTCAAGATGACAACGGCGATACAGCGGCTCTTGTGGCCTCACGCAACGGTGCTTTTCGCCTTGTGACCATGCTTCTCACACACTGTCCTCGGGCTGGCGACCTAATGAACAAGAAAGGCGAAACAGCCAACAGCATCACTCAACGCTTCCATCATAATGAACATGATATTCCTCCGGCCCCGTCGTCGGTGACCATGATGAATGACCAAATGGATGGCCCTGGAGGCGACCTTATGAACTCAGACCATCACTCTATCGTCCCTCCCATGGATTCTGGAGTCACCTCCGAGCTGCTCACCAAAATCAGCACCATAATGTCAGAAGCGAACAAGAAGCTCGCTGTGACCTACGGCAATTCAAAAATCAACCAGCAAGATTCAAATGACATCGCAAATCCAGAAGCTCTCTACGAACAACTGGAATCCGATCGCCAGAAGATTCAGAAGCAAATCGCCACGATGACTGCAAAGGAGGCCGAGTATGAACCCAGCGATCACCAGCTCGGGCGGTATGAAAAGCTGCGGGCTAGCTACGAGTCACTTCTTGAACAGGCACAGCACACCCGCCTGATGCAGCAATTGACCAATGGGCCCCCGCCCGAAGTGCCAACGCCAGACCCCTCCACTCTCAGCCCGGAGGAACTGCTTGCTCGATATCAGCTTGCGCGCGAGTTGTGCGTCGCTCAGAAGACGCGTCGCGGCACCGTTAAGGACCTCGCCCAACAGACAGCGGACGCCGGAGTGAGCACCAAATTCGACGTGCATCGGAAGTTGGTGGCCCTCGCCACTGGCCTCAAGGAAGAGGAGCTAGATCCCATGGCAGCTGAGTTGGCTGAAACCCTCGAATTTGATCGCATGAATGGTAAAGGGACGTCTCCCGAGCCCGAGCATCGGCGGTTGCCCTCGCAGAACGAGTCCACTACTCTTCCACCCGGGCCTGGCGTGGCCGTGGACGCGTGAGTTGCTACAACTATTTCCTCTTCGACTCCGCGACTCGGCGGCTTATTTCGTCTTGTATCCGTAACGACTTTCATTGTGCACTCTGTTCTCCTTCTGGCAAACCCTCTCACCACAGTGAGGATGTATTTGACCAGCAGATACCCCATTATCCTTGTTTGTTGCATCTTCTGCATTTAGATATTTTTTTGTGGCCTCTTCCTCTCTCCCTCTCTTTTTGTCCTGTCTCTTGTCCCTTTGTTTTCCTTTCCTCGGACCGATGAGGCTCTGTATGATTTCCGGGACTATGTGGTCATGAGTCTAGCGCCACCGCATGCCCCCCGAGCGGGGTTTCTTGTACAAGAATTATTGTATGTGTACATAGGGCAAAGAAACCTATTGTTTTCTCCACAGTGATACCAAGCCATTATGTATGTCTACAATGTATCCCATGTATGTAATATGGGGGAGGAGCCAATTGTTTGATTAGGCTGACACGTTGGATCGGCAAGAGTGTAGATCATAATCACGCTAGCCCCAATGGTTTCTCTACTGGCCACCAGCCCCACGTCGCTTGTTGCGCACAGAAAGGGAGAGAACGGTGAAGAGGTAGGAGTACAGAGAGCAGAGGGTAGGTATCGGTTGACCTGGACTATAGTGGTCACCATCTTCGGGAAGGCTTCGCCAACACAGAATATGGTGGTGCATGCTGTATCTACCTTTGTATGCCTTGGCGGCGGCACCAGGGGCGTTGTGAGACGAGGAAGGCAACGCTGGGAGACCAGCCCCAGAGCCACTGGAGTGCATTAGCCAATCGATGGGCAGCCGGTGTGACGGGGTCTGGGCTCGTCACTTCAGCACTTGCTGATACACCTGTCATTGGCGGTTGCCCTCGGGCCAATCGATTCACTTCAGCTGGCGCCATTCGCGTCTGCCGAACTGTCTCCAATGGTGTTGCCCATTCCTGTTGGTTGTTTTGCGTAAGGGTATAAGACATGAGACATCCGACAAAGAGAGAGCGGACAAGGACAAGCTGGAAAGAGCCCCCAAGTCACCTGCATTCGCACTATTCCTCATTGGGAAGAGCTGCAGGTATTTTCAGCTTTGCTGCCTTGTTGCCTTGACACCTTATCGCCTTATTGCTGCCTTAACGCCCTGCCGGATTCCCCACATCACCACATCCTCGTTGCTTTCTTCTCTTCTCCATCCTCTCTCCTCCCTCTAATCTTCACTTCTTTCTTTTCTTCCCTGCATTCTTTCATTCTCTGCAGCTCCTGGTTCGGGGGGAAAAATCTCATAAAATCAACTTACAAAAAAATCCCTTCTGCAAATAGTTCGTCCGATTCGTTCCGCCCCTGAAAAGAAGTTATTCGCGTCTGGCCGAGTCCCCGACGAGTTCGATTTCCACTTCCATCTTCGATTTCGATCTTCATTTCTCCAACCCAGTCGTCGACACCTTATCCTTCATCTGGACCCTTTCACTCCTCTGTTCGTGCCTCAACTGTTCGATCCTGACTGGCTGCTGGTCGTGTTGTCGCTTCTTTGCACCACCCGCGTCGACGTCTTCTCTTTCTACCATCGGCGGGGATTTGCAGCGCATTTCCCTCCACTTTCTCTTCTTTCTTCTCTTCTTGGTCCTACAGAGGGCCACCCTCTTCGGTATCTTTCATCTAATTACTTTCGGTGCTTGTCGCTGGTCCCTCGCCTCGGCGTCACCCTCGGTTTCTTGACCACCGTCGGGAAGAGAAAAAAAAAACTAAAACAAAAAGGAAGAGTCCCTTTTCTGTATATCTGGATAATATTGGCATTTTGCATATTCTGCCTGCATCAATCAGCCCCTCATTCAATACTTTTGCATACTTTCGCTTGTGGTACGCACAATGCTTCCTATCTGCCTGATACTGATCCCCAACTGACCGGTGCCTGATGACCAGAAATCGCGACTTTTACCTCCACAATCCCTCCTCACACTCTCACTCTCTATTTCACTCACACAAACAGAGACACTTCTTCTCTCTCAATCTCACGTTTCTCCGAATTCACGATCAACTCGATCAGCTTCGTGATTCACCGTTTGTCATAGACAGCATAATCACCTAATCACCTTACACACAGCCCGAAGTTTTGTGGTTGATCCCAAACGCTTCGCATCTCCTGTGACGCACTCTTAAGCAGTCTTCAACTGAGATCTGGCACATATAACCTTTCCGCCTTCCCTCGACGACCATGAGTATGGACGCTGGCGGTCTTGCTCAAATGACTTACAACAACAACTTCAATAATGGCCCTTCCCTCGGCGTGCCGGGATCAGGCTTTGCTTCTCGAGGCAAGGGCTCTCACATCAAACGCTTGAGCGTTCCTCCTCAGGTCGCTACAATCGACGAGTCCCAGCCTTCGGTGGCCACTCCGCGCACTAGTCGCTCGCACCTCCTCGCTGGCCTGCGCACTGCTCCTCGTTCTGCCACCATTCCTTCTCAACATCAGCAGCGCACCGGTATGGAGGAGCCTCGATCCAACGGTTACACTAGTCGAGGATCCGACCGAATTCCTCAAACTGCTACGGGAGCTGGATTCCCGCACAATGCTTACGCCAATGGCCAGAGAATGAGCGGGTATGCTGGACATGGAGGTAATAGACAGCGAGAGCGCCCAATGTACACTCTGCCGGAACAGGTGCTTGCACCTCCAACCCTCGAAATGGCTGGCGACAATGGTATGGACGAAAATATGTACGCGGAATTGATGTCGACCAATCTCTTCCTGGCGGCTCAGCAGCAACGCTTGCAGCAGCAGTTGATTAGTGTCACTGCCGCAGCTCAGCAGTTCCAAGGCCTCAGTCTAGGAGGGGTGCCTCTTCAGCAACAGCCCGCCCCTTCGCTTGCCATGCCTGGTATTGGCTTCTACCAGCAACAGTTGCAGCAGGGCGTCCAGCCTATGGTGCAAGCTGTTCCCGGACAGCCCGGCTTGTTTTTGGTCTACAACCCTCTCACTGGCCAGCAAAGCTACATCATGGACAACAGTGGCGAGGAGACTGGCTCGCCGTACTCGGACAACTATTCAACTGGCCATCAGATTCCCCAATTCCGTGCAGAGATCTCTCCACCTGCAGAATCTGCTCCCTCGCAGATGTACTTCCCGCAGCCTATCTCTCCACCTAGTGGTACTCCTTCTCCGCCCACGGAGTCTACCGCCTTTCGTCGCAACCACCGGAAGAACCCTTCGTTCAATCCACCTGTGAAGACAAGCATTGATACTTCCAAAGCCAATGTTGGACCGGGTCCTCGGTCGGCCGCACTGCCTCCCACTCCTGCAACTGGAACCTTTGGACCAGGCCAGGCTCGAGCCGGCGAGCACCCAATTCGTCAACCCCGTGGACCGCCCTCGCTTGAAGACCTCGTGGCCAAGCCGACCTCTAAGCATGAAGGAAGCAAAAATTTTGCAACCCGTCAGCGCCGCCGTGCCGTCCACAATCTGGTTCGTGCCGGCATTGAGCGTAGAGGTGACAGCCGCAGTCTTGGATATAACAGCAGTGGAGGCACAAATACACCCGCGAGTGAGAAGGAGTTTACATTCTCTGACGGTGACGACGTGACCGTTCGCAGTGGCAGCCTCTCCAGCAAGCCCAGCCTAGGAAGCCTGCGCGCTGCTGCAAGCGGCGCTATAGGATCCGAACGCAAGGAAAAGTCTGGCCGCGAGCGCAAATCTCCGGAGAGTCCATTTCAAAGTGAAACTCCAACCAGTGAAGACGGTTACTTCGGATCCAAACTTGCTGAAATCCGTGCGGACAATGTCTCCCTCTCTAGCGCAGCGTCTTCGCCCTCCGTGGCAGCCGTCGTTGCGGGCCAGGGCTCGGCCACCCAGGCACCTGAGCGCCGCAAGACACCAATGCTTGTGCTGTCCAGTGCGGAGAAGCGCAAGACTCCCATCATGTAATGCCGACAATTCATGTGACAGCGACGTATGACTATTTCCTTCTATTTCGGGTAGGCACTTTTTTTGTTTCTTTCTTCAATGCCTTCACCCTGGGTCCATCGACCCATCCGCTCCTTTTCTCTATTCTTATGCCCTGGCATTACCTGTCAGCTTTCATGTTTTGAGTGTGACGAAAGACCTGGATCAGTCTGCAATGACTTATTTTCATTTTGATCCCCCAACCCTTTTTATGGCTCCTTTATCTTTTTTCTTTCTGCTTGTGCCTGTCACGCCAATTCACCCCTTAGGTGAAATTGATGCGGATCATGTTCATTCCCAAGTGTGGAGCATCGCAGCTCCAAGATTGGACTGGAAGTGGCCGTCCTTACTATCTTTCTCTTTCTGGGTTTCTAACGTACATCTGGTCATGTACATGCAGTCTCCCCTGTCCTCTTCTAGGGCTTAGTACAATGGATATCTGCAAATGAGTATCATTTTGTCGTAGTTGTAGGTTGCATATCGATTTAGGGTTACTGCATGTAGTTAGTAGTAGTAACCAGTTGGCCGGGTATATCAGGAGTGATCAACTAGCAACCTAGGTAAACTGGCTACTGCAAGTCGTGGTTACGTCAAATTTGATAAAGGCCACCTACAAATCACGTCGGAAAATAGGAAGAAAACAAGCATCATCGCAGTCCCACAATCGTTCCACGTGGACAGGGAAGATCAAAGCAAGAAAAGACCCACGGGAATAGAGCCATCGATCGAACCGTGGATCTGTCACCGTGTCGTAAGTTCCGGACATGAGATCAGTCGGTTGGACGACATGAATGTACAATGCAAGATTGCTGGTGCTTGCCAGAGTTGTTTTCCGGGATTCGGATTGGGAGGGTGAGGTATTGGATGGTGGATGCTAGAGGTCCCTTTCCCCCGGCCTGGATGGCCCAGATAGGAAGGACTCTCTACCTGGCTATTGCGACCCCTGACCCTTCCTAACGGGATCAAGTGAGTTAGGGCTCGTCTGATTTTTTTCGGGAAGAGATTGAAAGCTAGGAGATTTCGAGGACCGATGATTTCAGATTTATTCAATTGTTTGGAATGTATTTGTTTTTCGCTAGTTCTTACCTGTTGTACTGAGCAAGGAACTTTGAAGAATTAGTAGAGAAATGCAAGTATCTATAAGCTCGAGGTCTTACGATTTACTCAGGATTTGATTTAGACATATGATATTGCACCGCATTGAACAAAAGGTATACTAGTTTTCGGAATAGTATATAACCTGGATCGATGAATGAGAAATATATGCCAAATTCTCTTGCTGTTGAATTCTCTGGATTTGTATGCTCCGAGTCGGGTTAATGAATTTGACTAATACATAGCAAAAATGATCTAGACAACATTGCAAGCTTCACTCATATCTCTTAGGTATGTGCTCAGTGGCAACACTTGAACTTGAAGCGTCTAGAGGATAATCAGCACTCTCGTAGGCAGAATGCTGACTGCTCACTTGTAGTTTTGCGCACTGTTGTTGGGCTGGGTATCTAGTCACGATGCTTAGTGATATAACTGTCTCTTTCAAACCGGATTCATGACTAATGCTTTGTTGTAAACATTTTACACCCAGAGAAAATACTAACAGCATAAGTTTACTATCCTCAACTAGAATGTCGATCTCCAGCGTTTCTGATCGGTGGGTCGTTGGTCTAAAGCCGGAGGTATCCATGGTTTTCGCGGCGGGAGACCACGAACCTTGATCTATGTGAAAAAGTATCGACTGTAACCCAACGTACATACTCCTGAACTTAATTTTAAAATGGAACTTCCAGTGAGCATCAAATAGAACGAGGACATATGATGAAATGTGAGCACATATACTTTAAAAACAAGAATCGAGGCAAAGGTCCCCCAGGTTCTCTGTCAATCGTGAGACATGCGTGTCACGATAATGAGCGCGCCCAGTCGACACTAGGCAAAGATTAGAGATTGGTCCCTGCACACTTTCAGGTTAGACGGTCATCCTCGGCAGACCGATCCTGGAAGGGACTGTGCGACCGCGAGGGACAAAAGTGCCACCGTTGGAGGTGCGGTCACACGGTTGCAGAACGGGATGAGTGGGGGGCTGCATTGGATTATCCACGGAGAGTAGTTGTTTATTCTGAGACAGATCTTAAAAAAATGAGAAAAACAAAAGTATAATTATCAGACGGATACAACCAAGTCCTTTATCCTGTTCTTTGAGGTTCGATGATAGCCGGAAATTTGATACTCAGTACCGTTCGAGGGTTCCAAGGATCGATTGTACATGACAATAGAGTGTACAACCCATATAAAGATAAACTTCTATTAAGGTTCGTTATGAGAAAAGGGGATTAAGGCTGCCGAAACTTATTGCTAAGTTCGGCAATTGGTCAGCTTTCTTTTACCCAGAGCCGACTTGCCCTTGCGAGAGATGGGTAGCACAATGACGCTGCAGGGGGTTCCCTCTCCCAGCTGACATCATGAAAGATTAAATCTAAGCCAGGAATGATGGGTGAAAAAGAGATGACTCTTCATTGACGAGCAAGAGGCAAACAAATTTCTTACCCGTAAGGTACGACCTGCATTATCATTGCCGAAGCTACGGGTGAAACCTGGAGTCTGGCCCGACAACTTAGGAGTCTATGAATCATCTATACGTCTGTTTGTCCACGGATGAGTACTTGGAAAGGAAAGCCTAAGTTCCTTCCGACGGTATGATAGACCCGCGTACTGGCCTGCATCCGGCACAGTACAGCATGTATGTATATGCACGGACGGAGCTGATGGGTATCCAGGCATCTACTTCGATTGTTGATCACAAGCAATTCACTCATGATTATTCGCGTTTTCTTGATTGCATTAGTAGAATAGATGAATCGAGCAATCACAAGCTCCCGCAACTTGAAAGGGGTGGAGTGGTCGAATTTACAATATGAACCAGCGAGGTTGATGTATAAACTCCGCGAGAATGCCGTCCAGTGGAGGGATGGCTTCCCAGATTTCTTTTTCTATCTTTGCTCTTCCCTTCTACCCCACCCAACAATTGCATCAGCATAGTATCCGCACAGTCTAGTAGTTTGATGCAGACTTGTGATTTGTGGCACCTCAGGGTTTCCGTGAAACCGGAATGGATTTCTGGTTTCTTTCGCAATGAGCTTGGACACTCACCCCCTTCCTCCTGACTCGCACTCGAATTGGGATACCCAAATTAGAATTCTTTTTTGGGGATTTTGGTTTTTAAATTTAATTTTTCCAACCCCCCTGGCAGTATGCCGATCCGGAAAGCTTCGATAAGCTATAATCCAGACCGTCGATCCGTGTGGCAAACCCAGTAAGATGGGTCTCAATCTCGGTGCATACCCACTCCATCCTAGAGTAGGGGTAGCCGGGGTAATTCCATCTAACAGGCCAATCCAACGGCTAAGGGCTGCTTCGTGACTTGCTATTCGATTTCATGACCACATTATTCCCGGTGATTTACCATCGTGGCGAGCCAAAATTCTAAAACTGGACCCTGATGCATTTGGCTGGCCGACACTGGCTTAAGCCCCCTCCATCTTTATGCTCCCTACCCCTCTCAATACTAGGGTATGGAGAGGTAAAATTTTTTCCAACACAGTGCTAGAATGGCTTTCATGTGGTCTGTGTGTTTCCCATTCTCGGCAGAAGCGTCTTGTAGCCTGCCTTTATCCGTGTAAATAGAGAACCACCCGCAGCTAGTGCCCACGATGTTCTATATCAGCTGAAATTAAAGCATACCCCAGGTTTTGTCATTGCTATAACTTATCCCAAAATTAGTTTCAGAGACCACTAATTATGCACTGGTGACATAACTCTCATTCCTACTGAATCTCCCACCGATATCTGTCTCCCTGTCTCCAGAGCTCTCGGTCAATCGTTTCAAGTTTCGCTTGCGTCTTTGATTTGCCACTTGCTTTCTACAAAATAAGAAGCAGAGAACCCAGTGAGTCCAATCCTGGAGCTCATGTGGATACCATCTGGGAAGAGCTCGCTCGGTGATGTGATCTCACATAGCTGACATGTTGCTAGGAGGAACAGCCTACCACTCAGTCTACACACTAGCACTTTTCTCCAACCAAAGTGTTGACTGAACACAATGAATTAGCACGTTGCTTCGTAGCTAAGCAATCAGACAATAAAGCTTTATCTGCAGCAAATAGTCACGTTAATTTCGTCATAAAATGGTTGGGGGCTATTTCCACCTCCCAGTCATCCGCCGCTCAGGCACCTCTGATACTACTGAACAAACTTGCAAAATATCTCCTGACTCACATACATCATCATTATCATCATCATCATCATCATCATCATCATCATCATCGCACCCATCAAATGAGAGAAGTCATGATCCTAAGGCGTATCAAGAGCGGGGATGGAGTGACGCCGGAGCACAGGGCAGGCAATGGAATGCAAGCATTCTGAGAGCCTCCAATCGCGACCAGTTCACATTTGATGGGGTTAAGCTCCAGCAGGCCAGCGGATCCACGGGTGAGTCCCGAATGGACCACAGGGGCTTTATGTTGCTTCAAAGACCACTCCCCACCGCCAGCATTCCACATATCCAGGGAAAAGGTCCCATCGATCCCCAGCGGGGGCTTTCAGTGGAGGATAGGAGCTCTACCGCGTCAGCAGATGTCACCAGCCTGACGATCAACTACAGGGCTAGCTCGCCGCCGGCCGAAGGGCCCAATGAAGCCAATTTTAGGACGAATGACAAGGGGCAGGCGACATCTTATGTCCTGGAAAGGACCCAGCGGCCTGTATCCCTTCCGAATCGTTCCCCAAATTCTCCGAAGCCAAGTCCTAGATCAAGCCTAGTGTCATCGCTCGCGTCGACTTCCACGGAGGTGGTGTTTGTTGAAGATGGAGATGAAATCCCTATGATTAGTCTCTCCGAGAAACAACAACTCTTCGACAACTTAACCGATGATGACAGGTCCATCTTGAATGGGCAATCCATACCGCACACTTTCAACGTCCACACTCTGGTGCGACAAATGTCACGTCCAGACTTTTCCTTCCTGACTCACTTCCGTGCTCCCTCGCCCAGTGCTCTCTCTGGCCAGGTCACCCCATCCGAGGATCGTTCTTCTGAGGATCGTGACTCTGAGACCTACATTGAGCGGCCGACAAAATACCGCCGAGGCATCCTCTCTTCTTTACTTAAGCTATACGACCATCAAAACACCGGCCATCACAACTACGACCACCAGGGACGGGGCCGGTATGGTCACTCTCGTCAAGGGAGTACCTCCGAATGGAGTGGTCGGGGCATGTCCCCAGATCCTCTTTGGAAACCTCACCGGCCCCAAAAATGGTACGAGAAGCCTGGCAACGAGTCCAGCCCTTCTCTCAATAGCCCTCACTCCAAAGCCACATCCCCTCTCAGCTTACTCAAGCGCTCCCGAAGCAGCGGAGCTGTTTCTGGGAGTTCTATGAGTGGAGCTGCTCGACGTTGGATGAAGCCTGCTCTAGAAGATGAGATCCGTATCACAGTTCATATAGCTGAGCTTCTCTCCCGCCAGAAGTACTTGATTCGACTCTGTCGGGCCCTGATGAAGTATGGTGCGCCGACCCATCGTTTGGAGGAATATATGCGCATGACTGCTCGCGTCCTTGAGATCGACGGCCAGTTTTTGTACATTCCGGGCTGTATGATTATCTCATTTGACGATGCCGCAACACACACTACGGAAGTCAAGGTGGTTCGGTCCAACCAGGGAATTGACCTGGGAAAATTGGCCGATGTCCATGAGACCTATAAAGAGGTGATTCACGATGTGATTGGAGTTGAGGAGGCCATTGGACGTCTGGAAGAAACTATGAAAAGGCCAAGCAAGTTTCATATTCTTTTCCTGATCTTTGCTCATGGGTGTGCAAGTGCATCAGTAGGGCCATTTGCGTTTAACGCGCGGCCTATTGATATCCCTATCGCATTTTTACTCGGTTGTCTCCTGGGTGTTTTACAACTCATCCTCTCGCCGAAATCGAGTCTGTACTCTAATGTGTTCGAAATATCGGCTGCAGTCTTGACTTCCTTTCTCGCGCGAGCTTTTGGGAGTATACGATTCCAAGGAGAACCGCTCTTTTGCTTCTCTGCTTTAGCACAAGCATCTATTGCCTTGATTTTGCCCGGGTACACTGTCCTCTGTGCGAGCTTGGAGCTCCAGTCACGCAGCATTGTTGCAGGCTCGGTTCGCATGGTATACGCCATTATCTACTCCCTCTTCCTTGGATTCGGAATCACCATCGGCACCGCCGTCTATGGGCTTCTAGACCCCCAAGCCACAACAGCGTATACATGCGCTGCCAGTCCAATCACCAATGAATACCTGCAACGCTTCCCTTTTGTCCTGCTATTCACCATCTGTCTCGCCCTTGTCAATAATGCCAAGTGGAAACAAATCCCTA
This sequence comes from Penicillium sp. S1701, assembly GCA_023626415.1. Taxonomy (NCBI): domain Eukaryota; kingdom Fungi; phylum Ascomycota; class Eurotiomycetes; order Eurotiales; family Aspergillaceae; genus Penicillium; species Penicillium sp. S1701. The sequence continues at coordinate 175,021 of JAMAGY010000029.1, forward strand.
TGATGATGGTCATCTCTCTAGCGGGCTATGTTGTGAGCTATTTCAGCTCTAAGCGCTTTTCCTCCAATACCCAGGTCTCCAATGCCTTGGGGGCCTTTGTTATAGGTGTAATAGGAAATCTGCACAGTCGATTACGCCATGGACTTGCGGCCGCATCTATGTTGCCTGCGATATTTGTCCTCGTGCCCTCAGGTCTTGCTGCCAGCGGATCCCTTATTTCAGGCATCACTTCTGCAGAGGAGATGACGCGGTCTCCTTATGCGGTCGTCGCCAATGGAACACAGGGGTTTGTTGATGCTGCAAAGAATCTCTCCGCAGCTGAACAGCGAAGCCAAAGCTATGGTGTTGTCTTCGACATCGGGTACGGCATGGTTCAAGTGGCTATCGGCACCACTGTAGGCCTCTTCTTGGCTGCACTTGTGGTTTACCCATTGGGGAAAAAGCGCAGTGGCTTGTTCAGCTTTTAAGCTGCAATGTACGCTCGCAACCTATCTTTATTTTTTCAGATTCTGTTCTTTTAGCGTCTGTCGACACTTTTTCAGTATTTGGTCTCATCGCATTCCGAACATTCATTGGACCGTCACACTTACGATAGTCCAAGAACATTCGGTAGCTGCCCTATTCCTCCAGCAACCGAGGCGGGGGCTTGTTTGCTGTTTTTTTACCTTTCATCTATCCTGTTGTTACTATGGAATTTTCGGTGGTGCAGTTCTTGTCGTGGAGAATGAGGAGTTGGAGAGCGCTTGTTGTCATACCCTTTTTTCCTACCGTCTCTCGCTTTTTTTTTCCTTAACTTCGCTCTTCGTCCCTCATCGACAAAGTCTATATCGACTCACCAACTTCGGACTTTTATCCGGACATATATAGAAGATACGATTTCTACGAGTCACGACCAAAATCATCGAGGCCCCCTTCTGCGTTCGATTTCTTTATATCTTACCTGATCACTTGATATTTTTGTCTTTTTTGAATTTTACCTCCAGCTTGAAGAATATGTACGCTGGGTTGGTTTCGCTTGCTGCTGCATGTTGTTGGCTTTTGTTCTATATATTTGAGCTTAGTGCTGCTTCAAATGTTTCAAATCTTTTTGCCTTCAAGTTCAAGTTTTGGTTCTAGGCTCACGTTACTTTTAATTTTTTTCCGCGTTATTGTATACATCGTCCTTCAAGTTCTTCGCGAGATATCGTTTATGCTAGGCTACTAGTAAATGATAGTATTTGACTTGAACAGCCGTACTAATATATCTCAGCGATGCAAATGTAGAGGTCGCACTAGTAAGGATCTTAGCCCGGACATAAGTTTGATCGATATATTTGAGTATCGCCGCCCTACTAGGATATCTAAACGCATGTTTACTAGGGTTAGCGCAAAGCACCCTAGCTTAAGATATGCTTAGGTACATGATGCAGCCAATGTGAATGAAGTTGATTATTTTACCTGCTACTAACTCGTATTTACTGGTAGATATTGGAGAAAAGACAAAGACCAGCCTATACTACTTGGCAGCTACATGGAATCGATACTGTCAATTGTTATCAATTGTTCATGCATAATTTAAGCTAACTATTATGCGAAGCCAAAAGCAGGCTCTCGAAATGAAAAAAAGTCCCATATTGAATCCTATCGTGCGGTATATTAGACAATCGCCCTTGGAACACCCTGAACTCCAGTGCTTGCGCAACGATTGCGATGCATCCCAGCCGGCCGACCCTCATTGCGCCATTGCTCCATCCCTGCGTCGAAGAAGTTTCGTCAAGAATCATCATATCAGTCCATGGCCTTGCGATGAACTTGAGAGAAAACAGAAAAGATCAAAAAAGAGGTCGCTGAATAAGATCGGAAATACTAGAAAAAGAAGCTCCTGCTTCCATCAACATTAGGAAACATGCCAGTGTCTCCCTCGCTTTCCACTTAAGATTGAGAAGTTAGTTCGCGATGAAAGATTGACCACTAGCGTCTTTCAACACGGCTAAGCGCCCCGAGTATAAGACCCAAATCTTGCCGTGGCTGTGATGTGGACACGCGTGAAGATTGGGCTTCGTCATCCTCTCCCTCGATTGAGAGTTGTTGCTGGAGATTTCGAGCATCGCGTTCTTCGAGTCGCCGTGCACAGATGCGCAGAACGCGTGACGAAAAGGCATCTGCGGTGGATCGATATAATTCGATATCGTGCAGCCCTGCCGCAAGTCTATCAAGTGTTGGTGGGAGGTCCGTGGTGATTCGGGAGAGACGAGCTGAGACATCTGATGGAGACATGGGTGGGCGGGGTTTTTGTGAAGTAGAAATTCCCTCTTCTGGGTTAGGTTTGGGTGGGTAAAGAGATTTGTAGAGAGCTTGTTGGGAAGGGTCAAGGAGAGAGGTGTCGATCTTATCACGGGAATTCTTCTGGTGTTGTTTTTGGGACCTGGGAGACTTCTTCGGAGATGTCTTCTCGGGAGGATTGGGTTCGGGGTCGATTCGAGGAATTGGTGGTTGTTTATGGAGAGCATTCAGAGCATGCCTCTCTTTTTGAAGCCTATCGAAACGATTAGTCGGTAACCTTACGGGCGGCCCTCGTACGAATACTTACTTTAGTATTTGTTCCTCCAACTCCTTGATCTTTTCTGTGTTCTGCACGTTCCTTGGGTTCGGCTTCTTGACCACAACCGTTGGCGGAGTTACGTCTTCACGACTGAACCAATTTGAAAGTTCCGAGTTGGATGAGAACTCTTTTTGTAGATCCTCTTGTATAACGCGAGCTGAAGAAAAAACCGAGTTAGCCCGCCTTCGCATCACCATCTGCGTTGGATTCCTCAGAAGCTTACCAGCTAAATGCGCACTTTGGTCCTCCTGGTGAAAGCTTGAGGGCTTGTCACCCAATGCACGCGTTGCACACCAAATTAACAGCTGACGCATCCTGCGTGGTTCAGGAAGACCTTCACCCGCAATATGTTTATAAAAATCAGCCGTGCGAACCTCTCGATGAGGTAACGCTGAGCGCAGGAAACTGTCAGTATCTTCTTCAGCTGCTAGGTCGGGCGCAAAATATCACATACCATTGGAGGCCCCCGAATCAATCAAAGAACTAGCTCTCCGTCCTCGCATCTCAGAGCTGATTCGTCGACGCCCTTTGCCCGATTTTTTCCCTCGCAGTTCCTTATTGCGCTGTATAACTGGCGTATCAGCTACGGGCAGGGCAACCTTGGTAGGCTCTGGTGACTTGAATCCGTTCGTTTCCGGGGTTTTCGATTTGGCGGGTCGTCCGGGTTTCTTTTTCTTGTGTTCTATAGGCCGTTCTTCGTAGTGGTCGCGGGGTCGAGATGAACGCGTTTGTTCTTGAGTATCTGGTTGAGAATTTGCCACACCCGCTGCGCCTCTCGCCGGTCGCCTTGTCGGAAGTTCAGCTGTCTTCCCCTTCGTCTGCGCTGCAGCTGCAGGCTCCCCCGCTCGTTTCTTTGGCGGGCGTCCTCTCCGTGGCGTTGATTGTGATGGCGCATTTTCCACGTCTGAAGCTGGGTTCTCCGGTACGGCCTCCATTGTTGAGCTTGATTTTGCTTTCTTTGACGGCACCCGAGCGAATTGAAACCCCTCATCATCTTCATAATCTGTCGCATTTGATATTTAGGTTAGTGGTCCGGCCCGTCTCCCTGATAAACAGCTGCCATCTATATCGTGAGACTCACTCGCTTTCCTCTTGCTGTCATTGGTCGTAATATCCTCCAGTCCCTGCTGATTCGCGCTGTTGCGCGTGCTCCGCCGTCCTCCTCGAGGTCTGCCCGCTCCGCTAGACGCGGCTGTACGCGATTGCGCCTGGGAAGCCGCCATTCCAATCGTCCCCAGCGGTTCGCGGCGCTTTGTTTTGGTCGTCGGTGGTGCCAGAACCGCGGTGCTCATGCCAGGAGTTGGGTCACGCGAAGTGCTGGTTTAAGGGTGAAGGATGAAGGTCCAGGAGACCAACGGTGAGTCGAGCACCGCGTATCGAGTTGCGCGTATTATCGTCTAGGTCCAATTCACCGGTTTCCCGCGGAGAGACAGTGGCGCGACGTTGTGCCACTTTTCGCGTTGGACGTTGATCGCCAACAGGTCTCCGCGCAGGTCTAACGGTCGAGAGTCGAGGGTCGAAAGTCGAGAGTTAAGGCTGAGTCGAATCGGACAAAAGCGTGAGAATTTGATTGAGTCGCATTCGTATGAGCAGGTGTGTTCACGCCCGCAAAGTCAAGATGGCTGCGGGCGGCAAGGGAAGCGCAGGTGGTGGGTTGGAGGAGGGATTCGGGCACGCGGTTGTTTTGGTCGGGGCGCGTGGGGCGCTAGTCTCTTTTCGGTCGACCCCCTCTCTATACTTGGATACTTGACAAGTTGGGAGTACACCATGTTAGCATGTAGGTGTTAATAAGCATTGATTTACATTGTTGGTAGGCTATTCAATTTATACTAGTATGACTCAACCCATCACATCCAAACCTAACTTCAGAGTATGGATTTCAGATTTCATTTGGGCCCCGCAAGGGACCATGCGCATATGATGTTAAAATAAACGCTATGTGCAGAACCCTCAAACAAACGCCAATATTGCACAGGGGAGTAACAAAGAAAAAAAACAAATCTTAATATGTCCAATGAAGAAGGTTGGCAGGAGTTGAGCCTAGCCCCTTGATGCAAAAGAGTGAAAGAGACAGGAACAAAATCAAAATCAATGGAGAGCAGGATCGGTTGGAGCTGGCTCACTGGGGGCCGACACACTACCTTCAATACGACGCTGAGCTTCTTCCATATCTGCTGCAGTGATGTTCTCTGCATCCTTTGGCATATCTGGTTCGAACTGAGGTATATCAGGGCTGTGGCCCACGGACATACCAACTCGGATCTATGAGAAATTTTGGTTAGTCATTCGGGGTATACTCCAATTGTCCAGGTAAAGAGGCATTCTTACCAGTGTCTCCAAGGGGCCCTTTGAATTGTCCGCCAGATCCTTGTCGAAATTGATCATTCCCTCCTCGAAAAGAACGAGGAGAGTTGAGCCACCAAACTTGAAGTAACCAAGTTCCTCCGCCCGAGAAACCTTCTCCCCTGCCTTGCGTGTGATAATCGTACTACCGACCATCATGGCTCCCACACAGATAACCATCACGCGACCATGTGCAACAGAATCAATGGGAACGAGAATGCGCACATTCTCTCCATACACATCAAGCGCCGACCGAATGGCCATGGGGTTCACCGTGTAATACTCGCCCTCAATGGTCTTTGGCTCGCCCATCACGCCGTCAACAGGGATATGGAAGCGGTGATAGTCCTGGGGTGCAAGGCGGAACACACCCACGGCACCATTGCGGTATCGCGCTGCATCCTCCGGATAGGCATTTCCAAGTAACCTCTCCACCGAGAATTCTCGGCCCTTGACCCAGATACTAGTAGCCTCGTCCATGCGATCGAAGACCACGGAGCGACAGTCGGCGGGAGATACAACAACTTTGGGCTCATCGGGGGCGGAGCAAGGACGAGCATCGGGCTTCAACGCACGGTAAAAGAACTCATTGAAATTGCGGAATTTCTCAATGGGCTGCAAAACCTCGGACATGTCCAACTGATGAAAATTGATGAAGTCCTTGATTTGGCTGGCAGAGGCCGGGTCGTCATACTTCCGACCCTGCTTGACACTAAGAGAACGAAGCACGCGGCGGACTGGAAATGACCTTTTTGTTAGACTGTGGCCCTCTTTTGGCCATCTTAATGTAGTGTGGTGATGTATCACTTACTTCTCTTCTTCTCCATGTCCTTGCTCTTAAGACCCTTGTAAAGTAGTCGAATTCCGAGTCGGACATAAACACTCATGCGTTCTTCGTTAATCTGGCCGGTAATACGATCTTGAACCAGAATGTTGGCCGAGTTCGCACCAAGGCGATATCCACCGTAGGAGATCTTCGTGATGACCTTGGAGTACCATTTGCGCTGTGCCTGACTCGAGGTAACGAAGCCACCCATCACGAGGTTGTCGACCTGACGCCAGTCGCGACTGGCACACGTTGCAATGTGGGTGATGATGTCTGCATCCGATCGTTTCCCGAGGCGTGGTTGGTGGCAGAGTGGGCACTCACGGATCTCCACGACATGCTCCTCACCTCTCTCATCAACTAGATCATCGGGGCGCAAATCTTCCTCGTTTGAACTGGGTTGCTCTTCACTATTCAAAGTTGGCACGGCTATTCCATCGGGGTTAGCGTTTTGTGTAACGGCGGCGGTTGGTTCCAAAGCGAGCTCATCGCTGCTAGATGGCTCCTCACTTTCTTGGCTTCCGACTGATGACGGTCCCATGCGGGGTCTCGGTGGCAACGAGGATACGGAGTTCTTTCTCTGTAGAGCGCGCAGGGTATCTTCGAGGCATATGACTGCTTGGTCGAAGGTCAGATCCATGGTTTCGCTGGGTTCGTTCTCCGCGCTGAAGCGTTCGAAAAAGCCATCGATGGTGGACTCTTTCAGGGTAGAGCCCAAAGTATCAAGCATTGTAGTCATTTCAACTTTGTCAATGCGGCCACTGTCGTCGGCGTCGTATTGTTTGAGCATAAGCAGCCAGAACTGCTGGCGCAAGGCGCTATATGGTAGATATTTTGCTTTGACATGTAATTCGGGTGAGTGCTTGTCTTCCCAGCGTTCCCGGTTTTTAAGTATCAGGGGAATCGTGTACGACCTGAGGCCCTCTTCATCGATTGGGGGAAGGGGGTCAGCTATCGTCTCGGTCGAAGTGGTAGGAACCTGAAGTGTCGTGTTGCTGCTATCCATGCCGAGAGATTCATCCGGGACAGACGTAGGCGGCGCTTTGTTGGCCATGTCACCGACGGTCTGAGATGCGAGGGAAGACGCAGAGCTGCGTGACTTGAATACAGGCCTGGCCATTTTGGAAAGATTCTGTGAAGATGGCGAGGGGCTGACGGCAAATCGAGGGCTATATTTTGCCGCGGGGCTAGGTTCATCCAATTCTACAAAATGATACAGACCTGTCTCAGGATCGGTCTCGGGGGCAGACTGGATGAGCGTTTGCAAAGGGAAGCTTGCGGAAGCGACAAAATCATTGCCCGAAAACTTGTCTCGATCAATTACCGTGAAGCTCATCAAGTAGCTCTGCTCATGCCGCATAACCTGAAACACCATCTTCTCATGGTATACAGGGTTCAAGTTGTGGCGCACGACGGGAGTTCTAAGAGTCTTTCTTCCGAGAGAAGTGACAACAAAGGGGTCCATGTCAAATGAAGTTCGTGTCACTAGATCGAAGCAACGCAGATCAGTATCTCCAGATATGCACAACCTATGAAATCAAACGCTATTTTGCTTACCGTTCTTTTCAGGAGGCAGATCGGTGACCCGAACGATTTCCATGAACACAATACCTTGGACACCAGTTCCGGAGCCCGAGAATTGATATGCGCGAGCGGCCAAGGACTTGCGCCGCAAACGAGCTAGTCGGAGCCGTCTCCGACGCTTTTCCACAATCTCCGGCTTGGTTTGGTCGTCGGTCTCGTCGGAAGTCTCCTCATCTTGGTCGTCCTGGTCCAGCTCCTCGAGCTCGGCGGTGGGTATCTGGTCTAACTGTTCATCTTCCTCACCGATGCATACCAAATTCCTAAACTTGCGATAGGTATCCGTTGGGGAGGCCGTGGGGCAGGCAGAGTCGGCTAATGAGAACTGTAGCAGGATCTCGCCTGAAACAGTGCTGTCCTTCTTCTTCTTTCGGGTGGAGCGACTGGAAAGCCGCTTGGATTTGAGATTATACCATTTAGGCTGTGGGGAAAACCAAACAAAAACAAAGCACGGAGATGTCAGCCAATACGTCCGCATGGGACTAGGGTTTAATGGAGAGGAGAGGATCTCCGGGGATCAAATCATCACCCACCTGTTGGCTAATTTGCCCATCTTGGAAAATGTCCTCCAGTGCAATATCGAACTCGCCCATGTAATCCTTGCCAAACCGATCATGGTCCCAACAGATGCATTCCAACAATGGCACGCCGACCACGGGCATTTCAAAGGACACGTTCCATTCTGGGTTCAAGGTTTTGGGTATCGTGGGGGTGGATTGTCTCGCGTCTCCTAATGTCACTACCAAGTACTGTGCGGGGGAGGAAGATGTGATGTCAGTGAGATCACGACTGGGGCCACAGCCACGGCCACGACGGCGAATTGCGGGATTGCGATAGGGAGGGCCTCGTCTGTCAAGTGCTTACCGGGTCACTTGTACCACCTCGATCTTTGGGAGCCAAATTTCGACCCTAGAAGCAACAATGGCGTCAGAGCGGCGGTCGCGTCGAGAAGGGCAATTGACCTCCTGAGGGTAGAAGCGGAGGAGGATCGGGAACTTACCTTGATGACAGTCACCTTGAGCAACAGAGGCTTGGACTCTGCTGACCTTAGGGGGCTAGTGCTTCTGCTCTGACCGGGAGTCGAGCTGGCACTTCTGGCGGAGAGATGCGAGCTCAGTCGTTGGGGGAGTGGCAGGCGGACCATGGCGGATGTGAGAGGCAACAGCCAGCAGCAGCAGCCAGGAGTAAAGAGAAGAACACAAAAAGTAAGAGAGGAAGTGTGTGGGCACAGGGGAATTAGGGTGCAGCTGGAGTTAAACCAAGCGCTCGGTGAGGTGGCTTATCGTTAGTGGTATTTTTTTTGGCCCTCACGCTCTCTCTCACCCCAGTTTCTGTTGGATCGGGGCGATCTCCTCGGGTCGATCCCAGGGAAGTCAAAGCCAAGACTTGGCCTATGCCCACACGACCAGGGGGAATATCAGATATCACCTATTGATGGAGAAGAATAGGAGGACCCTGGGATGATATACAATTGCCAACGCAAATGTGCCGAAGGGAAGTTCACTCGGAAAGGCCCGAGAGCAAAAAGGGTCGAAATCGTGGGGCGAGACATTTTAACCAGGCCAGCTACACTCCAGAACAAAACACTAAGTCACTAACACCATAACGTCAGGATCCACTCCCTCTCCACCGCTAGTCGGAGAAACATGGATGCCTTGTATGCCTTGTCTAGGTTGACTACTGTAGACTCTCTAATACATTACTAGTTATTTGCTGCTACATAATAGTACTAATATTACTACCAGTTACTCCTACTACTACCACTGCTGATCGGATATCAGGATCATCCATATGCAACCCCCACTGCACACGATACCCCGCAATTCCGCCATGCAACCAACAAGGGATGAGAAAGTCCCTGCACTCTCAGATGCATGCCTCATTTCTCTACTTCCTACGGGCTAATCCGGAATCAATCAGACTGTCTTGATTGGTGTCTCACTGAAAACCGTCTAGTCCTGCCGACGGTCCACACGTCCCCAAACTTCATCCGCGTTGCTTTTACCTTTCGTTTCCGGAACTCTACGATAAATAAACACGCTGAAAATCCCCGCCATCGTAGCAAACACCCAGTAGACTTTGCCCCGCCCCCCGAGAGCCTCATTCAATACAGGGAAGAACTGTGCCACCACAAAGGTGGCAATCCAGTTGGCCGCCAACGCCCAACTCTGCGCTGCTCCAACTGCCTCGGGTCCAACCAGTTCCGATGCCAGGATGAAGGGGACCGGGCCTAATCCCACCGCGAAGGAAGCCACAAAAAGGAGAGCAGCCAGGGCAGCTGCAATCTTTTGATTAAAGTAAATCCCCAAGGCCAGTAAGATCGAACTGCCGCCCATGCCCGCGATACTGAGTAGCAGGCAACTTTTGCGGCCAATTCGATCTGGCAAAGGTGAGCACGCGAGCGTCATGATCAGATTGATAGCAGATATCACAATGGTCAACAACGCGGCAGTCGTGGGTAGAATACTCTGCAGCAGCGAAACGCTGTACATAACGATGCTGTTCACCCCGGTGAACTGCTGGGCAACCATAATACCAACCACCGCAATGATGGCCGGACGATAATATGGGCTCCGAACGGCCTCGAGCATCGTCACCGCTCCTTGCTGGTTGTCCGGATCGGTCGGTGTTGGGGCTAGCAGAGATTCCTCTTCGCCAGAGGGAGGGATGCTGCTCGCAGCCCGCCAGCCGGCTATCTCCGCTTCAATATCTGCATCCCGGCCACGAATACGCTGTAATACCTTACGGGCCTGACCCTGCTGACGGTTCTCGGCAAGCCATGAGGGGCTCTCCGGTACCATAAACAATCCCAGGAGCTCCAATACCCCTAGAAGTCCGGCGACTGCAAGGATCAACCGCCAGAGGCTGTCGTGACTCCAGAAGTAGCCCAGTGTTTGGGTGAGCAGGATTCCCACATTGGTCATCACTTGTGTAAAAGCGCCAAAGAAACCCCGTGACTGAGGAGGTGCAATCTCAGAGACATAGATGGGGCCAACCACGATCGCAGCACCTGAGCCAACCCCCGAAAGGAACCTGCCCAATGCGAGAAGCGGAATGGCAGGAGCCAAAGTCTCAGCCATGGGGCCCAGGACGAAGAACAGAGTGGTTGCCTGGAGTGCGATCAGACGTCCATAATTAGTGGACACGGGTCCTGCCAGCAGAGCTCCCACGAACCCCCCAACCGTGTAGATGGAGGAGACGAGGCCAAACTGGGACGGGTTCATTGGAAGGCATTGTGGCAGGCCATGGATTGTAGCTTCGGAAGGATGGATCGACTTCTTTTCACAGGTGATGACGGCTTGAGGGGCATTCAGTTCGGCCTGTTCGGAAGCATTCGGTGTTAGTGGACAGCTCCTATCCCATATGGGGGCTACACCACACGTACCAGGTGATAACCAAATTGAAGCGGACCCAAGGTGACAATGAACACGAGAAAGACCAGGTATGGGGTGACCTGCGATTGTGCCGACTGACCCGTCATGGTGATGGAGATGGACTCATTGAGAGATGAGGAGAGAAGGAGAGAAGGGGTGGTAGCTTTGGGTCGTACCTGAAAGGTATCCTTAGGCTACCCTTAGAGGAGTGAAGATGACGTGCAGCGGAAGGCGATAAGCGCGGCTGGGCCCGGCGGGAAATTGGGAAAGAGCGAACGAGCACCGGCGCGACTACCGCAAACTGCCACCCGCCCCAGACTTGATCGTCTCGTTGCTTCCCGCTCCAGCGCTACGTGATCTTGATTAATATTGGCCCTGGCCCTGCCACTGGCACTGACTAGTACTGCCACTGGTACTGGTACTGGTACCATTCGCTTGTATCTGACTCAGATCCCCATTCGCTCCTGACTCGCTCAATGGAGTATCCCAAATGAGTCTGACCAACCCACCTTCCTCCGGTTCGCTCTCTGTCCGCCGAACGGTTGGCCAAAGCCTGAAGCGTTCGAATCTTGATGGTAATTATATTGTCTTTTAACCTTCTTGGATTCTTCTCTCCTTGGCGTGATCCTTGTTGTAATTCCCCTTCGCCACCTTCACTATGTTTGGAAAGGGGTTTCCATTTCACAGTTCCGCTGGAGGATTTCATTCGCGTGGTAATTTCCTTCCCTTGCTAATTGACTCTCTCTTGTTCTTTTTCATTCATCTGTTTTATATCTGTTACGGTATGGCTCGGAAAGGGGTTGGCATGCATCTCTGGTTGTGATCTTTTCATATACTTGGGTTTCTCGGAATGAACGCTCGAATTCGTTAATTTGTCGTGGCTTCGCTATTCTCCTCTGTCCAACTCTATGCCGTGGCGGGTCTTGAATAAGCTGACTGACTCTTCACCCCTCACAGACACCTTTGATTCCCGGGGACCATCAGGCCCCCCTGGATATACCAGCAAAGTCCGGGTACGAGACCGATATCATATCGTGGGCTTCATTAGTAGTGGAACCTACGGTCGAGTCTACAAGGCTATTGGCAAAAATGGCCAAAAGGGAGAGTTTGCGATTAAAAAGTCAGTTCGGACGAATATCCTACTCCGAACTTGTCGCTAACCTGACACCCGTTCAGATTCAAGCCCGACAAAGAGGGAGAAACGATCCAATATACGGGTCTATCGCAGTCCGCCATTCGAGAAATGGCTCTTTGCACAGAGCTCTCCCATGCCAATGTCGTCCAACTGGAGGAGATTATCCTAGAGGATAAATGCATTTTCATGGTGTTTGAATACACCGAACACGATCTTCTCCAGATCATCCACCACCACACACAGCCCCAGAGACACCCCATTCCTGCCAGGATGGTCCGCTCAATCCTCTTTCAGCTTCTCAATGGATTGTTATATTTGCATACCAACTGGGTCCTACATCGAGATCTCAAACCAGCCAACATCCTCGTCACTTCCAGTGGTGCTATTCGCGTGGGTGACTTGGGTCTAGCTCGGCTTTTCTATAAACCACTCAACTCACTCTTCTCCGGCGACAAGGTTGTCGTCACGATCTGGTACAGAGCCCCGGAATTGCTCCTCGGAAGTCGTCACTACACGCCAGCTGTCGACATGTGGGCGGTGGGATGTATCTTCGCAGAACTTCTCTCTCTTCGGCCGATATTCAAAGGAGAGGAAGCCAAGATGGATAGCAAGAAGACGGTTCCTTTCCAGCGTAATCAAATGATGAAGATTGTGGAGATCCTCGGTCTCCCGCGCAAAGAGACTTGGCCCGGTCTTGTCTCTATGCCCGAGTATACTCAGCTACAGTCAATGGTTCTCCACCGCCAGCCACCACAATATCACCGTGGCCCCAATCTGGAGGGCTGGTACCAAAACTGTCTCAAAAATGCTGGATACTCTTCTAGCTCCAGTGCCGGTACACCTGGTACGGATGGATTCAATCTACTCTCGCGGATGCTGGAGTACGATCCTACGAAGCGCATTACCGCCCAGGAGGCTCTGGAGCATCCTTACTTCTCCAACGGGGGCCCAATTAGTGGCAATTGCTTCGAAGGCATTGAGAGCAAATACCCCCACCGCCGTGTTACTCAAGACGATAATGACATGCGTACTGGTAGTCTCCCGGGGACCAAGCGCAGCGGTCTGCCCGACGATTCTTTAATGAGAGCCTCGAAACGACTTAGGGAGTGATTCTTGGCATGAAAATTGCATATTGTCTAGGCGCATCATGGGCTTCTGGATGGTGGGGATGGGGTTGTCCTATCTGTATTCTGGCACTGGCGTTGTTTATGTTTATACCAGTCTCTTTGTTGATACCTTTCGGGTTTTCATATTATCTTAGTTGAACTCCGACTCTCGGCCGATGAATAGGATTCAAGCTTCCACAATATCACCGTACGCCGTAACCTTGCCTTAATGGCCCTCCCTAACCTGATAGTAAATCCGAATAATCCCAGTTCCATCCATTCATTCCCATGTCCAGTACAAACAAAATCACAAATGCCAGATCATACACGAAAATGGCAAACCCAATTAGTATCCTGTCAAACAATTAGCGAGCTTCGACAAAGAAACAACCGGGGTCACTGGCTTAGACCTACCATTCTGTTCACGCCGGTTATCGCCAGCGTCGTCTCCCCCTCCACCGCCACCGCCGCCGCCCATGGCCTCAGCCTGGCCCGCGGCGTCTTGAATCCCTTGATCATCACCACGAAGCTTCTCGAAATAGCCCTTGATATCCTCCGCGCTTACAGCTTGTCCGCTTTCAGCAAAGGGCTTCAGGAAGTCCTTCACCTTGTCACGGAGGTGGTTATAAATCATGGCACCCTCAATGGCTCGCACGCGGTCGACATTGCTGAGGGCAGCCTCGCCACGCTCAAGAAGACTGCCCGTGCCCGTGCTTGCAGCACCGTTACCCTCGCCATCGTCAGAAAGAGGCGGCTCGTAAGTATCTTCTTCTTCACGGAGTTGGGGGAAGGGCGCAAGGTTATGGAAGCACTCTGCACAACGGCAGAGGTGATCGTGGAAGCCTTCTTGAAGAAAGAGGGAGAAGGATTCGATTGGTGCAGATGCAGGGAGTGAAGCGTGTTTTGGCTTGGATGCCTCGGTGGGCGATGATTCAGTGGCTTGGTTTGGCTTGGCTGGGGGCTCTTCCTCGGTAGTAGCAAGCTTGGTATCTTGCGCCTGAGTTTCTCCTTCTCCGTCTCTCGCTTTCTTTGCGATCGGTTCGTCTTGGGATGGCTCGTCATCCTCTGCCTTCCGCTTCTTCGAATTCTCCACTGGCTCCTTCTGTTCTTCCTTTGCATCGGGTTCCATTGGCGGGTCTTCAACAGCAGCGGGTTGCTTTCCCAACCCGCCATTCTGGTACACAGGAGGAAGGAAACCTGGTGTTCCTGCATATTTCTTGAGCCATGGATTGGAATCAACACACTTGAAGCAGATAAGTTGCCAAAAGTCATCCTCGCCCGGGAATCCAGGTGGGAGAGGGGTTTCATCATCATCTTTCTCTTCATTGGCAGCATCACCTCCACCAATAATTTCCGCTTTGGCAGCTCCGTTGGGCTTGTACCAATCCCTCGACAGGCCGATGAGACACTCCGGGTGCCACCAGTCCTCACCACATCCTCCAGTCTCCACGGTTCCAAGGCCTAAGCATTGGAACATCGTACCCTTCTCCTGATGGGGGTCGTACTTCTCTCCGCAGCCACAGAATCGGTTTCGGAAATTATGGTTGTATTTGTTGCCCGTGGAGGCTTCCTGTGAGTGAACACCTTTGCGACCGGTCTTCGGGTCTTCACGCAGAGTACATGGCGATGTAGAGGGCATGCGAGTGGTACCGCAATCGCAGACGAAGCCGCGCTTGTTGAAAAGTTCCACGAGGGTGTGCTCGCCGTGGCAGGCAATGGAACATGAATAACAGACGGCGGCGGGAGTGTAGGGGTCATCGGAGCTGGTGGGAACGGGATTGCAGGTTAGACAGGCAAAGAGACTCTGTCGTAAAGGACCGAGGTCATGAGTACATGAGTCGAAGGACTGCGCATTGATGGATTGTTAGCTTTGGAATGGCGGGCATGTTTCTTCTTTCAGATGATCTCACATAGGGCAAGGCTTCGCGAGCATCAGCTTCAAGCCGGATTTGTGATTCAATAAACCTAGAAGAAAATAAACATCAGTATTAAATTGCGATCCATCGATAACGGTTTGTTAAGAGCGAGTTCATACTCTTTCGCTGTCTGTGACGTTTGCGAGCCAAAGCTCTCGCGCCGGCCCTCGGCCGCCTTAAGTTGGCCGGTGGCTGATTGCGATGAATCCATTTGGGCTGTCGCAGAATTAACGTCTGGATTTTTGATCTGCTTCCGAGTCAAAGCAATATCCCGGGTGGCAAGTTCGACAGCTTCCCCAGATGCTGCGGCGACACGGCCAAACGCGATGCGCGAGCGGGATAGTTTGCTTTGTTTGCAGCCTCCACAGTGTGAGGCAAATGCAAGAAGTTACTATAGAACTGGATGCAAGGGGGACTCCAGTGGATGTCTGTGCAAGCAGCAAGCATCTCTTCTACCTCACTTTTGTCTCTGATCCTTAATCATCCCACCCTTATCGTATTGGATATTCAACTTTATCATATCATGGGATAGTGTACTCCGTATATGCACTTACTAGTATATACTAGCACGTGACCATCCCGATTGGGACTTAATTGAAACGCGTCGCGTGTTGACGCGCGTGTGCCACTTCAGCTTCCCGCCCCTTCCTGTTTCTCTCCCTCTCTCCGCCAACGCTTTCGGGGCCTTCGAGAAAAATACCTTCTTCTTCCACTACCCACCCCAACTTTCTCCTTGAATCTCAATCACCCTCCAAAATCGACGATTGAGATAATCACAAAATATGGAGTCAGTGTTTATTTATATGAGAAAAGAAAAACCCTTCTTTTGTGCGCTCAACTAACATCTCGCAGTCCCCTTCGTCCCAGCGACTCGGCCGCAAACCGCGGTCCGAGATCGAACAACCGCAAGCGCGAGAGAGAAGAAGATATTTCCTCACCAGCGCCTTTGCCCCCATCTAGTCGTGAGTGATTCCCCTTTAGCTAGGATAGGATAGCGGGGTCATGGAAATTGACTATCTCAACAGCGACCGCCCTGGGCTCATCCCCTCCCCCGATGCCCTTTGACGAAGATGAGGATGAGGATGAAGGAGCCGAGCTCATTCCTGACATTGATGATGTGGATGAGCTGGCCGAAGACGAAGATGGTATCGATCTGTTCGGCGACAACTTTGAGCGCGATTACCGTGATGGCGAAGAGGAGCAGTACGCCAATGAGGCGTACATTGACGATGATGGAGACCATGATGAACTCGACGCCGCTACTCGTCGACAACTAGATGCACGTTTGAACAAGAGAGATCAGGAACTAGCCCGGCGGCGTCGCATGCCAGCTGCTTTCCTTCAAGATGATGATGACCTAGACATGGATCTGTCACGCCAGCCTCGTCGCCGTCGACACCATTATGATGAGGAACGAGAGGACATTGACATGGCAGATGAGGGTATGGAGGAGTTGTCTCTGGAGGAGTTGGCCGATGTCAAGGCCGCCAACATCACCGACTGGGTCACCCAGCCCCAGGTCCTTCGGTCTATCTACCGCGAGTTCAAGGCTTTCTTGACAGAGTTCATCGATCCTAGCGGTCAATCCGTCTATGGCAACCGAATTAAGACCCTCGGTGAGGTCAACTCCGCCTCGCTGGAGGTGTCTTACGCCCACCTGAGCGAGACCAAGGCCGCTCTCTCATATTTCCTTGCCAACGAGCCGACCGAAGTCCTGAAGGTCTTCGACCAAGTCGCCCTCGACGTGACTCTCTTCCACTACCCACAATACCACGATATCCACAATGAGATCCACGTCCGCATCACCGACGTTCCCATCATCTACACTCTTCGTCAACTACGCCAATCTCATCTTAACTGTCTGGTCCGCGTTAGCGGTGTCGTTACCCGCCGTACTGGTGTGTTCCCTCAGCTGAAATATGTTATGTTCCTCTGCCAGAAGTGCGGTATCACCCTGGGTCCCTTCCAGCAAGAAGCCAGTGCCGAAGTCAAGATCTCTTTCTGCCAAAACTGCCAGTCTCGCGGTCCCTTCACCGTCAACTCTGAGAAGACAGTGTACCGCAACTTCCAGAAATTGACTTTGCAAGAGTCGCCAGGCTCTGTGCCTGCCGGTCGTCTGCCCCGTCAGCGTGAGGTTGTCCTCCTGGCTGATCTGATTGATACCGCGAAGCCCGGTGATGAGATTGAGATCACTGGTATCTACCGCAACAGCTATGACGCTCAGCTAAACAACAAAAACGGATTCCCTGTGTTTGCCACTATTATCGAAGCCAACCATGTCGTGAAGTCGCATGACCAACTTGCCGGTTTCAACATGACTGAAGAGGATGAACGTGAGATTCGCGCTCTTTCTCGCGATCCTGATATTGTGGACAAGATCATCCGCTCTATGGCTCCAAGTATTTACGGACACAGTGATGTCAAGACTGCTGTGGCCCTGTCATTGTTTGGTGGTGTTAGCAAACAAGCGCAAGGAAAGATGTCCATTCGTGGTGATATCAACGTTCTGTTGCTTGGTGACCCCGGTACTGCCAAGTCGCAAGTCCTGAAGTTCGTTGAGAAAACTGCGCACCGAGCCGTCTTTGCGACAGGTCAAGGTGCCAGTGCTGTCGGTTTGACCGCTAGTGTTCGCCGAGACCCTCTGACAAGCGAGTGGACCCTGGAGGGTGGTGCCCTGGTGCTGGCTGACCGTGGTACTTGTCTGATTGACGAGTTCGACAAGATGAACGACCAGGATCGAACCTCCATTCACGAAGCTATGGAGCAGCAGACTATCTCCATCTCCAAGGCTGGTATCGTCACAACTCTGCAGGCCCGCTGCTCTGTTGTCGCTGCTGCCAATCCCAACGGCGGTCGTTATAACAGCACCAAGCCCTTTGCGCAGAACGTTGATCTCACAGAGCCTATCTTGTCTCGTTTCGATATTCTCTGCGTGGTTCGTGACCTGGTGGAACCCACTGAGGATGAGCGCCTAGCCAACTTCGTCATTGAATCTCACCACCGTGCCAACCCCGCTCGCCCTCTGCGTAATGACGCTGGCGACCTTGTCGACGCGGACAACAATCGCATTGACAATGAGGGTTATCGTATCGACAAGGATGGTCGCCGTCTACCCCTTACTCAAGAGGAGACCACCAAACGCGCCGCCGAACAGAAGCGGTCTGATGAGGAGAAGGAGGGTGAGATTCCCCAGGAACTGCTGCGAAAGTATATTCTATATGCTCGCGAGCGATGCCACCCCAAGTTGTACCAAATCGATCAAGACAAGGTCGCTCGTTTGTTCGCGGATATGCGCCGCGAGTCTCTCGCTACTGGTGCCTACCCTATTACAGTAAGTCGACCCTTCATCTTCATCCACCATAGCCATACTGACTTTATTTGCAGGTCCGTCACCTGGAAGCCATCATGCGTATTGCGGAAGCTTTCTGCAAGATGCGTCTGTCGGAGTACTGTTCCTCCCAGGATATCGACCGCGCCATTGCAGTCACCGTGGACTCCTTCGTCGACAGCCAGAAGGTCAGCTGCAAAAAGGCCCTGTCGCGTGCATTTGCCAAGTACGTTCCTAATTATCTTAACCCATATCATGTATAATATCGCTTGCTAACATCTTCACTCTTAGGTACACACTTGCAAGACCCAAGCCGCAATCCAAGCGCCGTGCTGGCATTCCCGCGTCCAACCCACACCTGTCACGGGGTACCTCTATGGCCCACTAGTCGTTGGGTCTGTGATTTCTTTCTAAGTAAAATACCATCTTGTTTGCATGCGGTGTGTACGGCGTTTTGTGCGGGGCCTTACTGGTTGGGCCATGATTTAATGAATGGACATGATTTATTTCAAACTTGTATTCCGATGGCCAATTTTCATATAGCTGTAATCTTTCTCCGCTTCATCGAATGTATATGTTTGGTAGTATGCAAAGCAGCTCAATTTAGATTATGTCGAAGGCACTTTAGCGTAGTCTTGATACAAAATATCGATATAGGTATATTCGACAGCAACTTGAAGGATCTCCTCATGATTTCTGCCAATGGCACTCGCTCGTATGTTTTAGCCGCTATATTGAACCTACGCATGTTATTGAAAGCCTTATTATGTGTCGGATGATTGTAACCCAATTGATCTCATTTAAATTCTGAGATCTTGCATGTTTGAAATAAACCTTAGAATATACCGCTGGCATTTCAACCCTGAGACTGCAAGCTGCGTGGAAATGAATTGCCACCTCTGGCACGTTCCAATGCCTGAAACTGCAAAATCGAAGTAAATTGCATCAATTGAGAAAACCAAGTAGTCACCGTGTGATTAATGCAGCTCTATTGTGATCTTCGTGTTTGGGTCGCAAAGAAGCTAGGGCACCGGAAAAGTCATTACCAGCACCAATGATCAACGGCCTTCAACATCTACCTCACCTACTTCTTCTCCCCAGACCCCACGAATTTCCCCTGATGACCGCACAGGCCATAACCCTTTGATTGGTTTCGGGGTAACCGATCTGGCAATTTCCTCCGCATTTGACGGGTTTTCTCTTCTTATCCCCCGGATTTCGTGTCAAGCCCCTGCCCAGAGAGATTAACCCCGAGCCCTCAAAGCCAATCCATGACTCCAAGCTCCCCACACTCCACCGCAGGGACCTGCAAGCTTTTATCGCATTGGAGTATCTTCCCCACGCTCAATGTGGATTTCCATTCTTCCGGGGTCATGTGTTGCTCTGTTTGTACGCTTGGTTTCCCGGAGGAAAGGCCTACAGTGTGACTCTAAACCCTTTACGTATGAATTAGTGCGGTCAGAGACATACGCGGCTTTGATAAAAGGAGCGGGGTTGGAGGGAGTTGCTCCGGGTGAGGAATTATGAGAAATATAAATATTTCCTCAAGCCACGGAAGATCAGCATGCCAGGCTGAGAGGGAAAGACCGCCCACCGATCATCCAAATCACTATGAGACCAATCCTTTGGGGCCATCGGGCCTTAAGCCTGGCAGTAATTGCATGTACTACTAGTACCAGTGCGACAGTTACTTCTTTGGAGGACATCTGTACTGTCGAATACGTCCAATCTAAGCTCCCTGAATCCGGCTTCATCCAAGGAATCACACTCAATCCATCTTCCATCACGACAAACATCGTGGTGAACGCCTCCAGCCCCGCTAATGGCGCCTTTTTCCCAGCAGCCAGTTTCTCCTACTGCAATGTGACACTAGCATATTCCCACAATGGCCATGGAGATCAGGTCCTTGCCAAGTATTGGTTGCCAGACCCTGCCAAATTCGAAAACCGTTACTTGTCAACCGGCGGAGGAGGCTATGCAATCAATTCAGGCGAGCAATCTCTCCCTGGAGGCATTATGTACGGTGCAGTCGCAGGAGCTACTGACGGCGGCTTCGGGAGCTTTGATACACAAGCGGATGCTGCTATGCTGGTTAGCGATGGCAACCTTGACTACGAAACTCTGTACATGTTTGGATACAAAGCGCATTGGGAGCTGAGCAAGATCGGGAAACAGTTGACTCGCAATATCTTTAGCATGCCGGACACTTCCCGACTCTATTCATACTACCAAGGTTGCTCTGAGGGGGGTAGAGAAGGTTGGAGTCAGGTTCAGCGGTATGGAGATGAATGGGATGGTGCTGCTATTGGGGCGCCTGCTTTTCGCTGGTCATTTCAACAAACGCAGCATCTCTATTCTAACATCGTCACACAAACACTTGGTTACTATCCGCCTCCGTGCGAGATGGAGAAGATTGTCAACGAAACAATCTCCGCTTGCGATGCTCTCGATGGCTTGGAGGATGGCGTCGTCTCTCGCTCCGACCTTTGCCAGTTACATTTTGACATCTCCACCGTGGTTGGCAAGCCTTACTACTGCGCAGCCTCATCCGGTAGTAGTGGCTATGGTAAACGCAAGAGGCAAATGGCCTCATCCGCAACGCCAGTTCAGAATGGCACTGTCTCGAAGGAGGCTGTGGAAGTTGCCAAGGAAGTCATTCGGGGTCTTCGAGACTCGAAGGGTCGGCAGGTATATCTGTCGTATCAAACTGCTGCCACGTTTGAAGATGTGACGACTAAATATAATACCGACACTGGAAAGTGGGAGCTTCAGGTAGATGAGCTGGGTGCTGAGCACATTGCCTTGCTGGTAGACAAGAACGGCACCGAGCTATCCAATCTCGATGGCGTAACCTATGACACCCTGAAGGACTGGATGATCAGTGGTATGCAGGAGTATGGTTCGACACTACAGACCAACTGGCCCGACCTCACGCCCTTCCAGCAAGCTGGCGGGAAAGTGATTCATTTCCATGGCGAAGCCGACAATTCTATACCCACTGCCTCTAGTATCAGATACTGGGAATCAGTGCGCAGCATCATGTACCCCGAGATGTCCTATAAGGAGGGCGCTGCCGCCTTGCGAGACTGGTACCAATTATACGTCGTGCCCGGCGCTGCACACTGTGCCACCAACCCGCTCATGCCCAACGGCCCTTTCCCGCAGACCAATTTGCAGGTTCTTATCGATTGGGTAGAGAAGGATGTGAAGCCGGTGACACTCAATGCTACCGTTCTTCAGGGCCAGCATGTTGGGGAGAACCGCCAAATCTGTGGATGGCCACTTCGCCCGCAGTGGAAGAATGGTAAGATGGAGTGTGAGTATGATCAAGCCTCGATCGATACTTGGCACTACGATTTGAACGGTATTCCATTACCAGTTTATTAGAGATATTTAGGTGCCAGTGATATTTATTTGGGGGATGGGTAGAGAAGAGGAAGATGCCGAGTAGATGATAATATGACTCTATTATTCTAGTCTACTATTAGCATATTACACTACATTTAGGGTACTACTATGAATATCTGAAAGCCCTAAATAGATAACGTTTAATCCTATAGATGTCAAGATGTCGAGTCGGATATGTGTTGCCGAAATCGAGCCCGTTATTTCGGATAATCTGTTGCCTGTGTCGATCGAACCCACATTGACCCACGATTGGCTGCTGCGGTGAGGGCTTCCTCGGTCCGTGTCGAGGGGACTACGGGACGGACCTTGGGTGATTCTCATTTAGACGGCAAACCATGCGAGGTCAGTGTGGCGCGTACATTCCAAACTATTGAGAACCAACCTATTTCCCCCCAATGAACTGCGGTGCTCGGAGTATGGCCAGTTCGATCGATCATCTGCATCTTGGTAATGTGAGAGTGCCCAGGCACTGGGAATTCAAACCAGTTCGAATCGGTTCTGAAAAATTCACTTCGGAGAGCTCAGGACGTCATCCAGGCACCGAGCGGTGGTTTGGCACTATTGAACCCAAGTAACTTGGGACGTGTCAAATGTTTGGGAGGCCGTCGTCATCAAGACTCGAAAGCTCCCGCCTAAGATGAGACGAGACCTACGGCGGCTCAGTCGATCCGCCTGTCACTCATCCCGGGAGGACTGGATCGCCAGGACCGTGCGAGATCGCGCAATTGGGAAAACAACCATACAGACTCGCGTGTGCGCCAGCGACGGTGAATCCACATTCCGCAAGTCCGAGATGACATCAACCGGGGGACGCCTGGCATGCCAACGTCATTCCGAACGGCTGGGGACTTTTTTGGGGGCGAAGAGAAGGGGCAACATGGACCAGGAGATAGAAATGAGCAGGATTGTTGGCATCCCTCAATGCATAGAAGCTGGACTCCCTCACGGTCAAGGCTCTCCTGAAGGGGAAAATGTGCGTGTAATCTGCCGGAAGTTCGGTGTGGAGCACTGTCGATCGGTGAAAAGTGCCCCTGGATTCGACTCTAAATGCAGTCTGGGGGAGATTTCTGCAGGAAAGCGGTTAGCGTCGAAGGCTGCAGAGGTGCAGAGAGGGGGAAGAGTGCGTAGACTTTCAGTCAGGGTTGAGCCTAGGCAGTGTGAGTAAAGGGCAAAGGGCAGGAGCAAGAGTAAGTACAGTGTAAAGGGTCAAGTCGTGCCTTCCTCGTGAAGCGGTGCTGGCCGATCGCCCTTTCCCCCTCTTAACTGCCACTCCCGTGTCCCTTTTGGTTTTGCCTCTCCACTCTTTCCTCTTTCCTCTCTCTTCCTCCACTTTAACCCCCTTGAGCTACTTTTCTCTCTTCCTCTCTCTCTTCTCTTTTGCACTGCCTTCTACTGTCTCCTACACTCTTCGTTTCACCGTTGTCCAATCTGTCACCCGGCGACTCGTGCGACATCACCTATACGACTTCTGATTGATGCAAACGCATTGCTATCGCTCTCCACTCACCCTCCGTTTCATCTCGCCATCATGAATGCCCCTCCAGCGCTCGGGTACCCGCCCGGCGTGTCACTGGCGCCGACAGGTGCGTAATACTTTGTTTGGCTTTGAGATAAAATGATTGCCTTGCGATTCGTGTACTTCCCCTGATGGCGTCTCTCTTTGTTCGGTTTGGTACTTAAATGCCACCGTTGCCGCCCCTCCTAGTGGAATCCTGGCTCTTTTGGACGAGAAACTAACGTGAAACCACTGCTGGACAGACCAGGTGTCACCGACAGCCACCAACTTTGGCTCTAATAACCCTTTCAGAAACCGCGCTCTTTCTCCATCTGCTGGCTCCACGACTAGCTCGCGACCGGAGCGCCCCAGATCCACGAATCCGTTCCTCGACGATACCGAGGCTCTCTCGCCACAATCAGCCCCTGGAATTACGAGCGGCGCTACCATGTTCTCGCCGACCGAGAAGACAGATGTAACCAACAATACCCGCGATCTTTTCGTATGTCTCTCATTGTTCATTTCTTCTCATATTTGCGATCACTTGTTAACGAGTCGTAGGAAAACCTCTCACTCAACCCCAAGCCTGCTACCTCCAACACACGAGGCATTCGACCCCCAACAGATAGTGCTTCGCGTGATGCCCGGGGATCGTCCAGCCGTCCCCGTCCCCCCAGAGAGCGGGGTGCGGTCGAACCCCGAGCCAAGGACCCCAAGGATCCCTTTGATATCTTCGCCGACCCCCCAAGTCTATCTAAGGCTGCCACAATGGGCCCTCGTGAAAAGCCGACTCGCAGACCCCGCCGCAATTCCGAATCTTCAGTGATGGAACGGGCATCAAAAATATTCGATGATGAAGACGAGCGCCGTCGGAGGGAACGACGTCATCGTGAACGTGAACGTCGCGACGGTCGTGAGGGCAAGTCCCGTTCTTCCCGCAAAGACCGTCGATTGGATATCATCGACAAGTTAGATGTGACCAGTATTTACGGCACCGGCAGTGAGTAACCTCAGACATCATTCATTCATCTCGCAGCCTACTGATTCAACATAGTGTTTCACCATGACGGCCCATTCGATGCCTGCAACCCCCACCGCAACCGAAAAGGCTCACGCATTGCACCCATGCAAGCATTCCCAAAGAATTCCACGAATATGGCTCTGGGTGGCGCGGGCCCCAACAACTCCAACATTGACTTGAACCTGTTCCATGGCCGAATGGAGGAAGGCTACAACGATTTTTCATCCTCCGGTGCTCATCGCAGCAACACCGAAACTGTTAGTTTCGATCCAAGGTCTCTGGTGGATCCCATTCATGGATCGGAGAGTGCGGGTCTTGGTACGAGTACATTTTTAGACGGTGCACCTGCGAGTCGTTCGGCAATTGCTCGCCGCCAGAGCGAGAACGAACAAGGCCTTGCACCAGGTGGCGGTCTCCAACGGAAGAAGAGTTTGGCACAACGGTTACGGGGGAAGAGTGGTACTGGTCGGATGATGTCTCCTACCGAGCAAAACTTCCCTGCCGGCGCGTCAGCACCTATGGGCTCTAGCCATTCTTCTTCTTCTCGCGCAAATGAGTCGAACCCTTACTTCCAGGACTACGACGAGGAATACGACAAGAAGGCGACACGCATCCAAGAGGCAAATCTTGAAGGCGCAGGGGGCCGTCTTCGTTCTTCTAGTAGCCCCAAGCAGGCGACTGGCTTAGAGCGCAAATCTACCAACGAACGTGCTTCTGATGAGAATAAACTTAACGTGGGCGGTGGTGGCTTTCTCAATCGCATGAAGAGCTTGCGCAAACCGCGTGTTGAACGTCGCACTAGTGATTAGGCTTTTCTTTTCTTTTTCAGACCCTCTTGGAGGCTAAGGTTGACAGAGGAGTGGGCGAAGAAAGGATTGTGGACCTGGATGGTAACAACCTTGGCTTGGCATCTTTTGATATAGGACAGGAATCACTAGTCTCTGGTGATATCCGCGTTTTCCTTTGCAGGGAAATGATGATTTGTTTTCTGTGTAATACCCAACATTTGGGGCGCCGTCAGCGTTCTGGCGCCCAACATGGCGTTGCTCTCAATAGAGCTGGTTGATTTTGATCTTATTTCTTGATTTCTTACTCTGCGAGATAGCATGAAACACGATTGCCCTGGCGTGCAGTCAATTTCATGTCCATGCGCCTTGTACTTTTTACTAGCCATTTCACCCAAAGTCTTTGAAATCCAATGTATTCTTTTTGCAGCCTTGGCAAACCTTATAGAGACGTCGCATCAGATCATTGATGGATGGCCATCTTGGCCTCTCTTCATCTTATCACTTAAATGTCAGGTCAACAACCTCTTAAGTAAAAGAGCACGCTATGTATAATCCCTTGGCTCTCCAATTTCATGTGATTGATAGATCTTGCTCACATTTGTAATCAATCATTCTTCACCTGTGTAATAACAGCAGCTTTCACCCTTATTCGGCAGCAATCAACCCGCATGATCAAAGTTGGAAAGAAAAGGCTGCCGTGATCGAGGAAGATCAAAGAGATATCATTTCCAACGCAGTTCGCAATTTCCTTTTCTTCTCTTATTTATTTTTAGTAGCTATCGCATACATTCAATTGCATTCAATATGGTGGGAAGTAGTCAGACTCACCATCGACAAGCTCAAGCTTGTTATTATCATGGTATTTACAGTGCATTGGGTTCTCTGGTCCTGGAAAATACATTTTCTACAAAATTCATCTCTAAAAGTATTCTTTTCAATTTCCAAAATCCAAATTCCTGCTGATAACTTCAAGTTCGAAGTGACTGCTGTTGCTGCTGCTGTAAGGGGCTTGGCTGGTCCGACGTTGAAGTCTCCGCCTTTCAGCTTCAGGTTCCTTTCAATTCTTGCAACCTCGCATTCACGCAAGATGGAGCCCACTGTCCAACCTCCTCCCACCCTGTCCAACCCTCGGTTTACCTTGGAGCTCGAGTTTGTCTCCTCGCTTGCCAATCCCTATTACTTGTCCCACCTCGCCGTCAGCTACCCAAACCTCCTTGGCATTTCTCGCGCCGATGATGACGATGAATCCTCGTCCGCCCCCGATGCACAGGCATTCACCGCATACCTTGCCTACCTCTACTCCTACTGGAAGACTCCGGAATATTCGCAGTTCCTAACTCATCCTGGCCCGACCCTGCGCGCACTTCGATTGCTCCAGGAAGACAAGTTTCGACGCGAGATCATCCTACCTCAGGTCATTGAGGGACTGGCGGGTCTCGGTGTACCCAACATCCCCACGACAGCTGCAGCCGCAGCTGCAGCAACAACCGATGACGATGCTGGAGGTCAAAATGTTGAGCCACAGGAGAACCAGAATGGATCCAAGACATGATCGCGTGTCCGCGCTCACGGACGTGTGTCCAGTCCTGCAATCCTACAAGCGCCTCAGCCAGTTCCAGCCGGGATGCAGGACTGAAGGATCTACAGTATATTAATCCCCCCAACATTGGTTATTGTCGCCAATCTACTCGGCTTTTTCACAGCTATTCCAACCACATCGCCATGGCGGGGACGGTGCTTCATGTGCGACCGAGGTATCAGGCCGATCGGCCCCAGGAGGGTTTGTCGATCAAAGCAACCGGGGAGTGGTTCAAGTGCAGGGAACCATCATTAAGAGCCGACTCAATGCAGGTTCCTTGACGGCATTTGCGGGGTCGTCAAGGACCAAGCGTCCTGTTGGGAAGAACACGAGAGAGAGAGAGCAAATGGCCGCATTCGTCCAGGTGGTTTTCTCCGAGGCAATTGTTCAGGATTGGCCAATCTTCCAATGAATAATCGTAAAAAAAAGAAAGAGAAAAGAGAGAAGGAAATACCTCTAAATTTCACACCAAATTTCCAGTCCTCATAGTGTACTCCGTAGAAAACCCAAACTCCGTGACTGTCATCCTCTTCTGCCCGGAGCTTCCCCCAACCTTCTTTTTTTTTCCCTCTTTTTTGACTTTGGCCGCTTCCGACCAACTCGCCTCTTCTCCCCATTTTCGCCGGCTCTTCCGGCTTGTCATTTTCCAGGTGGTAGAAATCCCCCCCACCATCGACCTGTTCCTAGCAGTTATCGCCTCCCCTCTCCTGCCTCTCTGTACTTCGGAGTTGCAAAGCCCCACTCCCCCCTGGTGGATCGCCAACGACATCAGACCCCCGTTCTCGTCCAACGTGGCCCTGAACGTTTCCCATTGATCGCTCTCCCCTCCTATGGCTTCCTTCTCAGCTTGACACTGTGCGCATCTACCCTACTCAACTACACGTCCTTCCTCTCCCCCCGTACGATCCGCCCCGCGCCGCCTCCGCGGACTTTTCCTCCGGGGAGAGCCTCTCATACCGTTCCCTATGGCGTCCGTCCGTCAGGCCTGTCGACCAAGGCATCAGGTTTTGACGTTGAAGTGCTATCCCCAATACCAGAAGGGTGTTGTTGAAGTCAAACCAAACCCGAGCGAGCTTTCCTATCTGTTATACTACTTGAGCACACGTCGCAGCAAGCTGACCAAAGTCGGGGCTTTTCTGACCAAACGAGTATCCAAGGACGTTTGGAGACGCAGACTAGGGTGAGTAAGAGGAAATTAGTGCGGTTGGATAACATCTCATGCGTATGCACGAAGCAAGGAACTGACCGTCAATTGCAAATAGAAATGTTCAGGTCGCGCTTCACATCCTAACTGCGCTCATCGAAAAATGTCCGCGCGACCTCCCCATTTACGCGCGGTTCGTCCTGACCGTCATCGAAACCGTTCTGCGCTCCAACGATATCTCTATGGTTGAGGATTCCGTCGCGACATTCGAGACCTTCTGTCAGCATCAAGATATCGCAATTATCGCAGCGGAACAAACTCTCGCTCACCAGTACCGTGAAGTCGTCAAGTCCTACGCCAGTTTCGCCGATCCAGCCTCCACAACCTATTCTCCTACCAAAGTCAGCCTCCCGGTCGCAATTAGATGGAGAAATGCTGGTCTGCGGGCGATCAAGGGTGTCGTCAGTTCGGAAAGCCTTGCCGCCGATGGAGGAACTTCGTTACAGCTTATCCTACCGGTTATTCTGGAAAACCTGTACTCGGAAAAAGAGGATGTGTTGATACCGCTGAAGGAAAAGCTTCGTGATTCGGAGAAGCTTGAGAATGATGCTAGTCGACCCCGCCGGATGAGTGTTGCAACTGTTAACACGGTTGATACTGTTGAAGGTGACCCAACACTTGCAGCACAGTCAACCGCCGACGCAGATAAACAGGCAGAGATGGATGCGCGACTATTGGCTCTCCGGTGTCTCGAGAAAATAGTGGTATCCGGCAGCAACCGCGGCCAGATTCGTGTTGCGGCATCCGTTGCTTTGCAATTCATTGCCAGCAAACGATTTCCACGAACCACCGGGGAGGAATCCGGCGCCAGAAAAGACGGCGGAAACTGGGCTACTTCTCTCATTGAGTTGATCGCAAACTGGTGCCCAGTCCAGGTTCGATTTGTCATATTAGTGGCAGCGATGGACATCTTGCGTGAAACGAAGCCAACAGAGGATGCTTTGGGTTCATCCTTTACCATTCTATCTGTGGTGGATTGGCTCCTGAAATCATCTGTCAACATGATTGGGCTGAGTGTTATGGACGTCTTGTACGGCCTTATCCACTACATCTCCGTTGTTCTATCAGCCGCTGGCCAGGCTGGCGCCACTGACTCAGAAAAGAATGGAGAATCTCATGGTGACAGAGGTTTGTCCATCTCTACTGACCGAAGGGATCTACTTACCTTGTTGGAGCACTGTATTGGTGATCTTGCAACCCACATCTATTACGGCGACCAAGTCGCAGATATGATGCGTGCCATTCTACGGCGCTTCAAGCCGACCGCGAATATTGACAGTGCTGCACAGTCTTCTCTGGCAACAGTTCATGAAGCAGGCGTAATTCCAACTACCGAGACATCTCAAATAGGAGAAACTGCTGGCGAAAAGTCTCAAGGAGAGAACTTTACCCACGCTGCTGCCAAGTTGACAGCGCTGCGAGCTGTCAAGTCCATACTTGTAGTGTCCACTTTGAGAGCACCAAGTACTACAGGTAGTTCCGAATCCAGAAACCAAGTTGGCATTCACGTTTGGGAAGGGACACAGGGACTTTTACGAGACCCCGACCAGCAAGTTCGCCGCGCTTATGCTGATGCTTTCCTTACCTGGCTCTCACATGAGACGAACAAGCGCGATCTCAAGGTACGGGTGGACATTATCAAGTATATCAAGCCGACATCAAAACGCGACAACGAGCAATCAGACAAGTTGAATCGGCGGAGTACCTCGGCTCCGGGCAACCAAAGAGAGAAGGCGGCTCTCGCTGCCCAGTCAACTTTTCTCCGCTTGTTGCACCTGGCTATATATGATGCTGCTCTCGAAAACCCAACTGCTGAGTCCGAGGTCCTTCTTCTTCATCTTCTCCTGGCCAGCCTCGTTGAGAACCTTGGAGTCAATGCTGCCCAATACGGGCTTCCTATGGTTCTGAAACTACAGGAGGATTTGTTCACCTCTGTCGATCTGGGAAGCCTTGCGGCCCGCATAAATATCGGCAGCCTGGTTCTCGGGTACCTCTTGGCATTGTCGGAGAAGTTCAACCTTGAATCCACCCACGCCGGGGTCGAGATACGCAACGAGATCGAGAAGAGACAGAGCAAGAGTCAATATTTCACTAAGATTCGATTACCCCCAACTGGCCTTGATGGTATCGCCGTGGAGGATGCAAAGGCCATCGATGATGATTCGTCGCCATCAGTCACTTTTACTCCCTTTCGAAACGTCGATGATCTTGTCAATGGTATTGACCAGGCATACCGTCAATCGATCTCGTCGCCGCCACAGAGTCCCCCGGCCTCACCTCCCGCAAGGGGCTTCAACTTCCCGGTTCTTAATCACGCCTCGGTGGCCGCACAATCTCAGCCAGACAGTGGTCTTCCGTCGCCCGTTAAAGAGCAAATGCTCTCATCTTGGACTCGAGAATCTTGCCTAGCTGCCGTGGAGAAGGAAAGCATCAAGACTGTATCTATCAACGGCTCGCGTGGAGGCACGATGACCCGTACCAGTCAGGGCAATGGTGTTGCCAACGGTTCCCCCGCTGGCTCGGCTTCGAACAAAAATCGTCGCATGAGTGTCCCAGAAATCTCACGCACCTCGGAGCCTAGCTCCACCCGAGGATCTCCTGTCCGTGTCACTGAGCTACGTCGTGTATTGTCGGTAAATCACGACTCTTCCCCCCGGAAGCTCAGCCCACTACGAGGTCAACTCGATGCTTCAAACGAGAGTGTCGTTTCTTCCGGCAGTGACAGCATGGTCAGTGCCTCTTTTTCCATCTCCGAGGTGGATGGCGAAGGAGAATTCCACCAAGACGGAGAACAAACACCCGAAGAAGATGGAGTAGAAACTCCACGGGCGTCGGCATCGGAAATTGCTCTTCACGGAGACAAGGCCATAAAAGATAATAATCATGCACCGTCTCTGAGCCGGGTAAACTCTGACGAGGAAATCCCACCAGTGCCCCCCATTCCTCCGAGTCTTTCTATCCCCGGTGGCTTTCCAAACGACTCGCAACGCTCATTGGTTTCAATCGACCGTCCATCCACTGCTCCCGGTGTTTCACGCCAGTCGTCAGTTCAAGAAAAGTCGGAAGCAGGGCACACCTCGCGAAACGCCCACCTCAGTCGCAACAAGAGCCGATCCAATAACAATCTAGCTGCTGGTATCTCAGACGTTTTCCGAGGTGCCGAGACCAATGGGACTGATGGCATGGACCACGCTCAACGAGATCAATTGAGGCGGATTTTGGACGGCTATCTTTCCCCAGATAGCAGCATCCTGACGAATGGAGACCGCCCAGCAACCGCAGTCCCGGCCTCCAAGTCCCTGGTGGGCGGAGGCTACAACAACAGAAGACATGTCAGCGGCGGCGGCATCGGACGGCCCCCATACTAAATTTTCCTTTTTCACTCATTTGCAAAAGCTTCCTTGTACAGTCGGTCCCGGCGAAATATTCGCCGAATACCTTGCTCCTACCCTTTTCTTTTCTTTTTTTGCCTTGCTTTGTACATGTTCTAATCTTCAGTTTTTGGCCCGATCCTTGCCATGGCAAGGAATCTGCACTCGGACTCGCCTCTTGATCGAGAAGTCTGCTGTCTTGTCTACCTCTTTCCCGTTTATTGATTCCGGTCCACCGCCCGATCTTCCGTTCACAACTTATTTTCTTTTCTCTGTTGCATATGCTTTTTTCTTGATAACCCGTGTCTTTCTTGCTACCGGCTTCTGCTCAAAGCGGGTTCTGTATCTAGCTATATTGTCGGTAGACCTAAAATAGACGGCGCTAGAGTCTCCTACGATTTGGTCACAAAAGCAGAGGCTTAATGCTGTTAGTAAATACTACACTTTTTTTTATCAATATAGAACGAATAACTAAAACTGACGGATGATGTAACAGTATGTTGCCCATTTTCACTGTGGAAGTACCCGAAAAAGTCGCCATCCAGTTCACTTCCGGTCAACTATAAGGAATAAAAGCGAAACAAATGGGATATCACTAAAACCGATCAACGCCATAGTAGATAAAAGAACTCAGCTTCCCTAGAAGCCTGGCTGCAGCTGTGCCAGCAAGCCCTGCGGCGGCTCAATGGGAGTCTTCGGCTCGGAGTTTGTCTGCACCTGTAACTGAGAATGCTGGATGGGACCAAAATACTCCTTAAAGGTCCGCTCCAAAATCTTGTCGGTGAGATGCATATGCTGGCCCGGCACAGACTTGAAATCAAGCCGACCCTGCTCATCCAACTTCTTCAAACCCAACCAGTCCTCCTTATAGATAGGACGTTCCTGCAAGGGCGTCACAGTTCCACTAGTGAGATTGACCTCCGCGAAAAGTGCACTCTCCTTCGGCACAGCAACGGTATCCTCATCGAACATGAACATGGCGAATCGATTCAGAGTCTCCAGTCGCTCCTTGTACCTGGTATTCTTCAATTCCCGCTCGTTATTGATATCCGCCAGGAAATTGCTATGCTCGAGATAATCCTCCAACGACTCGGGATCGCGGAAGTACTGTGCCGGGACGAGATGCGACTGCACGAAATCCGTCCATTGGCCGGAGCGCAGGAGGGCCTCGGCGCCGTTGCAAATCCAATCGCCCACCTTGCAAGATTGGAATTCGGAGATCCCGTTGTGCTGGCTGCCGAATGTGACTAGGTTGTGGACGGGTGGCTTGTTGCAGCGTTCGATGTATCCGCGGAGGAATTGGCCGCCTTGTGAGAAACCAATGGCGTTGATAGCGGGTGCAGCGCTTAGGATCGGTTCCGAGGCGAGTTGATCGCAAACTGTTGCGAGTTGCTCGGTGACATTGCCGAAGAATGTGGCTTGACGGTCGCCGCTTCCTGAATCGGCGAGTCGAATTATATGAACGTAGGTTCCGGGGTTTGTGGATGCCGCGAGATCGGCTACTTCTTGGAGCCCTTCGCGCTCGAAGTCATCACCTAGACCGTGCCAGATGACGAGGGGAAGCTGTGAAGTGCTGTCGACATTGGAGGTTAGAGGGCCTGGGACTGCGGCTGATACGGCAGCCGTAGCTAGTGACGCCAGAATTGGAATGAGACGTAGCATGATGCCGGTGAAGGGTGAATTTGAAGGAGTGGAGGTTCCAAGGTTGGAGAGCTGGGATCGGGGGATGTCGTCAAGTGGGGCCAATCCGGGGATCGGCACGTGAACTGGAACCTTGGTTGACCGTGGAGAGCTGAAGCTGTCAATTCTAGTACTAGTCTCCACTAGAGTCCAGAGTTTCAATGGGGCTATTGAGGTAGAAATACGCATTCACTGTTAATATGATTCAAATGAAACCCGTGTCATCCACCAATTGGTGACTGCTAAAATACGATATAGCTACAACTAGACTTATATATAGTTATATATAGACAAGTACAATACTACTAGAACTCAGATACCTAGTGAGGTAGCTAACTGATTATGAGGTAGTACGGAATTACTACTAGTAGAGAGTGTCAAGCTCATTGCTGGGCACTGTAGATGTTGGATTTCTGATCAATTGCTAACTACTGAAGTTTTTGCTGCACCGTGCTTCTTCCTCATGTATGAGCTGTGCTAGATTCAGCTTCGGATTTCAGACGGACAAGCTGACCAAACACCCTTACTTCCTTTGAAAAGCAGCCGTCAGTATCGTGGAAGGAAGGGTCGGTGACATGAGCGCTAGTAACAGGAGCCTGGGACAGCCAGCTTGAGATAGTTTGACTCGCTGATATCTGATCCCCGTGCATGGTTGGAAATGCAAGCAATGTAGACACGAGACTTGGGGATCTAGAAATTGCTTCTTGATCGACATTTGGATCGACACGGGAATTACTTTGCTCCACAAGGACCTGATCATCCATGGTAAGTCTCATCGGTATGGTTGGGCTAGTTGGGATGGGGGAGACATGAGTCTGCTCTCCATGGCGACCTAATTTTGATTGATGAAAGTTGATATTGCGAGCCTGTCGACCTCGCGCAGTAATGCGGGATGGGGTTGTGGATTTGCCATCTTGTATTACGACTGTTTCGGGAATTGTTGAAGGGGCCCTTGGGGGTCTCGCAGGGGTATCAAGGTTAGAATACACATCACCTAATCCGTGCCATGGACTTCTGGACGAGGCTTGTTGGTGAGTATGGGGAGACGAGGGGATTGCCCTGATGTTACTTTGGCTCAGAAGTATTGACTGTGACGAGTGACTGCTTGGCATCAGTTCAGGTGCGACATTGGAATGCAGTTGCCGGCCAGCCGGTACGCCGTCGATGTGAATTTGGATCTGGTCCAAGGACGAGTGGCCTCGCTCCAATGAATTATGTCGAGGTCTCCGGCGGAACTGGAAAGGATGTGGGATTGATCTCCCTTCAGTGACCGATAGACGCTTTCGGTCGGCATCGTTCAATTTACGCCGTTTACCAAACTGCTCAAATTCATTGACCGAGGCAAATTTTATGTCTAGCGGACGAGTGAGGGATACAGCGGCCCATTCAGGGTCCTGCAGGAACCGATGCTTGACGAGGTTCCGACTAATCGTGTTTAGCGGGGGGCTGGGTCTCGGGGAAGACGTTAGTATCAAGTCGTTGCCGGAGGAAGGGTTCAAGTGTCAAGTATGGAATGGCAAGCTAAAAACAGATTGGATAGTGAAAGAACAATACTGACTCATCTTGATTCTTCTCCTCCACCAATTTGGTCTCCTTAAACACCGTTTGCTGGTCCTTCAGATTTAGGAAGTCGGGGAAGCAGATAGGCTGGCGAGATACTCGGTCCTTGACGAGTTGGCGGGACTTGGCAAAGTTCTGTTTCTGGGTCTGAGATAGGATGCCCCTGTGAGCCGAATGCCTGCGCAATTGGCCACCAGTCCAGTTCATGGTGATGTAGTCAAACTGTACTGCAGTGTACTAGTATACTGTACTGTAGTATGCTGGAGTATACCAAGTATGGTTACCCATTTCGGTCTAGTCCCGTGGGTACCCTCTCACGTGACCCTCACATACAAAATTTCGGCGCCTCACTTTTTCCCTCAACTTTCTCCTTCATCCAATCGTCCCCGAAATGATGCGCTGTTGCGCTGTTCACTGACCTCGACACAGCAAACAGCACACAGCACTTCTCATCTCAGCCGCCCCACCTGGTAAGCACCTCCCTTGTCTCATATTCATCTTGCTGTACACCGTGCACCCTCCCCAATGTCGAGCTCCCACACTCGCCTGGATGATGAACAAACCTACCCAAAGCATAGTTCACCTGAAGATCTTCGGATTGCTGAACGACAACCTTTATCCATCTTTCTTATTATCTGACTCCACTTGTTTCTGGAAACATGACCACTTTGACAGTGTACGGGATGATTGGCTAACCATTATCCACAGACTCGCCAGTGCCCAGCATCCCACTATACGAAAGTATCTCATCTGCATTGCTGCCCAACGTGGGTCCGCCTCGCCCCGGCCCGCTTGGATGGCGTCACTAGATTTGATACATCATACAATCCTCCCGTAGTTCCATAGTCGACAGTGCGAAATGCACAATGCAAAATGCAAATGCCTATCACTTCAAGTCTGATTTCCAATCATTTCAATGTAGACCACGTCTTCTGTTTGATCCCTCTTCCCCGCTGCACTCAACTGCATCTCCTGCTGTGACTGTAACTTCCTCCCGCATCACTCCGACGTGGACTGCTCTCCACCACACAATCCCCTCCAACACGCGAAGAAGAACCTGCCGATCGTTCCAAACGGACATCATCCTGCAGCGTCAGCCCCGACTTCCGCCCAATCATCATTTCACAAGTACTGTGCCAAGTCCACCAGACGCGGGCCTTGTCTCACCGCTACAAACACCCTCTCGTCTGATCCACTCGGGTGCCGCCAACGCAAAAATCAGCCTGCAGAGGCCATCACCCTCGAGCAAACACTGGCTCTTCGCTGGTGCCAACAGGGCAGGTCACCGCTGCACTCTGCGACTCTGGCACACGCCAGCCTGGGCCCGGACCCACCCTCTCCTGAAACTGCTGGCCCTCCCTCGCTACTAAAAAGGCTGCTGATCCCCCCCCGTTCCTCTCGTCTTCTTCTTTTCTCTTTCCTAACTCAGGATACCCCTTTCTATCACACAATCATATCATCTGTGACTTTCCAAGACGACTTTATACCACATATACCCCCTGTCGCCTCAACAAGAACAAGTCCCCTGGATCTCGGACAACTATCTTACTTGACCATACATCTCCCTGGTTGTTTACTTTGCCCAAGGATTTAACATAACTCTTGCCACTTCTCCCCGGAAACTGGACTTGCTTTGCTTTGTTTGTTTTCCAGGCTTCTCTTTAGTCTGCATTCACTCGATACGAAACACATCAGGTAGTCCCCATCACATTTTCCTTTTGCTATTCCTATGCGCTCTTGTCTTTGCTGCTTCGCTTGCTCTCCCGGATCTATTCTATACTGGACCTGTACCTATCGCCGCCTGTGTCAATTTCCCGTGGACTTCGACGAACTCAATTTAATCCCTGGATCCCCTGGAACTCAAAATAGTCAAGGCCCCTTGACCTAACTGGATGCTACTGCCAATCTTGGCGATTTCAAAAGAATAATGTTTCTTTTGCCCTGGATGCTCGTTGGCGACCCGCTGACTGGGCTGGTCACTTGAGTGATGTTTAATGATTGCACACTCAATCGATACTCTCCCACTGGATACTTGCCCTGGAATTCTGACTGGCCTGACCCTATCTGACCTGACCTGACCTGATTAACCTCACTTCAAACCTGAAGTTGAGTGGATGGACTACTTGATACTTCCGGACAATTGCTACTACTATTGGACCAAAATGCCCCTGGACATATACCACCCCAGACTAAGGAAATATAATTATCTACCCATGGAACTCTTATCCCCAGCTGTGAAAACCTGTCGAACCAATGGACAATTCCCAGGACCTCACGAAGCCATATGGCTCGTCCCCAGATGGAACTTGAAGCATCCGCTTCTGGAAACTTGCTCTGGCCATTGACCTAAATGGACCTGGCCTGTCAACGCGCCTTCCGGCCTGACATTAAGAAATAATGCTTTCTTAAAACTGGACTTACCTGGATCATTATGCTTCAAGCCCTGTAGCTCTCGACAACGACTGACCTGGATGCAACGATACCCCCTACTACTGGAAACAGGCTCTCGCCCAACTCCGAGCTGGACCCAACACGCGCTGCGTATATACCCTCGACCATCTCAGGACCCTTCAGTGTACCTCGACCTTGGATTGTCTTAATACTCGCCTCCTAGTTTTGGTGCGTTCAATCGTGATGCCGACGCACTGTCGAGTTACGCTAATAATTAGCAGGTTTTCGTCTTAACCTCTGGACCCCGGAGCTAGCTTTTTGTTTTGTTTTTTTGATTTTTGAATTTCTTATCGAAATGTGTAAGATGACTGACTTGATGATGCTTTTCTATAGTGCTTTCAAACTACACACACATACAACACAATGTCTCCCAGGACTAGCAACGAGCCCGAAAGGCTCTCTCTTTCTCAAACCAGACATGCCTCCATGGTCTCAGGAATGTCAAATATGGCCCCAAGAACTCTCCAGGATGATGAAATGTCGAGCCAAGACACTTCATCTTTGTGCTCAATCTCCGCAGCCCATGGAAATTCCCAGGACATTAAAGACTGGACTATGAACACTACAGATTCCCTCGACCAGGCTCTGTCTTCCAAGGATTCCCCTCACATGCAAATGCTTGCTTTCCACATGCCTTCACAACTCATGACCCCCACGGTCGGACCACATGATGTGATGTACACAGGCGTGGACTTCCCAGCAGTCACAGACCTGCATGATCATAATGAATTGCCGCGGGATTTTTACTCCTTCGTGGATCTATCTTCCATGGATAATGATGTCTGTGTACAGTC
The DNA here is from genome assembly GCA_023626415.1 of Penicillium sp. S1701. NCBI lineage: Eukaryota > Fungi > Ascomycota > Eurotiomycetes > Eurotiales > Aspergillaceae > Penicillium > Penicillium sp. S1701. The sequence goes on from JAMAGY010000029.1 coordinate 212,562, forward strand.
AAGCACACCGGATGATGCTCTCTCTGTTGCACACAGTACCCACACTGATGATGGCCATTTGATTGCTGGCCACGAGGCATGGAATACCATGATGCCCGAAGGTCATTACCCCGGAACTACCCTGGATCAACTTTCATCAAGCATTTTCCAGACCGTGCCGGTCTCTCCGCCTCTGACGGAAGCCAGCAATGATATTTCTGTCACTTCCTCTTGCTCCCACCCAGGATTTCCTTCATATATTGCTTCTGATGATACACTCCTTGGAGACTACAACACATCGCCGATGGGCAGCCATGGAATCAACCCAGCAGAACCTTTGTTCCCTACTCCGCCTATGAGTGAAAAGGACCCCAACAGGTAGGTCACAGCCCGAGTCATGATTATATGCCACGGAAAGGAAAGAATTTCATCTAATCCCCCCCAGCAGGACCATTAGGCCTTCTAAGCCCGCCCGTCGAGGTACACTGCCGAATGCCTCCCAGTCCCAGGTCAAGACGGAATCGGAGTTCTTCCCACCTCTCACCGTGAGAGAGCCGACACGACAGAGATCCAAGGATGGCTCCGAGTCTCGTAACCCTCGAGAGCACCCCTACTACTCCATGTCGACCCAGAGTGATGGAAAATACTACTGCCCATTTGCCACTGGAGAGAAGCCCTGCAACCACCCCGCCACGACGCAAAAATGCGCTTACCAGCAAGTTCCCTTATCCCGCCTTCGGGCTTCTCAAAAGCCAAGAGTGAATTAGCTAACAGACCGACTATAGCAAATACTTGGATTCCCACCTGAAGCCCTACCGCTGCAAGGTCCCTACCTGCGTGGATACCCAACTGCGTTTTTCGTCTAATGCGTGCTTGTTCCGCCATGAGCGCGAAGCCCACGGATTGCATGGCCATGGAGACAACCCCCACCTCTGCCTGTGGGAGGGATGCGAACGATCCACCCCTGGAAATGGATTCCCACGTAGATGGAACCTTTACGACCACATGCGGCGTGTGCACGACTATCAATCTTCTGAGCGCCTCAGTTCGCCAGAGACCTCCCCATCTAGTGTCCCAGCCAAGAAGAAGGAAGCTGCCAACCGCAAGAGACGAGGAGTCACTGGTCCTACCCCAGCGCCTACCATGAAGCGAACTCGCTCTGTCCACTCCCAGAACGGACCAGCCAAGATCACTCAGGCCAATGCCCAGCACGGACAGCGCTTGCAGAATGCTGAGCGGAACTACTACAAGTGCCGTGCACGTCTGCTCGAGGAACTCGGGAAGATTACCCCACAGGATACCTCGATGCATGAGAAGGTCAATGCCAGCCTTCAGGAGCTGTACACCCTAGGCATCAACTACCGCCGCATCGATGCTAGCCAGGTCTCTCACATGCCCAATGGATTGCCCCTGCCCGCGTGAAGAAGACACTGAGGATTCTGTGATTCATCTCACAAGATGATACAGTGAAAAAAAAAATTCTCAGCGCCCCGCGAGGACCGTTTTAAACTTGACCACCGTGAAACCCATGGATATGCACTCACGCACTTCTTGCCGTGCTTTTTCAACATCCGGATGGCCACTCATCACCAAAGGGCCGAGTTGCATCTGCACTCTTTTCGCCCAGGAGATAACCACTCTTCTCCCTCCCCAGTCAAAACCCGCATAGACCAGGCCAATGCACCAGTCATCACGGTTACTTACCCAGAGGATTCAATGAGGCATCACGTATACTGGAGCCGGGTACTCCACATGGCACATATGATTCCAATGAATCGGAAATACTGCTCGTGACACTCCTGGCTAAACCTGGAAAAGGAGACCCAGGCGCTTCCGGGGTGGACGGGAATGAAGATCAGGTGCATCAGTCGCCGATCTCATTCACCAATGATGTGGATATTCGACAGTAGAAAACAAGGAAGGGACTTCTATGGAACGCACTGTGCTTTTCTGTTTTGCTTTTGTTTTGCCTGTTTGTTTTGCACCTTGCCTTGACTATTACTCTTCAAAAACCAAAATGAAAACAAAATCTACCTATTTGAATCTTGACCTTTCGTATTTTCTTTTGAGATTTCTCTAAGATAAAACGGGTATCGTATGTACTTATAGATTGTATGGATTGTATCATAAGCTCGTTAATCGTAGCTCGCTCGCTCTATCAACAGAATGTACAATATAACTGATTTATTCTTCCAACCCATCCTCCCCTCCAATCGAACTATTCAGAAACCGCACAAACGCATCCCCAATCTGGTCGGCCGCCAACCCACCTTGCTTTTCGCCATGTCCATGACTGATATACCTCCGATTCAAACTAATCCACTGCCTACGCATGCGCTGCATTTTCGGCGCTGCGAGGACGCCGCCTGCACCGGCTAATTCATCCGTCGTTCCCGTTGTAGCGACATGCGCGGGAATAAGGACGGGAATGGAGGCGTCGGGGACATCGATCGCGATACCGTGCGCATTCTCGCTTTGTGCGAGTGCAACCTCAGCGGAAGGGTTGGATTGGGTGAAAGCGCGGATTGCGTTTACGATGGCTGTCGTGCGTTTCTCCATTGCGTAGAGGGCTCCTGGGTCTGTGGTTGCAGCTTGCGTTGTGGCTTGGTGAGCCATAATTCTGGGTCTGGTCGAGGCTCCGCGGGTGAAGGTTCGTGCGGTGGTTGTTGTGCTGGCGGCGGAGGAGAGATTGGATGTGGCGAGGGATTCGATTAGGTTCGAGACTGGGGTTACAGCTGGTGCCTCGGCAGAGGGGAGAACCACCCCTGTCAGAGCGTGAAAGATGTCGGCTACCGGGGGCTCGGGGTCGTCCCAGGGCACTGTGAAAAGAGGTTTATCCCAGCGGCTGTGTGTGCTGGGTTCTTCGTAGCGGAAGATTAGATTGTCGAGAAGTTCCGGGGCGTAGGCTTGCTCGGTATCTTTTGACTGAGTCGCGGCGGTATTTTCGCTGGAAGACTCTGCTTGCTCTGATGAAGCGGTATCTTTTTGCTGAGCCGCGTCTCGATCCAGACGGGCCTTGTTGTTTTTGACACACTGATCAACGGGCGTCCCGACGTGCATCTGGATGGTGCGCATATTAGCCACTGTCCGTTCTTGGCCGGTGGACATCACATCAAAAATCTTACCACACAGCACGAGGTCCCTGCCGCTTTACTCTCACACCAAAGCTGGTAACGCCATCCTTTGATATAGTTCATCCCGTCAAGGATCACAATGCTGTCCTTGGCCACCAAGCGCTTTGCGCGTGCATATGCCACTCCGCGGGCCTCTTTTTCCGTTCTGGCATTGTCGTAGACAGTACGAGGGTATGAGCTGTTATCGTGCGAGGGAACGACGTGGATCTTGTATCGGAATTTCAGCGAGGCTGGTGAGCCTGTTTCGTTGGCTGCGAAGACCTCATCTTGCGCTTTCTCGAGCAGAGTCGCAAGTTGATCTGCGCGATAGCTGAGACCGGAGCAGGGATACCCGGTGAGAATAACGAGCTAGGTCAATGTTAATATGTGAATCTCAGCTTGATGACGGGGCTTCCTTACTGGCATTGTTGGTGGTTGCGGCGTTGAAGCGGCGAACTTTTTTTTTTGCCGCGGGGTTGAGGAGGGCATGTGACCACCTCCAATTGTATACCAACGTGGGTAGAGTGTACTAATACAACCACTTGTTTAGTTTGATAAATATATCGAATGGCATAAAAAGTTGGCTAGTTTTCGAGGTTACCTCAAATTGTATTTCTCAGAAGATGGACAAATAAATGAGTTGTGGATAGTGCACTGCCTACCCCGCCTCGATGTCTATATAGTTTATTCAAATGCCAGGGTATCAAATCTATTTTAAAATTGTAGTACTTTCGAGGCACTACCATCCAATTGGTCTGGTGCCCAGCGTAGCTCGTATCCAAAGACTGTTCTGCGAAGCTTTTCATCCTGCAAATGGTCAAGTTATATTAGCATCTGATCATGGTTCTCGAGAAGAATACACTTACCCCGGGGTCATTTTCAAAAAGAACTTCTCCCATGAGCTTCTCAAAGATCTTGGTAACAGTGAAGCCCCCAGCTTCAGCGAGCGGGAAGAATCGCTCGGTCTGGGGTAACAACCAAGGCTCATATGGGGTGAAGATCACCAGTGCAACCGACTCGGCCGTTTTCTTAAGAGTCTCCTGCATGGTTTTCACAAGATTACCATGCTCACGGTGGCTATAAATCACGTCCGCCATAATGAGCACGTCGAATCCTGTGGCCGCCGAGCCATCTGCCATGGGAGGAATATATGCCAGCAATGGTTCGACGGGATTTCCCCATTTGTAGCCATCAACGTGGAGAGGATTTCGAGAGTCCGGTCCCTTGGGGATCTGATCGACTGCTAGCTCCGCATTGTGTCGCATGTTCTCCACCAAGTCCGGGTCTGGATAGTCGGTCAACACGACGGTGCGGGCGCCCTGAATAGCGCTCACGATGCTGGGGACGCCCGCTGCAGCGCCGATCTCGAGGACATCTTTGCCCTTGATAAGCTCTTCGGTTCGTTCTTCGATGTAATGGGCGCTGGTTCGACCGGCATTCCAGAGGAGATTTCCCTATAGTGATATCAGAATGGTGAGCTGGGTTGGTAACCAATTGAAGGGGGCAGGGGGGATGTCAATGTACATAGAGTGGGTGGCTGCCCACGAGTCGCACGCGCACTGTCTGGCCGGACAACATCTGATGCTCGGCGAAGGTAGGTTCTGGCTCATCGGGGTAGAACCCTTCCGGGTCTTGAAACATGTCCCCCGTCGCAAAGTCTTCCTCGGCCATGGTGGTGGTGGTATACTAGTATATGTGTGTATGTGTCAGGTAGTAATTACCCCTCCAAAAGTCGACTCCAAATTGATCGGATCAAAAATTATTATCGGCTTATCGGTGGAGCATATTAGCCTGATATTTCAGGCACCAAAGATATTTTCTAGACATTCCATTCCATTCCCAAGTGGACTACTCGGGGCTACCCTAGGGTACCCGCATTGATCTGCGGTTGATCAGCAGAGAATGTTAGCCTTGTTCATATCATGCACCACGCTGCTATTACAATTGAAAGTCCTGTGCCCGGTCAATGTGAAGACCCTAGTTACGAAGTATAGATCTATCTACCACATCAGCCTTTCTCGAGGGATGTAGATCCGAGCCAATCATCCACTCCATTCATCATATTCTAAACTCTCAGATGTATATGGTTATGATATTGGTATTTGTCTAGTACTATCTAGTATATCTTTATGTATATATATTGTCTGCTACTCTATAGTAGAATTCACAGCTGAGGTAGACTAGATGTGATATCTCAGCTGTGTATGGTAATACCGTAATTTGCCACTTCACGCAGACCAACTGTGTGTGGAGAGAGTGGAGATACCGTCACAATACCCGGGTAATTGTCGGGATCAGCTGCGAACCTCTGGGGGTAAACGCCATCTTCCCTTTTTTCTCCTCTCTCATTCATCTCACTCCTCTTTTTCTTTGGCTCTTCTCTCTCTCTCTCTGTCTCTCTCCTCCTCTTCTCTCCTCTTTACACTCTCCCTTCCCCCTCCCCTGCCCTCCCCCTCCCCCAGATCGTCACTCTCTATATTTGCCTCTTGGCACTCGCATTCCTTGCACCGGGTCCCTTGCCGATAGCCATTCCCGTCATCCGTGGGGCCCTGACGCTTCGATCTCTCTATAGTGGCTTCCATTCGGTCATCGCGGATCGCTCGATCCAGTATACTTTCCGTATCATCCCGTCAACTTCGCCTACTGTCTTGAAAAAGGGGTCTCCTGGAAAACTTCAACACGATGGATCCTCTGCGATCAGCCCATACCCCTCAAAGCCCCGCTCAGCCTGCTACTTTTGCCTCTTCATCCTCGACTCTCGCTCCTTCTTCCTCACTCAACTCGACAGTATCACCACTATCACAGCCCTCAAACCCATTCAATCCACTTCCTTCCAACTCGACCGCCCAAGTGCAAACTCAACCTTTCACGGCCCCTCTCCCCCTCTCCGCTGGTGTTGCCCAGTCCGCCATGTCTCAGACACAACCACTCGCCCAGGCTCTGAACAACCCTGCTCACCCTACAAATATACCACTTGGAACTCAGGGACATACTTCCGAGTCAGTGCCACAATCGGAGGTGCCGCCCGCCACACAACAAGCCGCGGATGTCTATCCGCATGAAGGCAACACGTTAGGTGGCCCGACGGCCACGGCGCCCTTCCTCCAGGACTTCAATCTGGTCGCCGAGGCAGCCAAACGTGCCCAGATGTCTATCGTCATGCGAGATCTCGAGAGTGTAACCCTATGAGATCTTATCGGCACAGACATTCGGCATGTGATTCGGTGCCTCGGTGCCTGAGGAGCGGGCCAGGTCCCCGAGCTAAAAGACGATTATGACGAAAGAGTGCGATTGACATGCATACGGTCATCAAATAAATGGACTGGATTCATTAGATTCTTTTTGTTTGAAGTCCTGGCCTTTATTTGTTTGTTCCTGGCGTTCGCTCTGCGGTCTTCCAAGGCTGGCCTGGTGGATCCCCGGTAGGTGGCTATACTGAGGGGGAAAGGGAAAGATTGTTTTTCGTGGTTGGAGGTAGTAGCCCACTTTGATAATTTCTTTGGCGTTTTGCTTGTGAGGGAGTTTTTTGGTTGCTTTTCTCACTCCATTTGTAGCCCTACTTTATACCACCCATATACGCGAATGACATTGAATCCGACTTTCATTTCCATCTATTTGAACCTTTTAGTTTTGGAAATGCACTGCACGAATGCGGTAATAGTGATGACTCCTCGACTGCTGATAAAATCTATGCGCGCTTTCTCTTCCCAGATGTAGATGCCTTCTCCCGCCCAGCAACCGGCTTAAACAACGAGTCAAGACTCTGTTGGCCTTTCTCTATCGTCTTCACTTTGACCTTTTCACTTGCTAGAACAGGTGGCAGACCTTGCACTCGACGTTCTGCATCTTGTAGCAGCTCAACTTCACGTTCTCTTTGACCTCGTACTGTGGGGATAGACCAGGATGCAGACGTCGCCGATTTATGCGCCAGTTTATACTTTGATCCTGTTAAATGCGTTTCGTAGGAGTTCGCGTCGAGCTTGCGCACCCGCTTGAAAATCCGTTAGTAGCGGCACCAACACTGTTCTTTTGCCCAAAAATCTTCAGAGAGCTCCCTACCTGGTGTCCTACAATCAGCCAGTGATATTCTGTGCCTACAGGTGCACCACTTCCCTTGGGTGCATTGCGAGCGCGTAGCTTCTTGGTTTTGTAGTCGATTCTCCATCGATCCGGCTCTTCTTTCGTTTCCTTCCATATGCCCGGCTCATAGTTCCATGTATGTGAGCCGCCAACTGCCATGCCAGCGTAGAGTTGCCCCTGATGGGTCTTGAGAGCATTGTATCCAGATCTGCCGAACTTGTATTGCTGCTTTGCTGGCGCGACTATGTTATCTGAGACTCCTTCTTCTAATGGATTTTCTTCCTCGTCGAGTAAGGCGGGGTCGATTGACTCTGCTGAAGCGATGCTGCTAGGGCTGGCATCATAGCCACTGGGTGTGGGGGGATTGCTGAGTGGTGGCGTAGAATTAGAGGTTGCCATTGTACTTGAGCTCAATTTGGATTCTGTGATGTGTGATGAGAAGTTAGTTGAATTGGCGAAAGACATATATTACAACAAACATGAAAAAGAAAAGGAAAAGAGACTGCGAAAAGTAGCAACATTGATGGGTGATGTCATCTTGATGACACCGGTGTTATTAATACCACTCAGAAGGTATGGCTATATCTCATCAAAATGCAAATCCAATCAAGCATTTAAAGAGTCTGTGTGTTCAAATATCGTGTGGATTCCAACATGTGGTCAGCAATCACGCAACAACACCCAGGGGCGGCGCATGGATACTCGGGATGAAGATGTGGGCTATACCTTGATTGCAAGCTTCTATCAGTATATCTTTGAGCGAGCTATAAATAATTTCAATAGAGTTCAACTGGGAAACAACCCGCTTAGATCAAGTCTTCCGTTGAGCTAGGTGAGTAAGCCTTGTCATAGGGGGTTGCCATTTGGTAATGTCTTGTCTTCGGACAGTGACAGAACTTTGGTTATCCCATGTTCAGGGAAACAATACTTGAAGATACATCTTTTTCCTGGCATAATATGCCTTATTTTTCGCAGGATTCGAAGAAGCAATGCTGATGTTGAATAATCACGTACAATTGATTGTTGAAATTGGCCCCCACAGATACCACCGAGTTAGGGCTTCTCCCGAAACCTATAAATCTGACATTCCCCCCAAGTGGATTTACACTTTGTCCTCTTCCTCTTTTATCCTTCTTCTTTCAGAAATTATTACACTTTGACCATCTTTCCACAGATTTGCAAGATATTCTCTATTCCAGACCACCATGGCCACCCCTGAATTTGACCCCAACTGCCAAGTCAAAGCAACTGCTTTCACTAAGAAGAACTATCGCGACGTGTACCCTGCCGTCGACCCTACCAGCCATGAACTATCTCAGAAAGGGAAGGTGGTCATCATCACTGGAGCCAGCCGTGGCCTTGGACGATTGGTCAGTCTTCTGAACCAGAATATTCCGCATGTGTTTTAACATAAGACAGGGGTTCGCGGTCTCGTTCGCCCGTGCCAACGCTGCTGCTCTGGTCCTCCTTGGTCGGTCCGCAGAGGGTCTGGCCGAGACAGAAAGACTAGTCAATGAGATCAATCCGGCGACAAAGGTCTTGTCTATTGCAGTGGACATCACGGACGAAGTCGGTATGAACAAAGCTTTCCAGGAGGCCGTGGACAAGTTTGGCGTGCCACATGTTCTTGTCAACAATGCGGGAGCTCTTGTCAAGCTCGATACTATTGTCAACACGGACGTGGAGGCCTGGTGGAAGACACAGGTTAGTTCGAGCCGTCGAGTCACCTTGGCCGATGAAAGTCTATACAGCTGTGTAACGCTAACCGGGGAATACCACAGGAAACCAACGTGAAAGGAACCTTTATCGCAACTAAAGCTTTTCTGAAACACACGGGAGACACGCCATCAGCACCTACGACCATAATCAATCTCATTTCGATGGCAGCCCAGGGGGTTCCTCCTGGAATGAGCTCCTACTCCCCAGCAAAACTGGCCGTGTGCAAGTTCACGCAGTTCTTAGCTGCCGAACATACGACAATAACCTCTGTCAACCTGGATCCAGGTGTGGCAGCAACTGATATGGGACATAGTGTGCCGTACCTGGCATCCTTGATCGGGGATACACCGGAACTTTCTGGTGGCACAGCCGTTTGGCTTTCTAGCGGTGACAAGTCGTTTCTGTCAGGTAGATACGTTTCTGTTTGCTGGAATGTCAAAGAACTCGAGAGCCGAAAAGAGGAAATTGAAGAGAGCACTCTTCTTACTTTCCGCCTTGGGGGAGAGTTCGGCGGCCCAGATGTGACTGTCGAAGAAAAGTGATTCGCTTATCATCAGTGGCCCCTCCATGGGTGCTCGCCAAGCGATGGCATTAGCTGATGTTGAGAATCGGAACTATACTTTTTCCTTTCATTATTTCATTCTTTTAGGTACAAGCTGCTTTGGTATCGGGCAAATTGTATAGTACCAGCAGGAAGACATGACTACTTTTCCACTTGCATAACATTTTCCAACACCTATACCTGATATACCGTGACGATGTTATCGATTTGAGACCTAGATAGGCTATCCGAGGGTCTCATAAGAAGTGGTGTTTATCTGGCTCATTTTAGAACCTAGCGAGAGGAGCCTGTCTCACTAGCAGCAACACAAAATTTGGGTATAATATACTAGTACGTCTTGAATTCCAAGGTTTCTCTTACGAGCTCGGGGAGTTGATGGCTCGCCATGCTGACGACCGAGCTAATAACCTACTAGTGGCCCTGAAACGACAATCTGCAAGGGAATCTAAATCAGCTAGAACTCCCTAAAAGTCGTCTTGTACTGAACTGGTCAACAAGGCTTTCCCCAGACTTTCCCCACACTCTCCACGCTCTCCGAATGTTTCCCCCACGCGATGACGGAATTTTCCCGGCTAAAGTGCTATGGTGAGACGATCGTCGCGCTCTACAGCCAATCTTATGTCTTCAAAGCCGAAGAAAAACACTGCTTTGCCCAACCTGGTATTTTAGGCGAATCGGCCATATCCCTCGGGATGGCCTTGGACTAAGCACTCGCTTGAATTGCCGTCCTCGGATTCCCCCTCATTGCCTTTGCAGCTCGAGTTTGGGGGAAATTTCAGAAATTATTTAGCCGGATCTCGTGTCCCTTACCCTTTTCCGGAATGCATTGGGGATGGGTTTAGTATAAGAATCGTCGTGTAACCCCCACTCCGATGGTCTGATTCAGGTTTCTCACTTGCCTTACTAGCAGCCTACAGATACCCTGCCTACGAAATTGTTCTTCTGACGTCCATAATTGCTATACTTATAGTTGACGTAAGACTATCTCATGATTTGACAAAAATGGGGGTATTGGAGAAGAAGAGTCTTCCCTATTTCGGTTTGACAGGGGGATGGTTGACTTTTTGGGTGACGGTATGTTATCAGCCGATTTGAAGTTTACTAGCTGCTGGCCGGAAACTGATGCTTGTAAAATTCAGGTTGCTTGCGCAACAGACATGACCCTCTTCGGATATGATCAAGGCGTTTTTAGCGGCGTGGTGATCACTCAAGATTTCCTCGAAACTCATAATCTTGTCGGGCCGACAAAAACGAAATCTCTATCCACCGTGACCGCGATATATGACGTTGGATGTTTTCTTGGGGCCATTTCTGCTTTTACAATTGGCGAGAGGCTGGGTCGCAAGAAGACCGTTTTGGTGGGAACGACCATTATGGCTGTGGGTGCTGTTCTTCAAGCAACGTCGTTCAGTCTGGCACAGATGTTTGTTGGACGTATTATCTCTGGGTAAGTCTTCTACCTATATCCTTAAGAGCTGAACTCATGCTTTTGCGTTTAGTATTGGCAACGGCGTCAACACTGCAACAGCCCCAGTATGGCAAACTGGTAAGCTTCTTCCAATGACTCGACTTGATGAGGAGACTGACCATGAACGTTTGTAGAAACTTCGCAGATCAAGTGGCGAGGAAAGCTGGTCATCCTTGAAATGATGATGAACATTGCCGGCTACGCTTTTGTGAATTGGGTCAATTATGGCTTATCCTTTGCCGGCGGTGCCATTGCCTGGCGACTCCCACTCGCGTTGCAGTTCTTATTCCTCTTCATTCTATGGTCTACCACCCCTTGGCTTCCAGAATCACCTCGGTAGGTAACAATTTTGCGATTTATTTTGAGTATTTCTTCATTCTAACAACCGCTAGATGGCTCTTGGCCCACGGTAAAGAGGACGAAGCCGTGGAGGTCATTAGTTGCCTCGAGGCTAAGCCACTCGATGACCCTTTCGTCATTGCCCAACGCAATGAAATTAACTTCACTATACAATATGAACGTGAAAATTCACTCCGATGGCGTGATCTACTAAAGAAGAGACCGAATGATACAAACACTCTTCGCCGTCTTCTTCTCGGTGCCGGGAGTCAATTTATGCAACAATTCGGAGGCATCAACATTATGTCGTACTATCTTCCAACCGTCCTCAAAAGCTCGGTCGGCTTTTCAGACGAAATGGCTCGCTTACTGACTGCTTGTAATGCGATCTCATACTTTTTCTTTTCGGGGTTAGCTGTACTGCTAGTTGAGCGAATGGGTCGCCGAGGCCTGATGCTCCTCTCAACATCCGGTCAATTTGTGTGTTTCCTAGTAATCACCATCCTGCTTCGCTATGCATCCATTTATCCAGACAACGCTTCTTATGGAGCTGCCTCGGTTGCCTTCATTTTCTTGTTCCATGCGAGCTTCGGGGTGGGGATGTTGGGTGTTCCTTGGCTTTATCCGACCGAGATTAATTCTTTACCCATGAGAACCAAGGGCGCTGCATTTGCTACTGGCACTGACTGGTAAGGCAACTTAGAAATTCGAATTGCTTTTCGAGGTACTAACGAAGACATGCAGGATCACGAATTTCATTATCGTGGAGATTACTCCGATCGGGATCCAAAATATCAAATGGAAATTTTGGATCGTGTGGACGGTAACCAATTTGCTGTTCTTGCCAATTATCTATTTTCTTTACCCAGAAACAGGTCAGTCGATCTCCCATGTACCATTTTGTCAACAGTGTTGCTGACTCACTTGAAGCCAACCGTAGTCTGGAGGATATTGATGCTTATTACCGGACTAAACCGTCGCTTATCGTGGTTAAGGACCGAGACGCAGTTTGCAGAGGGCGGCCGCAAAAGTACATCGACCACGAAGAGCAGGAAGTTAAGAGAACTGCTGCCGGCAAGAGTATTGCTCAAACGATGTCTGCTGAGCATATGGAATGGACTGGTGACGGCAAGTACTAGATCCACTCTCATAGATCGGCAACTGCTATTGTAATCTTGTCGGCCAATTTCATCCTGATAGAGGTGAACCACTACTACCCTCAGTCTAAATAATACTCTACAGTATACTAGCATCTCATAGTGCATATACAGCGTATTGACCGAAGATCACAATAACTTGAACGCAGTGTTCGAATTAGATGCGGGCATGGAACAACTATGACCGCGCTGTTTCCCACCATCGCTGTAAATTGACGCCTAGAATTCCACTAGAGATACACAGAAATGATATCATGACGCAGTGGTCGTTAATACGAAGTCTCCATATATGGTAATGAGCGACTGCGTTCCATGTGGCGAAGACAGCTCCATGATGGTGCTATCAAAGAAATAGCGCAGGATCCAACCGATTCTGGTATCATCGGATGGCTCTCTCGCCCACTCCGAGCTGCTGAGGAAGTCATGTGTAAGAACCCTGTTTAATCCTAACGTACCCCAGCACTCTACAGACCAATCATCCTCCATAGCAGGGCACCCCGACAGGGACCAGCTTGAGTGATCATCGACTTCCGATACAGCATGCCTTTTCAGCCTAGCCCGAATCGGCTAGAAAATAAGCACAGACAGCACAATTAGTTACGGACGGACCAATCGTGTTTTGGGAGTGGAGCCGCTGTAGATATCCCCAAAGTATTCAGCCTCAATCGATGGCGCTCGAGTTCCCCTGATATCAAATATAAAAAGGGTCTGCTAAAGCGTTGAAAGAATCAAACCTCTTAAATCATTGTACAAGCGATTCAATCATTGAAAATGCCTCTTGAAGAGTATTTCCCGACTCACAGTTTTCTGGTTTATTTTGGCCCCCGCGGCACAGCATACATCCACGCCCCGGGAGTCGAGCCCCAGAACAATCTCCCCGTCACATCCACCGTCCAACGAGTCTTCGACAATGCAGCGCGACTGAATTGGATCGCGTATCCTCCGATCACCAGTGACTTTGGAGATATCCCTGATCCATGCTTTTGCTACACAGAGAAGGGATCTGAGTTAACCACGGAGCCATTGTCATCCATTTCCCAATGGTCTTTCTCCGAATGGTCTTCACTGTCTCAGTGGAAATCGCATTTCAAGTTTCCCTTGTACATGTCTGATGCAGCCAAGGAAGCTTATCCTGATTTGAATAAATGGGCACAGGACCGTCTTGATCGCTGCGTATGTTTGCCAAGCCCACTGTGATTTGCAGAATACTAATACATTATTCTTTTGTGATGTGCCTATAGCAAGCACAGGTTGTTACGGACAATAATGGTGGCTTCTGGGTCCATTCATTTTTGAGCACAAAAAGGACCTGGAAGAACCTACCGGCAGACCTGATGCAGTCATTGAAAATCAAAGATGAACTACGTGGGAAAGCATCTCATGCTTCAATAGGGGCAGGTGGAGCTTATGTGGTGAGCTACAGAAATGGACAGCTTGAGTATGACCTCAAAGGTGGCTTCAGAGGATTGGAGCTTCACATTCAGCGTCGAACGAAGAGCATTGTTACATCAGCCTGAGTCATTTCGAGGATGATGTTTACTTCGTAGCCTATGAGGATGGCAGTGTGGTGTACAATTTCCCTCGAAGTGACAACGGTAGCTCAACATGGCAAGACATTGAGCGTCTTTTCATCGAGTCGCCAAAACTGAATGTTCTGGAGAACACGGCAACTACGGAATTGGCCGTGGTTGAACCGGAGGGGAGTAAGAGTCTTGACTATGTGAATGTATCAAAAAACGACGAAGCGAATACGGCGACATGTCCCATTTGCCAAAAGGCACTAATTGGACGCAATGAGAATGTATGCTCTGATTATCGCTGTGTGCTTTAATATTTTGCAAGGGTACTGACATGGGATAGGAAATATCTGCGCATGTCAATGACTGTTTAGATGGTCAGCCCAGCTCGACAGCCTCTATCCCGGGACCACTGAGCCCCCAGAATTCTGCAACGCGAACGGAGGAAGACCGTCTGGATGAGACAACATCACCTCAGAAGGCGAATAATGTTCAGACTCCCGGCTCGAACTCGAACTCGTGGTCTGTGGCACAGACGCAACACTCCGAGAGCCGACCTGAAGACGAGAGCCACGTTAACGACGCTGATCATGCTGAGAGTGAGAAGTTCGCTCATGATTTTATGGAGTTGATGGAGTTGATGGAGAAGAATAATGCTTCGAGCAGTGAAGAACATGTCGAACAGCCCACACAGACACAGCCCTCGCAGAATAACCGGACATATAATAGCTCGCCCGACGACTTCAAGGAAATTTTCCAAGCCACGGGAACCGCGACTACTATCCTCTCGAACCTTCAGAACCTATTTGGCGGATCGCAGTAAGGAATGAGGTTGGGACAGATGAGAGTGGCACATATAAGGATAGTATGTCTCTAGTTTTAGTGCTGATAGGTTTCTTTCGTAAACCAAGATTGTTGAACCGTGTTTTCTTATCATATTTGCTATAGTTCGTTGAAATATAGGATAAAGACCGCAGGAAATTGCAGTTTTCGTGTCTGTTTCATAGTTCATCGAAATTCTTTCACGTTGGCATGCTCTACGAAGTCCTAGATAGTGTCCGCAAACGGAGTTTTGGCGACGTGCTCGAACTCCGGGGCTTTCAAACGATGGCCACACCGAGCAGTTGAGCTACACCAGAACTCCAATATAGAGACACTACCATTGGTGCGTCGTAACAAACGAAAGGGACATAATACACAACAAATGAAACAAAGAATGCTTGAGCTTTGCTGCATGCCATGTGCCCTCCGTGACCCGGCTACTACTAACCCCCAAAAGGAGATGCCGTAGTGGACTATCCAAGTTGGTTAGAGCCGATCTAAATAAAACATTGGATACTAAAATAAATCAATTTTGATTGATCAGACCAGAGACAATGTCGATAATCACCCCGTATTCGTGGATCTCATTTGGTAGCCAACCAATCCACTACTGGAATACTAGATCGATCAGAACCTCGGGCTCTATAGTAGGGCTATAAAGTCAAAGTAATTCACTAGGCACTGCAGCATCCGCCTTGCCGCTTGGCATTAGGCCGCCTAAACCCTAATCCGGGGAAATGCTGTCAGGGAAACGCTCTCAGGGCCCAACTGATAGTCGGTCTGAAAATAGCGCCGTCTGAGCAGGGGTACTTCCAAGTGAGAGCCTATAGAAATCCTCGTTAACTGTTGTTCGTCTTGGCAGACAGTGCCGATCGTTCTGGGCAGCTGAAGTGGGCGCAACAACAATCTATATCAAGAGCTTGACGAAAAGAAACTTCAGGCGCCCAGGGGAACCCCGGATTCCCATGTTTATACTTATCTACACAGTCTGCTATGAAGCAGTCTGTGTGATTCGCCCTGCCGTACGAGCAGTCGCTGCATTCGGACAATTTCACAGTGTTCAAAGTTTCAGTAGAGAGACAGCCGTGATGGCATTCGTACTGGTGGCCTAACACCGTGACGGCAAACTTCGAAATACACAAGGGGGGGAACGTATATAAAGAGCATGATTGATGGCAGAAGCTGTGTCTTGTCCCAAACAGCTTCAGTTGAATCAGATTCCAAGAGGGAAAAAAACATTCAACTCCTTTCACAGTATCAGAAGACCTCATTTCAATATATATCCTCAACATGAAGTGGACATCCTCATTGCTCGTCCTTAGCGCGGTCACAACTCAGGTATAACCCCTCGAATCTACTATGATTCGTGTACAACAGCTCATTATTCGTTTCATAGACCGTGGCTCTGAAGAACACTCCTCCCACTTGGGAACTGGAGGTGACTCCAGGGGGAGAAAAAGTGACTCTGAACGGGACTGTGCAAGAAGTGCACAAGCAGCTTCTTGAGTTGAACCCCAACTACGAGAAGGACTTCCCTCCACGTAATTCTGCAAGATCCACAATCATGGAGCGAGGTAAAAGCCATAAGATTGAATGTAACGGCATCCTCCCCGCTGCCCGCGATGCAATCGAAGATGGAATTGATTATCTTAACCGTATTGGCGGAACACCTGGTCAAGATGGCAACAGTTGTGGGCGTGTGAGTTGCTCTTATAACTCGGCCATCTACATGTGTAACTGGGTGAGTTTATTCATATTACCAGCTGGGGACCGATCGTGCAAAAAGGGAGAAAGTGTGGCTGATGTGGTGCATGACAGAACTACGACAAACATTACCTGAAATCTTTCGCTACTCTCGGAACGGGTGCGCAGTGGATCGTGGATGACTGCTCGAGCGGTAACTCGGTTAGTGGGAAGATGATAGATTCGGATAACTGGGGAGTGGAGATTTCGGGGCAGGACACCTGCTGAGCCAGAGGGGAGCAGATGAAAGTATGATAATCGGTGGCTGTTAGTCTTTATGTTTCTTTTGTAATCGTGATTTATTCTCAGTTATATTCAGTGATGCTTGTGCATAGAGTAGGATATGCAGAGTTACAATGGGGACAAGAAGCATCTTCCTTGAATCAACTGGACCAACATCTCCTCATTATCGACTAAGGGGCTCGAATCATTTGTTTTTCCCATGCATCTATATTCGAGAACCACTTGAAGAGAAACATAATAAATGAGTAAGCTTGACAAAGAGATCCAGGGATCCGTCCAGGCAGCATCATTGTAATCGTGGATGGTCAAGACGAGACTTGGCGGTTCTTGGCTAAGTGAAAGGAATAGCAACATCTTGACTAAGAGTACCGTCTATTAAGAAGAGAAACGGATAGAGCAAGATTATTGAATGTAGGTGGGCTCATATAGCGGTGAGAGGATATGCCGAGCTACTGTAGCTCGTAGGCTGCGAGGGGTTTCAAGTGGTTCAAGGAGAACAGAACCAAGAAAGATCGCATGTAGAAGCTCTCTGATCGACAAATACCAGCCTGTGCAGTCCTTGTCTAGCCCCCAAAAGACCGCCCAATTGAAGCTGCACTGAACCGACGCACAATGGCATAACAATTGTACCAATACTCCGTAGTTGAGACAGGCTCGCTTAGTTCAACCACTTTTGCCCGACCCAGGACTGTTTCAATAATGAGATGGCTATTTGCTATATTTGATATTTGATCCACCGTGGCGTCCTATTTGATGATTATTGTCTGCAGACCTGAGTGCGAGCCGTCTCTGATCTGTCTCGTGTCATTCGGGTGATATAGGCCCCAGCATGCAATGTGGATTCAGCCTCATGCCGACGACATCGAACACGTCTCATCTCAACTTGATCATCTCCACTTGTATGAAACGAGCAAACTCGGTGTCAACCAGATCTTCGAGCCTAACGGGATGTGGAGAGGGTGGAGTAGGAGAGATGCGAGCGTTGATCTGCAATGTTCATGCGTGGTGATGCAAGGAGGGGAAAGATGAAAAGATGCATGGCGTGACGACACTGAAGGTATTGTCTCTGGGATTTCCCAACCGTAACGGCAAGATGAAAATTTCCGGCGACTCAAGATGAACTCTGTTTGGTCAGGTTTTTCGGGAACTGGTCTGTTATTTTTGGAGATGTTGGCTGACGCACGACGATCCACCATCGAGGCTTGGGGGCGCCCGCGCCGCTGCGTGGCGTCCACAATGGCCAATGAGGCGGGGAGTTACGCAGCAGGCGTCGCAGGCGACAGATTTTATGCTTATGCTAGATCAGAAGTGAAAGATGCAGAAAAAAAATAATGAAATGGAAAAAAAAGGATCAATAGAATTCCCAAACACCAAGCTATGCGCAACGCCGCACCAGTCCGAAATAGACAAGAGTATTAGAAAGGAAAGAACCGTAGAGCCCCAAAATGAGTAAATACAGAATGCCGACGCAGTAAGGCGTATGAAGTGCCGATGGATATAATGACAGGAAAGGAGGGGATGATTAGATGGGCGCGAAAAGTGAGGAAAAAAAGAAACAAGAACATGAAAACCCATCATCCAAGTTAAGCAGAAAATAAGTAAAGCCAAAAACCAAAGACTCCAAATACGTGAAAAATTCCAGTATATCAGTATATGTTGGATCGTCGCTGCGGGGGAGAGATCGGCGATGTCAGGTCGCTGTGATTTTTGTTTTTCCCTCTTTTTTTTTGTGGTTGTTGCGACTGGAGTAGACTTGTCGAGTAGAATCGTAATTTTTCTTTGTTCGTTTTGAAAGGAATTTCCCCCCACTCGGATTTCATTAAATAAACGTGGTCTGACTGCGACTAGCGTATTGAGTGGAGGAGCCGATCAGACTGGGTGAGGAGATGCTGGCGGGCTTGGTCAAGGTGGCACCTTTGCTGGAGAAGATGGACAATCGGCGAGAAAGACGACGGCTGAGACTGCGCTGAGGTGCAGGTCTGGCGTCAACGGACATGATTGACATCGGGCGCGACCGAGAGGAGTGAAGGTGAGGGCTGGTGGTGCTGGAGGGTCCTTCATTCAAGTTGGCGTCGAACATCAGAGTTGAGCGACGTCGGATCTTGTTGGCAGTTGCTCGGGCGGGGTCCAGGTTGAGAGAGAAGTCCTCCTTGATATCGTCCAGGGCGTGAGAGACTCGGCGGAACATGGTCGGTCTCTCTGAAATAGAGGGCTCACGCTGTTCAAAGCCATAGACTTCGACGGGGGTTCCAGGGCCATCTTCGACGGGAGAGGCGTAGAATCGAGGATATTTGACAGGCATGGGGGTGCGTCGGGGTTGTGGCAGCGAGACAGCGGAGGCTTGCTGGGAGTTGTAAGGGAGATGAGGATCGGAGGAGGAGACGCTGGAGGAGTAGGAGGAATTATTGGAGGAGAGCATGGTGGGAGAGGAGAGGTGAGAGTAGTGAGTAGTAAAAAAGTGAAGTGAGAAAAGAAAAGAAAATCGAATACCTCCCAGGTAGTAGGGAGAGAGTAAGAGTACAATTGCCCAAAAAGACCAAGAGTGGATCGGAGGGTCAGTCTGTTAAATTGTTAGTCTCCAAACTACCAAGCGCCGGGCCCGTGTAACATATAAAGGTAATGTTTCACCTTGAGGATGATGTTGAATTAGATCGTAATATTTGTATGTTATGATGATATTATGATATTAGTGTTGGTTGTCTGTGGTGATGCAGCTAGCAGGTATTTCAGATATACTGTCTACTCTGTACATCCGAGGTACTCTATATACTCTGTAGATATTCACCACCACCTCACCTCCAATATCATCCTTCCATCCACTCACCCTCTGCTCGCCCTCATCTGATTAGTTCTTTCTGTTTCACTCTTCCAACAACCGTGGGACCGCCAACACGAAATGAATCCACTCAGTGTCCACCCACGATCTCCTGTCCCCCCCTGATTGGTCCGATTCGCCCTCAGGGGATTCGAATCGCGCGATATTCCATTCCACTCGAGAAAAAAAAAACCTCTAGTGTCGGGAATTGCGCTATCCGCTTACCGCGTGAGCCAATTCTAGGGTCCCCTCCGGTGAAGGGGAGCAACGCGGGAGATCTCAGATGTGGCAGATGAGGGAATTGTGGACGACATGGGCGACATGCGCCAAATGAGAGGCGGAAATTGAATGACACGGAGTATTGCGCCCCCTCCCGGGTCCTCTTGGATCCTTTCTTGGCTGTCCTTGTCTTGGATGTTGTCGCTGAATCTCCCATCTCTCCCACTCGCAGTGTTTGCAGTGGAGAACGATGTGATGGGGCCGGACGCCTGACAAACCACAGCCTTGCATCTCTGCACACGGGCCTGAGCAGGCAGTGGCCCGGTGTTACGGGTATTACAGGTGGATATCCCCGCGAAAGAGGGGATCGGAGGCTACAGAAATACCAGATGGAAGGCAGAAGAAGGTGACTACTACTGTAGGTACAGAGTACAGAGTGTACAAACATGACATCGTTGCTCGTTTAAGCTCGTTCTAATGCTGGAAAAAGAAGACGAAAAAAAAGCAAAGAAAAGTAAAGTAAACAAGGCTCGATAATGCTAATGCTGGTGGATCGCTCACATCACAAAGCGCAAGTTGGTATCTGCCGGATCAGTCAGCCCGAGTCCCGCCCGGTTGCACGGCAGTTCAAACTTACCAAGGGGATGGCTGCAGCTCAGCTGCGGCTTCTGCGTATATTTGCCTTCCAGCTCCGCCCGGATCGTGTTTAGCAGCTGAAGATAACTCTGTTGCGGCCACTGCCGAAGTGATTTGATGAACGCCCAGCTCAACGCGCCACGCGCTTGGCCATCTTGGAACGTATCCGCCCTGCGCCTGTCAGCTTACATTTCCACACCAAAAAAAAACCCCCTCATAATTTCACTTACGAAGTTTGCGTATCCTTGGATCCGGAGAACATCACCACATCGGCTGGAGAAGTCTTGGTTTGGAGCGTGCGCTCGCGAGCTTGGCCTCCGTTGGCGGCCTTCTTGAAGAAGCTGATCGCAGTGTTGGCCACACTCGACAAATCGCCCTGACCATAGGAACCGATCGCGCTGAACAGATCCTGAGCGGCTTCCTTGGCGAGGTTGGGCTCCTTGAGGACACCCTGGGTCGAATAAACATATGGCAGATCTAGGGCAGTGCCGGAATGGCACGAGTCGAAGATAGCAGTCAGACGCACACCAGGTCGCAGCGGTCGCACCATGATGGCGTGCATATCGTCGTCAACAATATGTCCAGCCGTGCGGTAGTCAAGAGGATAAATCACGTCATCGTATCCATCGTCCTCGTCGCCGTCCAGGTCGGGGGTGCGACCTCCGTGACCAGAGAAGTGGATGAAAAGCGAGTCGTGTGGTTGGGCGTCGCGAACCAGCCACTGCATGGCGCGCAAGATGTTGGCCTTGGTAGGAATACTCATCGGGTTGCGTTGGTCGTCGGTGAGGATGACCATATCCTCCCGGCGATAGCCAAATCGCTCATGCAAGAAGTTGGACATGTTGGTGACATCGTTAATACAGCCCTTGAGGGCGTTCGGCTGCCCAGTATAGTTAATGCCGATCAGTAGGGCCTTGCGACGACCGTTACATAAGGAGTACTGGAACTGGTAGTTAGATGGCGCTCCATGGCCGAAATGCTGAAAGGTCTGCGGCGGTGGGGGCGGCAGGTTGCCCGAGTTCGCGCGAGCCCGGCCTGGAATAAGCTAGTCAGACGAGAGTTCGATCGGCTTGGCCCAAGGAGGAAGAGGGAAAATGCTACTTACCAGGCTGGTGCGGAACGGGGAGGTTCGGTTGCGACGGGTAGGGCTGATGTCCGTAGGGCTGCGGGGGAGCATTGCCATAAGGTTGGGGAGGCTGTGGCGAGGGAGTATGATGACCATATGGTTGAGGAGGGTGTGGTGACGGCGTATGACCATACGGGGGCTGCGGCGAGGGAGCATGACCATAGGGCTGAGGGGACGGTGTATGCGCATAGGGCCCTGGAGGACCTTGCTGTGGGTGAGGATAAGCCCCCGGAGGAGGGCCAGGTGGTGGTTGCGAGTGAGAATGATGATGGTATGGTTGACCATAGGGCTGAGGCGGGGGATGCGGGGACCACTGCGAGGGAGGAGGCTGCTGATATCCCCAGGGCGGAGGCCCTGGAGGAGGTCTCTGGCCTGGATAGTACATGGATAGGAACGAAAGAACCGACTAGGATCGATGAAGTTCCTCTGGGGAGGATCGAGAAGAGAGAATGAAATTTCTCGAAGCCTTTGAGGGGCTGGCTGAGGTGGGTCGTGCAGATCGCGTGGTGAGAGGCGCCCAGTCGTGCCGGGGCAGTAGCGAGAGGATGACTACGTAGTGAAAGGAAAGAGGAAGGAACAGAGAAAGAGGCACGAACAGGAAACAAGATGCCAATGCTAGTGGTAATCCCAAGCCCATGCCAATGCTAATACCAACGCCGACGCCGAAGCCGAAGCTGCAAATAGAAAGCCGCGAGGCCCTGAACAGTCCCGTGGAAAGCGGCGGAGGGTCCACGCGTAGGGCTGCAGGCAGCAATCTAGACCACGTGAGTGGTGAACATCGAGTTATCCATTGGAGGATTGGGTTAGAAGGTGGAGATGTGTGTGAAAAAGGTAGTGTGTGTCTCTCTCCGTGTCTTTGCGTGTGTATCATTAGTCCATCGAAAGTGAAACTTGATTCAAAATATTCCATATTTACATCTTCGGGCGAGGGTGGACATGTTACATGTACATGTACCACGTCAGCCGAGACAACGCGGGGGTGCCGAGATCGGAGGAAGAAGATGACCATAAGACGAAGGAATATACCAGAATCAGCCGAGTCCGCTAGAAGCTGGAAGGGTCAAGGGCCAAGGATCAAGAGCCAAGGGGGCCCCAATCTTCACCGTCTGCAGCGGCGATCGCGCGGGGGCAGAGCCTCATGGTACTCCGACATCCCCGAAATGGATTGCCACGTTATTATTCCCTCATCCCAGCATCTCCGATGGACGGGTGATGCGGCTCTCAGGTCAAAGAGTTGTGGAGATCCTATAGAATTGTAGATCTGGAAGATTCGGAGTTCGGCAAGGATCATCCCCGAGTGGTCAGCAGGGATGGGGATGGTTAGGCGTAGGTAGAAGAGCCCAATACGAGGACAAAAAGAGCCTCAATGCCTTTCGGGGGCGAAGGAGGACGATCTGCTGCATGGTGCATACGAGGGATCCACTGGATGGTGTGACTAGTATCATGGAAGGGGGGCAAAAAGCCAAAACAAAAAGGAGCAAACCGTGCGAGTGCGAGGGGGCTGTGTGAGGCTCAAATGGACGTAGAGGAAGTTGTCGCGGTGAGAGGCTGCGGCTCAACTGCCCTCCACGATAAAGACAGCCATGCTCTCTACTCATCTCATCTCTGCCCTTCAATTAATTCCCCCCTCCTCTCCTCTCCTACTCTCCCCTTCTTCTCTTCTTTTTTTAATTCTCTTCTACTATATTCAGATCCACACTATGCTCCGCGCTTAATCTTTCACCTCCTTCGACATGCTGCCACCGCGGCTGGACAATCTCCCTTTCGATGTCTTCTATCAAATCGCAACCTCGCTGGACGACCGCGATTGTATCCAACTCAGTCGCACCAATCGCGCCATTTATGATGGCATGCAGAGCGAACTCATCGCTCGCAAAACCGTCGAGGTGAGCTTAACACATATCTACCCCTCCCCTTCGGAGCTCTGAAGGGGCCAAAAATAAGCACCGGAAAAAAGATCCGATCAAAGAAGAGGGGGTGGAGAAAAGAAGACATACGCTAATATGCCGCTAGAATGTTTTACGACATAGCAAGGAAGGCTCGATAGCCTTGCAGGCACAAGCGGGCTATCGCAAGGCTGTCTCCCATCGCTTTGACATCAACGAGGCGGTCGCCACGGCCCATCCTTACTCCGTCTCCGTCTTGGCCTATGGGACGGACTTTCTATATCAGCAGGGCATACTTTGTTATCGTGTCAGGCAGGAAATTCGCTTGCTGGATGTCCATCGCGCTGCCCAGCGTGAACGTGTCCTCAATCTTCAGGATCTTCTCCGCCGCTTGGAATCCGGCCCGCCTGACAGGGATCCTAACACCGAGCGGGTCAAACTCATCCACTATCATGATGGCATTGTGGTCTTACGTGTGATGAATGACCCTGCGGTGGGGGATGGTTTACTAGCCATCGATATGGATCGTCGGCCGGGCCATCTTAAGCGACGACGGTTACTCTTACAAGCCGTCGTGCCCTCAGGCGTGCCCATCTTCGTCCGCAACAGTCGCTCTTATATTTGGTATGGCTATTTTACTGCCCCTGCCGCTAACTCGGACGGCGTCTGGTCTGTCTGTGGTGTGGATTTTGCCACCCTGCAGACTATTGAGTTTCCTTTGGATCGTGTAGTCGACGGTGATCTTGGACAGACACTATGCTTCGAAATGTATCAGGAGCATTTATACGCCGTCTCAACACAGGTAGCATCAGATGACGACGAGCGATTCTCTTCCTTCTACCATTGGTTTGTTCAAGCTCCACGCCAGAAGGGTCAAAAGTGGAATGACCGCATCTGGCGTCGTGAGCACCGAGAGGGTCCGATCAATGAGATGTGGACGGTCTTATCTATCAGCACGGATGAAACCACCGGTCAGCCCGTGATTCTCGAGTCTCGCCGTGAATGGCGTCATGGGAAGAGCGAGAATCATCGTACAAGTTATATTCAACCTCTTCCAACGCCCGAACAGGCGCGTGAAGGAGAATCAACCCCTTCTTCATGGGGGAGTGAGAATCTGAAAGATCTCCCCGAACCCGACACCACCAGTCAATCCAATGATCAACGTCCTGAAAAACGACTCCGCCGCTACTACCATGCGGAATATGAACATACTCACGACCAAAATACCCGGCAAGAATTTATTGCCGCACGAACCAAGCACCGCAGTTACCACCTTCCCTCATCAACATTTATAGATCTTGTCAACGATCCCGCTCTAGAGGCAGACGGACTCCGTACTCGAGACCGTATTCGCTTACGAACGGTCTCCCGCAAACGCAAGTGTCCCATCGATGAAGAGGGGACAGGCCTCTTATTCGAGCATACCCAGACCGAAGCTGACGGTCGACCAGTCGAGGGCTCGGAAGAGCGATTCACCTGTCGGGGGGTCCATCTGTGGCCTCCAGAAGATTCCCCCTCGGAGCTGACACAGCTCCTTTGCCCAGCTGTTCGCACGGGCACCGTACATGCTATTTCAGATGAGCGTTCCCTTCTATACTCCATATCTGCACCTGGTCTACCCGAGGATCACCAGGCTTTGATTCTTATCAGTTTTGATCCGAAAATACGCTTCCCTAACCTCCCTACCCTGCGCGCATTGAAGGCGCCTATCACGGGTGATATCTTCCCCGTTGATGTTCCTCCCCCTGAGCCATCGAGTGGCTCTCTTATACGAGAGGCAAGACCTCTTTACCAGGCCATTCGGCGCGGATATTGGCTACGATGAACGTAGAACGTGCATTGCATCGTAATCACCTGGTATCTGCATACCAAACAAATATTGACCAAGAAATATACTAGTATTAAGTTTCTTTCCACATAATCTATTAGGGAGATGCGTAAGAGAGAGAAGTAGTCCAGTATCTTATTCATTAAACACGTCAGAATACAAGCTGTTTGTTATTGTTTGTTCAACGATGGTCAGGCCGCAACGATGCTTCGAGTCCGAGTCCGAATTTCAATCTGGGCCTGGGCCAACGGAATAAAGTACCAGTGATAGGTCGACCGATTTGAATCTGAACTATTAGATCAGGCCATCAAACTGAAACAGACGGATTGTAGACAAGTCAGCTGTCAGCAGCCACCCAGCCAGGTTAATAACGGTTGTACCGGCGGGCCCCTGCGTTAAGATGAAACAGACGCTAGTGCCAACATTTAAGCTTAAATGGAATCTCCGGAAGATTGCTCAATTTAAACTAGTACAGTGCCTAGTAATCACGTTGGCTTTTATACCCTAGGGTACTCGATGATTCCAGATCTTATTTATCAAAGTAGTATTCAGGGAGTAACACTGCGAAGCAGATATTTGACACTTAACAGAAGACGGCGCCAACTTGAACCTTCTGTCTAACAATTTACCATAGTACGCTCAAACTATTCAATACTCCGAAACTGATTCTGTCGTAAATATTTATGTATTATTCTAGATATAGTCTCTAGCGACCAACTCGACCTCTATATCTACACGACAAGCGTGGTCTATCCGTCGAGTTGGTCATGTATGGAACAAATATACAAGAAAAGGAAATCCGTAACTCCATAATCCGTGGAGAATCCACGAGATTCACCAAAAAAGACCACCGGGGGAACTCGGCAGTCGGGGAATCGAAAAACGAAAATCGAAAAGAATCAGGGTCGCAATCACAATCGTGTCGGCGTCAGAACGTCCCATCTCACTCTGAGCAGAGATGGGCACGACTGCTTGGCGGTTTGTTTATTCCTTCATGTACAATCCGGCCAAACTGTCGATTATCGCATCACGCTTTGTCGGATGCTCGTCTTCGAAGATATTGCGTACATGGAGGTTGTCCTTTAATGCGTCGGACAGTATATCTCGCTTGCTCTTTTTGCCAAATTCATCTTCCAGGTAGGAACGGAGGCCAGTGCCGCTGCTAGAGTTGGCATGTAGGAGCGAGGTGAGGTTCAGCTTGCCGTTACTTCCCAGAAGACCGTGAATGGTGTTCTTGAGCGTATCGATGAGAGGAACGTTGGCCACCAGGGGAAGTTCCGACATCACCTTGGTGTAGTAGGGAACCAATGTACCATTCCAGGTAACGGTGCGAGTCACCGTCTTGAGGGAAAGACTTCCGTTTTTCATAATGGAGGGGCCTTGCTCTGCCAGAAGGTCACTCAGATGAGAGGCGGCTGTCTTCAGGTCGAGCTGAGCCTTGACGGGGAATTTATTGGCTCCGGGGTACAAGGTGACATTTTCGAGAGTGGCATTGCCGAGCGTGAGGTTGCCACTCTTAATGTCGAGAACTAGTGTGCCAATGTCAAGAGTCAAGACTGACGGGTTGGGAAGCGAGGCATTTCCAATCAGATTAGTGCCGTCAGCCTCTGCAGGGAGCTTCAGTTGGCTGTCTGACAATTCAAACCCCTTGAACGAATCCAGGGCTATCCCAAAACCAGTTAGTCATTGATCAATTACAAGCCAGATATTCGACCATCGGCAGATCTATGTGGTAAGAACTTACTCGGAGAGGTGACGTCCTTGTCCATGGTGACATGCGACTTGAGCACTCCCAGATAGGAATTGGTCGAACCTTTCAGCGACAAGGTCGATTCCTTGTTGAAGACGACTGAGTGGACATAGTTCACCCAGGTGTCCTGGTCGATAAGTGGACGGTGCTCATTTTCCACGCCTAAGGTGGTGTTGCCCTTGATGGTCATGCCCGGAATGGTGACATTGGTCCATGGCTTATCGGCGCCGGTGTCGCGCACGAAGAGATTCAAGTCAATGGGTTCAATGCGAACGGGCAGGGCGATTTTCAAATTCAACGCCGATTGCAGAGTCAATTGGATCGAATCTGGCTGGGGGTTCAAAACGGAGGCTTTGACCAGCACGAGATCGGACTTGTTGACGACCAGCTGAGAGATGGCGGGGATGGCGACGAGGAAGCTGCCATTGTCAGTGATCACGAAATGAATAAAGGGAAGCAATTGGGCTGCTAAAGTGATTTAGGGTATAGGTATAGGATAGGTATAGTACGCGATTGGCGCGTCTCATGCGGGTTTTATAGTATAGGGAAGATATGAAAGACCTCAATTAAGATGCACTTACAAGACTGGCAGGAAAATGGCAAGAAAGATGACATTTCCAATCAGATAGCAGCACCAGAAACGCTTCCAATGGCGTGCCAGCCGTTCTCTGCGGGTGCGCGTTGTAGCCAGGGATAAGCCACCCGCAGACTCGACCTGCTCGAGTTTGGCAGTATCATCAAGACCTGCTGGTGGTAACGGACCACGGTGAACACCCAGGGAATATTTGGCTTCATTGGAGCTCAAATAAGCAGGCCTGTCCTCGTCATTCTTGCCCATGGTGAATTGAGGAGGGGTTGGATGGCAAGTGTGTAGACGCGACACGAATTGAACCAAAACCAGCGCAAAAAGAAAGACAAAATGGGAGAGCGGGACCACCCGCGACTATATTAGTATTTCCCTGGTGGGGGAGAAGAGAAGCGGAATGGAGACTTTTTTCTCGTCTTAGTCCGGGGGAAATTACCAGTCCGCGCGGGGGTGGGAAAGAAAGACGAATAGGGGAAAGGATGATCTCGGTTGGACAGAATACTACCACATACCGAATGGTAGAATCAAGCGAAACCCGTGAATTTGGGGGTCCGGGGAACCGATCCATGACGAGCGCGAGCCAGAACCAGCAGAGGCCACAAGCAGAGGCCACAGAGGCGAACTCAAAAGCAAGACCAACCAGGACCCCCTGGGAGAGTGGGACAAAGTACGGAGTAAAGTGGAGAGTGGAGATGGTTTCGGAGGAGCGTTGCTTTTCTGGGCGAGGGATCCACGAGCTGGTCTGGTGTTGGTCGTGGTGGCGCAACGAGCAGAGCAGGGATCAGCAGTAGACATGGCGATCGTCTATGAACCGCGGCTGGGAATAGGGGCTTCACATGGGTCTCCGGTGATCCACGGAGGTCACAAGAGTTCAGGTGAGAGAGTTTGGATGAATGATGAGTGGAAGAGTCAGCGTGTGGAGAGAAACGAAAAAAGGGAATGGGCAAAGTGGGTTTGCGGGGGAAAAGCAAAATTTCATAATTTAATAGCTTGATGGTTACTCGTTCTGCTTCCCCGGACGCTTGGCTGACATTCAGACATTCCCTTTGACTTCACCATCCACACTACACTACACTGCTATACTCAGCACTCACAATGTCCTCCACTTCCTCTCCCCCTTCCCCCTTGGATGAAAAGCCCGATGTGAACCACGAAGATGTGACCGCCAGTGGTGCCGGTCGTCTGCATGCCTTGGAACAGCTGGAGATCCTCCCTCAGATGCTACAGGAAGGAATTCTCTTTGCTGGATCCGGAGCTGCCCTACTCCTCCAAGCTGCGCTGCCCGCCATCCGCGAGGTCGAGACCGACAATAACAACACTCAAGCTCTAGCCACCGAGCTGCTCGACGCCCTGCAGGCCAACCTGGGCTACATCTCTACTTTTGTCTTTGGCACTCGCGACGAGCGCAAGACCTTGCTGGACATGCTGCACCGAAACGAGGCTCCCGGACTTAGTGGGGGTCGCAATAACCGCTTCGCCCATCACCCAGTTCTGCAGAAGTGGATGGCAGCCACACTCTACGCCACTGCTACCGATTTCTACCAGCGTGTCTATGGACGCGTGGACTATCAGACTGCCCAGCGCGCCTACAGCGAATACGGTCTCCTCATGAACTGTCTGGGCATGGCCCCGGGTACCTGGCCCGAGACCCGCCAGGCCTTCTGGTCCTACTGGGATGACCAGATCGGCCAGTTGACCGTCACCACCGACGCCGCTCAGTTTGCGAAGGAACTGCGCGAGAGCACCGACATGCCCAAGTGGGTCCAGAATATGAAGCCCTTCCTGCGCGCCGTCACTATCGAAATGCTGCCCCCCAATCTGCGGGATTCGTACGGTCTCAAATCCACCACCAGTACGCGCACTCTCTATCGGACCTGGATGGGTTTCTCCGTCGCCGTCTACCCGGCGATGCCCAATAAATGGCGTGGATATCCGCTGCGTTACTACCAGGATAAGTTGCGTGGTAAATTGAATGTGGTTTAATGGGAACTGGCCATGCCGCCCAATCGGGATCCGGAATGTATAGGATGTTTAGTTGGATCCACTATCTTTTTTTTTATTTTTAATGTTTTGTGTATATACCCATGCTACGAGATACGCTCGGTGCTTTCAAGTTGACTCAGCAAAATTGAACATATTGATCCTTCGTTGAATTTCGTATGCCTTCATAAAATGTAACTGTATAAACTGTAGGAGTGCTCTGAGCTGAGAAAACAGAAACTACAGTAACTTGAACTTGAACTCGTAATCTTCATGCTTTATTTATAGTGTGCCCAGCACTCCGCCTAGCAACTTCGACACATCCTCCACCAGCTAGAAAGTGTGTTAGTATGGGACTAAAGGAATATCAAGATAAGATGAACGATGGGCAGGATTCGTACTGGTGTAGCATCGCCAATCAGAGTGGTCGTGTTATCAACAAAGTCCTTGGTCAGCAGGGAGTGTGCGTTGGTGAGTATACTACGAAACAAAATCATCTTGTTAGCATTTCGCCATTGCGATAAGGAAACTGGTTTAGAAAACTCGTACTCCTGCAGTATGGAGATATTATCATCCTTCAATAGCTTGGCGGCTCCACTGACGATGATCTCCAGATTGTTAATGGAATCCTTGCTCAAGAGAGATTGCGCTCCATCCAGAATCCCTGGAAGGTCAGAAAGTAGGCCACCAGTGGGCGCGGGGGCTCGCGGAGCAATAGGGTTGGGTTCTGGAGCTGCCAGGGCCAGTGGAGCGGCGGCGAGAGGGAGTAGGAGAGCAGAGAGACGCATGATGAAGGTGTGATCGAGTGGAATCAAGGATGACTATGTGATAGAAAGAACAAAGAAGAAGGGAAAGTAGGAATGGATAATTCAATGCTATTGAAGATAAGAAAAAGGAAGCACAGCTGGTGCAGTTCTTCCCCCGCCCATACATATAAGCGAGTTAGACCATCAAATCCCTCCACGAGCAAGTAAGACATGGGAAGTCACCCCCGCTGCTTCTAGACCTTGGATCCTTCTGAGCCAATACTCCATCCAACGCTCGGATTCCCAGACGGTTGCTGGATCGCTAACGTCTCACGAATCTGATCTCACCGTAAAAATAACTTGAAAAATTAAACCCACCTAAAAACCAGAATCGAGAGTCAAAAATCCCCGAGACTCCACCCAATGCGATGCGATACATTCACAAGATTGGCGTGGATGATGCACGATCGTGGAACCCAGTGTCTCGCCGAGGTCGATCGTTCCGTTAACGAGGAGGCTCCCGTGGGGAATCTTGAGGATTTCCATGTGAGAGGGAGAAAGAGGCGTTATTTCTCGCCTTCCAGCGGGATCTCTTCTTTCTCGTACCGTCTCATCGGAATTGGGTAGGTCATAGAGAGAGGGAGACAGGCGATCCCCGCATCCCACGGTCTCACCCCGGATGGGCATAAAAAAGGGTAAAGATCGACGCCTCAGCATGGATTGGGAGAAGCTAAAAGCAGCTAACCCTGGCGAAGCAGTGGAACTAGTGGCGTTGTGCGTTTTCAGTGGTTCGTCTGGGAACCCGTCGGACCGACAGCCCCATGTGACACCGGAGTGCAGGTTCGAGTTGAGTAGCGATCATCGTAACTGTGCAGATTTGGTCAATGGTGAGATTGGGTGGAGCAGAGCAGAGCGTAGGATCTCATGCATTTAATCTATCAGTTAATATATTCGGCAAAACATTGAATTGAACACATGAGATTGGAAAGAGAGAGGATGTAACAGAAAGAACTTGTGATAGTGATGAGTACAGAGCGAGGCTGAAAGAGGGGAAGGTGCGCCACAAATGCAGGGCCCGTTTGGATTAGGCAGGAACGAGCCGGCCATCAAATCCGCTCAGCGACTCTCAGGACTACCCTCATTACATCCACTACACTTACACTTAACACTCTACACTTTACCATTACTGAGTCCAAAGCAAATATTGTAAATACTAAAATCATGTCTCATCAATTCGTCTATTTGCAACTCCCATTTTCCAGCAATGCTGAAACTGCCCGAGAAACGAGATTCTGCAAATTTGAGAAGTCTCGAACCTGAGGTCGCCCTGGCCCCCACTCCTCCCAGCTAGTACTGCAGCTGCACCGCAAGTAGCACACCCTTGCACCATCTAGAGCGCTAGAGCCAAGCCAAGAACACCCAGCGCCCCGACCACCGTCGCCGTCAATGCAGTAGGCTGCGCCGGCGCCGCCATTCCACTCGACGTCGAACTCGATCCCGTCGCACTAGCCGTGCCCGACGACGCCGTCGTCCCGGCTGAGGCCGTTGCGGTCGGTTCGGACGTCAAGGCGCCTGCCTTGATCTGCGATCGAACGGTAGACATGTAGTCCTTCACGTCTGCTGGTA
The DNA here is from genome assembly GCA_023626415.1 of Penicillium sp. S1701. Classification (NCBI taxonomy): domain Eukaryota; kingdom Fungi; phylum Ascomycota; class Eurotiomycetes; order Eurotiales; family Aspergillaceae; genus Penicillium; species Penicillium sp. S1701. The sequence continues at coordinate 244,502 of JAMAGY010000029.1, forward strand.
GGCTGGTATACCAGGCTGGCGTGGTGCCGGCACTGAACTCGCTGGCGAGGGACCGGCGGGATTCCTGATCGATGAGATCCCATAACACCGTCATCGGGACCACTGAGATGATCTCGCCGATGAGCGATTTTGGTGGTGGTGAGAGGTTGGCGAAATTGGCTCCGCTGGTTGCGTTTGCTGTGAGATGCTCACTACAGTAGAAACAAAAAGCAAAAATAATCAGCCTGAGTCTTTGCACTCTGGTGGAAATGAATAACTTAAGGGTTGCACGTACAGTTGGCTCGATAAAGAGGCAACATTATAGCCCGCCTCAGTCGTGGCATCTCGTCGTTGAGGCTTAGCGCCCAAAGCTGTGGCCGCAAGGCAAAGGAGCACGGTCGTGAATTTCATGCTTGTATACAACTCGTAGAAAGCAACACCTAGATGATGGTATATCAAAGAATTCACAACTTAGAGCCAAAAAAGAACACCATGTATGGGAGGAAAGGTCAGCATATATCCAATGCTTGACCCCTCTTGGCCGTCGATCTGCCCGGTTTCCTTGGGGCTGCTTCGCTTCGACTAAGACATTGTCCAGTCAGGCCCACGGATTTGGGAAAAGGCCGATTGGACCGTTGCTGGGGTTGTCTAGGCCCGTGGCGGACCTCGGAGGATCAGATGTCTAACCCTTGGAAGGCGGGGGAGGGAGTATGTACCACTTCCCAGATGCATGCTAGTTGACTAGTGGGCTTTTCGGAAACCCTTTGGAAGCTCAACTGTCTATCAGATATCGATGTGAGATCGTGCGAGTTGTCATTTTCATTTGCCCGATGCTAGCTTGTTGATCTGCTGTAGATCCGGTTGGATGCGAGCAGAGAAAGTTTGACGATCTCGCGATCAGGTCTCTGGATGGGAGAGAGTTGTATTTCCTCTTTCTTCTCTCTCTCCTTCACCTTTCGAGTCATGGCATAAATCTAGCTAGGTTCCTGGTCGGGTTTGAGCGTAGTGGGCGAGTGTTCACCAACTTGAACATATGGTCCTACGTACAAACTGGCCAGGTTCAAGATATCACATCTAGATGTCCTATCACCTTGAGCAAGAAGTGATGAACTATCTTCATTCTAGTATGTGTCTTTATTGAAGGAATACTCATAAGCATCGGATCGGGTTCAGTACTTCCTAGCGCCCCTTTTGGCTTTTCTTATCAAGAGGGCTACTTCCCAAGGATTGTACGCGCAGATGTGGGCTACGATAATCAATATACATCTCTACTCTGCAAAGGAATAAAGCAAATTTGAACTTTGGTATCAATTGATCGTAAATCGGTCATCATAAATCGTGATAGTAAAACAAAGCCGAAATCAACCATAAGGCATCACGACGACAGGTAGGCAGAGAGGCATAGTTTAAACACCCTGCTTCTTAGCCATATCCGCCTCAGCACCACGCTGGCGGGCCTTGCCCTCGTCATGCATGTCGCGGAACTTCTCCTCCTCTTCACGGTCACCAGTCACGGCAGCACCGATGGTACCGAGAGCACCCTGGGCGCGGTTCTGCATACCGCTACCCCAGTCCTTGAGCTGGCCCTTGGCCTCCTGCTCCTTACCGGCGGCATTCTGCTCAACACCCGCACGGCGCAGGTTCTCGTTGCCGATCATGTTGCCCACAGCCTCCTTTGCAGAGCCCATGGTCTGGTCCCAGGAGCCGGTAGGTCGGTTGGGGTCGTCGTGGGCCACGGCGCCGGTGTTGGGGTCCGCAGTGACAGAGCCCAGCTTGGCAGTGGTGTGGGATGCTTCGTGTTGAGCCTTGGCTTGCTCCTGGGCGGCTTCACCCTTGTTCTATATTTGGCTTGTGTAAGTGATTGTGTTTCTTGACTACCATAGGGTAGAGTCATGTTTGAATGAGCGAGTAGAAGGAACATACCTGGGTCGAGGAGTCACCAGTCACAGCACCGTAGGCGCGTTGGGCCATACCAGTGGCCGAGTTGGCGATAGAGCCAAGAGTAGAGGAGTTGCCAGCGTTGTCAGACATTGTAGATGTCAATGAGATTTGATGATTGAAGATAGAAACTTGTAAGATGTGGAAGGTTTTTGATGATTGATATGTTGAGGGGTTGTTCTCAATATGAAAAGGTGAAGAGTCTTGGACCTTTCACTTTGTTTATATAGTCCTCTCAGTCGCGCCTTCCTTCCAAGATTGCCATGATCAATGACATCATTCACTGATGTCACATCACGTGACCACTCAAGCCACGCGCAAATCGTGCGTCATGACAAGCGAGGAACCTGCAAGAAAGAAGCTTCTACCGGCTATAGTGGAGATGATTTCAGGGGGAGAATATCAGGGGATTCTCTAATTAGTACCCCGTGGGTGATAGGCGGGAGTGGAGTGGCTAGAGTTGATCGAAATGATGAAATTGTGCGTGTCGCAATACTTTGTCTGACAAAGATGCGACTTATGATATCAGTAAATCCATAACGCCATTTTCAGTAACTCACTGCAGATGCAGGAGACATATCCCAGTCGGTCAGATGCATGTTGAACGCTCAAAGCAAAGGAGAAGAAAGAAAGAAAGTAATCAGGTCATCACATCAAAGCCACCATGGGCCGGCCACTCTACCAGTGGCAGATTCCACCCTCGCTATCATCAGCGGTCCATGTTCCACACAAACCAACAACCTGCAGATGGCCATCAGGTTGCTCGCCCACCTTGCTGAGTGCCGCTGAGCCCTTGTCCACGGGTCCAGTACTGAGCAGACGTCGAGCCCACGCATCAATGGCTGGTTCTCCCGTCTCATCGCGCGCCTGTTTGAGAAACGGGATGAGCGCGGTGCCACCGGTTCCACGCAACTTCTTATTATCTTTGGGGGTAGCAGTGGCAAGGTTTTTGGCCGCTGGCTTAGTAGGCTCGTTAGACTGTGAGGCGTTTCGCGCGCCACGAGACTGAAGGATGATATAGCGGGAGACGATTTGAATATGTTTATCGCGCATGACTCTCAGCATCGACAGGCAGGCATCGTATGCGATGCGCAATGCAGGATCGGCACGATGAGATTCAACATACGCTCTAATGTTGGCGACAGATTCCACATCTTGTAGGAATCGACGATGTGGGCCAGGCATGTATTCGCGCATCTCATGGATAAAGCCGTGGCGTGGCCTTGGGCTATCATCATTATTCGAGGAGGCTTGGTCCTTGCGGGTTACTCCAGTTGGGCGATGCTCCACCCCCAAAACAATATCGAAGAATTGAATCAAGGAGCTCTGCGCATTGCTACCGCCGCCATACTGACGGTACTGGGGGGTGCTTCGGCCATCGTCGTAAAGTACCCCATTCGGCAACCCGGCATCGGCCATGTTCTTGCTGCCGGCCAGGTAGGGACGAATGCGATTGTAGAAAACATACGGGTCACAGTTGTCATACATGCGAACAAGTAGACTGACGATCTCATCCAAGATTTCTGCAAGGCGCTGCAGGCACTCTGTCACGACAGGGGTATTTTCATGACGTGCAGCGGCGATCGCCTGCAGCATCAGCGGGATCGACGGCGCACCACGTGCTTCCATGGCGACTGAGACGAGGAAGAACCATTGCTCGTCGAGGGAGCCAGTGAAGGTTTGCAAACATGCGAGGTTATCCAGATCATCGGTAGGCTCGCCGGGAAAGATAGGCCGGTAGTTCCAGAGACAGACACCGGCATAAGTTGCAACCGGTGGAAGCTGCACTCGTTCGCATACTTCGAACAAGGGCTGTGTGAGCTGTGGGGGAATCCTCTATTGAGACCAGACTGTCAGTTTCCTAAAACTTGTAGAGCATGACATCAATCAGGATGTCCTCAGAGTTGTTTGTTGTCTTACCTCGGCGGGTCGATCACCACCCCAGATGTAGCCATGCAGCATGAAGACCAGGACCACATACGCCCGGCGCCATTCGGCATCAGTTTGGAGATGGGAAGTTGATAAAATAGGCAAGCAGTCCACAACGGGACGCACACGCTTGCTCAGTAAGAGCGGTTGCAGATTGCGAACAATCGATTCCCATTTGGCGTAGAATGCCGGTAAGATCTCAAGCGGCGGCTCGGCCGGCAGGAAACCGTTTCCCGCCGAGATGCCGTAGTCTTCAAGACGCGGCACTGGGGGTAGCATGGTTAAAGACAGATGCAGGTATGATTAAAGTAGATGGCTGGCAATGAGAGAAAGGGAATAATAGAGAAGAGATGTCTGCCAAAAGGAGAAGATCAAAAACAGCCTGTTGGAGGGGGCACGTGTGCCCTAAAGATGGAAGATTGAACAGCCGAGCTCTAATCTCAGCTCCATAGATTCCAGTGGGAAAGAGAGAAGGGGACAGAGACGAAATGCAGTTCCTAGCAGTCCATCAATGAATGTTGCAAGTGTTGCTACTCTGTCCACTGTCCAAAGGGGGGTTGTTGGAGGTAAAAGAGAAGGTCAGGAACCAGAACAGGGTCCCCAGTGTCCCAGTGGCGTTATCCCGTTCAAGATTGGGACTACCCAAATTTACCGAAAAGACTAATTCCTCGCCCGGATGTGAACGGAGCAAGTCTGGGGTTAGACTTTTAGATTTCCGAGATCTTTTCTTTTGCAGGAAGAGAGAGAGGAGAGGAGAGGAGATGAGGGAGGGTACTAGTATCTACGCAGAGAATTTACCGCCGCAACATCTCTGGACCGGCGGGTAGAAAAAAAATCAGAACTACCCGAGCACGTAATAATGAAAGATTGCCCGAGACGAGGCATTTCTACGGGAATCCTGCCCGGTCAGAAAACTAGGCATCTCAGCGGGTTAAGATCGACTCATAGGGGAAAGGGGGAAGAGGGGTCCATAGGCCAGTAGAAGGGGGGTTGCGCGGTCGACCATACTATCTGGGAGGGTATAAGTGAGGTTTAGAGGGGTTTCAATGGGGATGAAGTATGCAGAAGGCAGGAAATTGGGGGTGATATAGATGGCTACAGTTTCGAAAGACTTTATATCGGCTCCATCAGCCCCATCCAGAATGGGGCGCATGCATCCGAGGGTCCGTGTTCAAGGATTTTAGGCCGAGTGCAGGCGATACAGGTCCCTGCTAGTGAGAAAGCTAGAGAATGATTCGGAAACCCGGTGAAAAGGGATTTTCACTGGGTGTACCAGCGAGAACGGCCGCATCCAGAGTAGCCCCACCGCAATCGCCCTCACTTCACTAAAGTCACTGGGGCGATCACTGGCATCCGGGGTCAACGTCAGTCATGAGCTTGTTTGGATGCAGGGGATCTGACTGTGTATTGTTCAAGTTGTCAACGATAAATCACGTCCTCTTTCCCCCAACTTACTGCTCCCTTCTCGAAGACTTGCAGAGTATTTCGGAGGGGTAAAAAGGAAATTAATCCTGAATCCACTTTATTATGTCAGCATTGGGTGCATTTCAGAGGACTCTCAGTGCTGCTTTGGAGTATACAGCAGAGTGTAGTATAGCACGCAGATCCAATTAGTGATCCAATTACTCAATTGCCAAAAGGTATGACTCTGACCCGATAAATCATCATTGAATTATTAATCGTTTCGCATTAACATTTTATTCCCGGATATCTACGGAATAGAGTCTATCCTGGAGTAACTATTTCACATTTGCACTCAGCTGACAGCGGACCACCCCCCTACACTCGCCCGGTAGATGTGGTGATCCCGCCATCCACGACAATCGACTGACCCGTGATGTAGCTTGCTTCATCCGAGGCCAGGAAAAGTGCCGCCCTTGCCACGTCCCATGCGTCGCCCATTCTCCCCATCGGAACTTGCTCATCCCGTTTCTTCATGTAGGCTGCTTCATCACCACCCGGCGCGTACCGCTGGGCCAGGGCTTGCGTATACGGTGTGTAAATCAACCCCGGCACCACCGTATTCAGTCGAACATTCTTATTCGCATAGATGACAGCAGTAGCTTTGGTGAATTGCATAATCGCAGCTTTCGTGGCGGAATATGCCACTTGTGGTTTGCCAATATAGCGAAGCCCGGCGATACTGGCCACACTGACCACGCTTCCTGATCTTTGTTGCTCCATGATCGGTAGAACATGGTGTGTCAAAAGATAGAAACTATTCAAGTTGATCGCAACTTGAGCATGAAAAACAGCTTCCGTCATCGAGGCTGGACAGCCAGGCTCACTGCGGCCCACATTGTGAACTAATATATCGATTCTCCCATGCCTCTGCATACATTGGTCCACCAGCGCCTTGACTGACGCCGAATTTGTGACATCTGTCTCGACAACGTCACATATGCCGCCTTCTTCTTCGATACGTATCTTCGTCCGGTTGGCTGATGAGAGTGAACGGTTTCCACCGAAAATAGAGGCGCCCTGGCGAGCAAAAAGCGTCGCTGTGGCAGCGCCGATGCCCCAGCCTTCATCGCTGGTTTGTCCGAGACCGGTAATGAGGACCACCTTGCCTTGCAGACTCAACATAGCTAAAGTGGAAGAGACAAGTGATAAAGAGTGACCTCTTTTTTAGGAAAAAAAGCAAAAATTAAAAGAAAAAAACGTTTGAAATATTAGAAACGACAGACTAAGGGAATCGATGGCAGTTCTGGTGCTTTTCATTCTTCGCGGTATCGGACCTGCGCCGCATCTCCGCATCTCATCAGTTCCACACGGGAAATACCCGCCCGGGGAAGACATCACTGAGGACACATACTATCTACATATACTACACTAGTGTAGTATGATTATGTGAACTATTTTCAGTCGTCTGGGATTCATGACTTGTAAAGAATTGAATTCCCCTTGAATCCAGCACTGCTTTTCTCCATTGCCAGCTCTACAAAAGACCTCTCCGTCTGATTCTTTAAAATCTTTAACCATTGGCTACAAGATATAAAATGAAGAGCAGCACTATATTGTAACACATTCATCTATAATTTGTCTACCGTACTCCAAGTCTATATGCTATGCAAATCGTATCATCGTCTAATCAAAGATGGACGCCTTCATCGAGTTCGGCTGAATATACTCGGACGCATTACGGAAGCTGGTGAAGCCCCAGCGAATCTGAGCTGCCATGGCAATCTCCACGTCCAAGTCCTTGGCGAAAGCCCAAGCCAGACCACTGTCACGCTGGAAAGCACGGCCAACCAGGATGACGTCGATGTCATCCTCATTCATGATCTTCTCGGCCAATGTACCACTGTTGATGGTTCCCACCGCGGACACAAGCACCTTGTTGCCGACGGCCTCCTTGACAGCCTTGGCGAAGGGGACCTGGAATCCCACACCGGAGGTCACCTTCTGAGCGGCGTGGACGCCGCCAGTGCTAATATCGATCAGATCGATGGCGCCCTGGGCAGCAAGAGCACGGGAGAACTCGACGGTATCTTCCAACTTCCAGCCCTGCTCCTCTGGCAGGCTCTTCTCCAGCCAATCAGTCGCGGAGACGCGCAGGAAGACAGGCATATTGGGGCCAACGGTGTCACGGGTCAACTGGGCGATCTCCAGGGAGAGACGGATGCGGTTCTCAAAGCTGCCACCATACTCGTCAGTGCGCTTGTTGGATGACGCACTGAGGAAAGAGGACAGCAGGTATCCGTGGGCATTGTGAATCTCAATGAAGTCGACGCCCGCTGCGACGGCACGCTCGACGGCGGCGACCCAAGCAGTCTTGACTTCCTCGATGTCGTCCTTGGTCATGGCCTTAGGGACAATATCGCCTTCGGCAAAGGGGATTGCGCTCGGGGCCTTGACATTGTCTGTCCAGCCACCGACGGCGTTGGTAGCAGTAACACCGCCCAGCCAGGGAGGAACGGTCGAGGCCTTGCGACCAGCGTGAGCCAATTGGATACCAATCTTCTGGCCCTGGCTGTGGGCGAACTCGACGACTTGCTTGAGGGGGGCGATCTGGGAGTCCTTCCAAAGACCAACACAGCCGGGGGTGATGCGACCCTCGGGAACCACACCGGTGGCCTCGATGATGATCATACCGGGGCCACGCTGGGCAATTCCACCGTAGTGGGCGATATGCCAGGCAGTCATGTGGCCATCATCGGCACTGTACTGGCACATGGGCGCCACCTATCACAGTTTCAGTTAGTTACTGGCATTGAGCAGTGATAGCGAGTGGATTGGATACTTACACCCAGGCGGTTCTGGAAGGTGTGTCCACGGATGGTCAAAGGCTTGAATAGTTTTGGAATGGGCTTGCCGCTGGTCTGGGGATCGCGAGCGGTGCCGGCAGGGGGAGATTGCGCGGGAGTGAAGTATGAAATGCCCGCGGCGGAGGGGACAGGAACATCTGGCCAAGTCATGGTGAAGTAGTACTAGTATACTAGTAGTAGTAGGAGTGAATATAGAAATAAAAAAGATACTATATTGGCATTGATTGTTCTACGAAATAACTTAAATACTACATATTAGGGTGTATGCTGATTTCTAAGCTTGCAAAGATTTCTGCCGTTAACCGATGAACTCCATCTGTTACTCCTATTATACTACCCTAACTACGACGATTTGCCTTCTCCCGACAACCCAGGCTCGGAGACATTCACAATTGGTCAGCAATGCACTTGAGATGAAAGGTTATAATCTACTGCAGATTATATAATTTAATCATCTGGAGTAGAGTAGAGTAGAGTAGAATAACTCTTCGCATCCATTTGGGGCCAAAAGTCTCCGTCGGTCGGTAATCCGTCCGATCCCCACTGGATCCACTAGAGATGCTGTTGAAGAGGATACTATAGTATACTAGGATAACAATGCAGTCCAAATACTTTAGATACGTATAGAGTACTATATAGTAATACTTTTTAAAGTATAGTACTAGCCTATTATCTCTGCCTTGTTGGAATATGAGAATAACATCAATACTAGTACTTCTCCATTGTCACTCTGCCCCCGTGACTCTTCAATAAATAATCAAATGCTTTGTATCTACAAGTAAAACGCAGTCTGCAGGATTGCACAAGTCATCTCTGTAGAGTACTCATCACTCATCACTCTCCCTCGCTAGGTGATACTGCTTCAGGGGGTCTCACCACTCACCACTCCAGAAACATCTCATCTCATATCACGAATCCAGTCTCAGCTCAGTCTCACAATTTGAAAATCTCACAAACTTCAAGCCCAAAATTTAAAAACCTATGTTTCTGGATTGCTCTCTCTACTTCAATGCCATGGCTCAGGCTCGAGTGGTGACTCTTCCTTTCTTTGTCTCGGGCTTAGCATTGTCCCTCCCGCCCTTAGTATTGTTCTCCCCCCTGACTCTCACTACCATCTTCACTCTCCCCGCCTAGATCAACCTCCTCCAGATCTGCTCTGCTACTATTGTTTGTTTCGGCTCATCATGATACCTACCAGGCTTCACCCTGAGTCGGGATGCTCGCTACCATTGCTCATTTCGCTGAGGACATGCCACGAATGCTCTTATACGAATCGCTCTGAGTCCTCTATCCTCTATATAATCCATTTCTACACCAGCTTAGACCCTTAATTTCACGCTGAATTTCAATTCCTCATGCTTATCCCTCTGCAGTCCCCGCAATCATGTTGACCGCCAATCTTCCCGCCGGCTTTGACCCGTATGAACAGCTGATCACGATCTTCAACAAGAATGGCCAGAATGTCACAGTGCCCCTAAGCCAGCTAGACATCTTTGTACAGTATAATGTACGAGTCTGCATCAACTACGGCAGCCAGCTGGGCGCTTCAATTGTGCTGTTCGTCATTCTGCTTCTCCTCACACAGCATGAGAAGCGTACCTTGCCCATTTTTCTCCTCAATGCCCTAGCATTGCTGGTCAACATCATCCGCCTGGTCTTCCAGACCGTTCATTTCGATACCGGTTTCGAAAAGATATATCCATACTTCACACTGGATTATTCGGCCGTAGAGACAAGTGCCTACGTCGTTTCAATCTTCTCCACCGTCTTCAGCACCGTGCTCGTGGTTTGCATCCAGATCTCCTTGATGCTCCAAACCCTGGTCGTCTGCTCGACCCTTCGGCGGCAATACCGAGTGGCTCTCATTGGCCTTTCATTTCTGGTGGCTCTCGTCCCGATTGGATTTCGCTTCGGGTGGATGGTGATGAATTGTATCTACATCATGAACGTTGAATACATGGAGGCCATCTGGTGGCTGGAAAGCGCGACCAATATTACCATCTCCATCAGCATCTGTTTCTTCTGCACAATCTTCCTCACGAAACTGGGATTTACCATTCGTCAGCGGAAGCGGCTAGGAGTCCGCGAGTTTAGTCCGATGAAGGTCATCTTTATCTGTGGATGCCAAACGCTCACCATTCCGGCCATCATTTCCATTGTTCAATACCTGGTGGTCGTTCCCGAGCTAAACTCAAATATCCTCACCTTAGTCACTATCTCCTTGCCTCTGTCATCTATCTGGGCAGGCGTTGCGCTAGAGAACCGAAGTACAAGTTCCAATACCGCCCCGCGTCGCAATTTGTGGAAATCGCTTGCATTTGGAACCGGCACCACCCTCAGAGGGACAGCCCCAAGCAAGCACACGTTCACATCGATGAGCCCCAGCAGTGCTGCAGAAACCATCTGCTATTCTGATCACCCGAATAAACACTCGCAGGACTCCGACACTCCGCTTGGCATTGCTGTCGAGGATGATATCTCTATCAACAGCATCCGCCGGAATCACTCGATCGTCTGATCCGTACAGTCTCCGCATGCTTGTTCTTTTCAACTGAGTTTGTGCAATTAAAGAACCGAATCTTCGCCTGTGATAATATTTTTACTATGTCTTCTTCTCACTATTCCGGTATCTTCTCTCGTCTAGTATGAATATCAGATTTGTTTTAGTGTCTCGCTCGTCTTCTCTGTATGGTAACAGGGGTCATCTTATTTGGGTTGCAAAGACCATGCGTGGAAACACGAAGTCATCTAGTTACAAAAAGAATAATGACAGATAGCTATGTTGTCTAAAAAGAAGGTTATATCAGGTGAGTCTATCAGATATTCATCGTGTATGCAATCTATTTCGACTTCCGATCAAACACCTTGACCCCAAATTTCCACACTTCATCAACGACCAGCTCGGATGTTGACTGTCCCGCAACTTCCTCCTCGCTGAGTACCACAAAGTCCGCATCCGCGCCATCTCGCAGGGTTCCCTTCACGAGTTCCATCCCCAGGATTGCAGCGGGTCTAGACGTGACGGCCTGTAGCGCAGCCGGAATGGATGCCCCAGTCCATTTCCGGAAATTGTTGATACATTGGGGAATGGTTACACAGCTGTTCCTATCAGTCAGTTTGTGTAGGAAGGAGAATTAGTGAGACAAGAGAATCCCGATTGCGTTGACATACCTCCCCGCGATTATACTTGTTCCTTCTAGCGTGACAGCAATTCCTTTCTTCGTCAGCCGTCTCGTCAACCAGTCAACCGTGCCATCTTCTTTCCCCAGTAGCATCAGAGCATCGGTCACCAGGACCAGACCGTCCGGGTGGGTAAGATGCGCCAGTCGAATGCTAGCTGGGTGAACATGATGTCCATCTGCAATGATGCCAAAATATGGACGGCTATGCGGGGCATCCATATTTAGGATCTTTGTCTCATTCTCAGGGTCGATATCTGCCATGCCGCTGAGAATTCCTAGTGGTCCCGGTGCTCTGTGGTGATGAGGATTCATCTGGTTGTATAGATGGGTGATCATCTTGGCTCCAGCCTTGATTCCGGCAGCGGCCTGTTGATAGTCGGCTGCCATATGGCCAATGCTCATGATAATTCCTTCATCATTAAACCGTTTGATTGTATCGACGGCTCCAGGTCGCTCGGGGGCCAGAGTGATCATCCGAACGTTAGATGGGCATTTTCCGGGCGCTGGGTGGCTTGCGGATGAATGCCCCGCCGCTAGGTTGAATAGATTGCTCGCTTCGTATGTCTCAATGACACGCTCTGGCTCACTGGTTGATCCTGACGAGTGTATCGCTTCGGGCAAATGTACACCCATCCGATTGTGTGCAAAGAAAGGTCCCTCGCAATGGGCACCGAGGGATTCGGTTCCGTCGAAGGGATCGCGAGACTTGGATGGGCCGAGGAATGGGAGGTTCTAAATTCAAAAGAAAAGGCAGATGTCATTGTCAGATTATATGATAATGGTGCCTTTTTACTGGTCCTCATTTATGCTTACCTGGTGATATCGCTCTGCATACTGGCTGGTCATTGTAGGCAAGAAACTCGTGGTACCCGTCATGATCAGCTTCTGTCGTGTTTCGGCATATCTTTTCCTATAGGAAGCTCCCCCAGCGTCCTCGGTCGCATCTTCTGAGAAATCAAATCCATAGGCTCCATTGATTTGCAGGTCTATAAAGCCTGGGGATATAATACGACCCTGGAGATCAACAGTTGAGACTGGCAGCGCGGGGTCAGGCGGGGACACGAAGATGCCCGCAACACTGTCAACCCATAATGACTTGGACACGAGGCAGTCGTCCTCGACGAGATGTGCATTGATTATTTTGATGATTTGGGACATGACAGTTGATAAAGAACAAGGAAGAATGTATTGGCGGACTCGGGGCTTATTATACTGTAACGCTGCAAGGCCCCCCGCACGAGTCGATGTAGTATCAGCGTTTACCAATTTCATCAGGTCTGAGCAAAAGGAAGAAACGAAGGATATTTACAAATGGAACGCTCTATGTATACCATTATGCACCGGAAGCTGGGGTAACAATCACAAGAAGGGCAGAGAAAAGAAAGAGTCAGGCGTATCAACCAACAGGAAAAACACGATGCTACTGGAGTTGGACATAATTGGCTAGGTGGGAGAAGATTAGTTGAGTTATTTCACCACTGGAATGGAGCGACTATGCGTCGAGACTCACCTGGAAATTGGCCTTCGCGGCCATCGATCCGTCCAGTCCACCATTCGTTCGTGTTCTCGGTCCGTTGAACAATCTCAATCACGTCGCCAGCCGAAAAGCCAAGGTCGCCATGTGCTTGCGCCTCATAGTCATACAGAGCAGTGACCTTTTCCACGGGCTTGCTGAGGTGGGCAGGCTTCGCCCTCGGGGGCGGAGGAGCTGGCTTGCTCTTGGCCGCAGCGGAAAAGCTGCCTGTTGAACTAGGACTGACCCCAGCGGAGGAGTATGGCGGAGGAGGGTTCTCGTCGGCAGTGGAGGATGACCGGCCCCGTCCACCCTTAGCTTCAGCAGCCTTAAGTGAGCCCACCTTGGAGTTCTGGCGACCGAGTCCCTTGGTCTTGAAGTGGACGATCAACAGAGCTTCGGCACGCTCCTGCACGTCACCCCGCTTCTGCTCAAAGGCCTCTTCCACGTCGAGTTGGAGGTTGAAGTATCCAATATTCAACCCTTGCATCTTCTCGTGCAGGGTGTAGAAAACATTCAGTTGCATATAGTAGAAGGACTGGAATAGCGGGCGAATGAACTCGGCCTCGAGGGTGAACAGCCTGGGGAGCTCCTCCTTGAGCAGATCATTGTAGTAGTTGAACTCCTGGGTGGCCTGTTCCACGTCGTTCTCGGCTTTGTAAATGGCCTTCTCATCTTTGATGTTCTTGTCCTTCTTGTCTTGGAGCTTCTTGAGCGAGGCATTGTGGCGGTCAAAATCGAGCTTTTTGTGGTCGCGTTTGACGGCGACCTTGCGAATCACCTTGATCACCTCTAGCAGCTGATCCGCAGGGCTGATGACACGACTTTCAATCATCTCCAGCTCCGGGGACAGAGACTCTTGGAGGTCCCGCACGATCGCCTCATAGTCCTCGCAAGCCTGGATACCCTCGGGGTTGCCTTCGAATTGGTAGGAGTTGGGATCGGATGCGCGACCGGAGATGGGTTTGTAGAGCTCGGCGATCGATTTGGAGAATTCGATTTGGTGGCTCAGCATACCTATGAGGCGATTCAGTCAGCAACTTTCGTTCTCTCTCTCTCTTCCCCCGGACTCGTGTGTGGGATTTCCCATCTCGGGGGAGGGAGCTTGGCTCGGGACTGTCGGGATGGAGAGATGTACCGTTAATGGCGTCAAAGTATTTCTTAGATTCATCGTGGAGCTTCTTGGTCTCCTTCTCGAGTTCCTGGAAGCGGCGCTCGGCATCACTGTAGACGGCATCCTTGGTGTGCTCGCCGATATTAAATTTAACCTTGAACTGTTGCGGGGCACGAGCGATGCTCTTCTGGAAGCCCTTGAAACTCATGGTGAGCACAATGAGGTGTCTAAATTGGCGGAGAAGTGAGGAGAAGAAAAGGAGAGTGCCAAGGAGAAAAGAGAGAGGAAAAGCCGACCATTAGGTGGGGGGGAAAGAGGAAGAGGCCGAAGAAGAGAGTAATGACATAATAGCAGCCTTGGAACGGGGGACTGGGACTTGTGGCTGAGTCCGTCAGCACAAAAAAAGGAGGATGAGCCACACAAAAGCTGAGAGTTTTGCTAGCGCGAACATTGGGCCATCACACTCGATCGAGGCAACAGGATTCGTCGATCCAATGAGGAAATTCATGCGGCGTACTGAGTACTCCATCCTACAGCCTACAGGGTGATTACTCTGTGCCTACAGGATCAGACCTGATCACCTCCCATCAGGCATGAACAGCCCTACGCCTCACGATCTGCAGTTCGTCTCCGGATCCGGTAAGGCCCCACAGGAACACTCCGAATCCTACTGTACATCCCTACAGTATACTCCCAGACGAGTTGAAAGATGGTGAGTGTTGACATGGAACTCCCATGCATTCCACGTATGCTGAGCTTGATGAAGTCCGCCAAGCCTCCAATGACAATATCATATACTCAAGGATATGCGTAGAGTCTGGTGTCACCAATAGGCTCCAAAGCTTTCAATGACTGGCTTTCTCATAGGGGATATATATACAATTTACAGGTAAGCCGGGGTATCAAGTGTAAAGGTGCACATCTGCGTGTGTACTTCGCCTTGATAAGTGAATGTCCTGGTCGGGGTAAAGGCTTGTTTAGTCTACTAATGACAGTACCCTTGCAGTTTACTACCAAAACGGTTAGAAAGTGGCTAGATGGCTACATGCTTATACCCAGTTATATACTAACTAGTCTAGCAATGGCAATAGTATGGAATATCAGCGCAGTGGTAACCAGTGTCACGCCTGGTTGCTCCGGTTAGTTCCTCTACGGAGTGTATACCCGCTACCGATCTCGGGATTTTAGTTATGGTTGACACGTTAGCAAACGTCGCACCTATTCATGTCATGCGTAAGATATAAGATGATTTATATTGAATACGAGTCAAAAGTGACTATAAATGTCTATTTTAATACCAATTCTTCAATAATTCATTCTTTAACTACGCTCTCCGCGATATCCTCGGAGAACTCTCTCCGCCCGCCCGATCGGGAAATTGCCGAAAATGTTACGCTTCATGCCGATTCCCCCAACATTTGCCTCCTCTCTTTCATCTTTCATCCCCCATCGATCATCATGTCTTCTGCTGCCCCCGCTGCCTGGAGACACGCTTCTCGCGTCTGTCAGAGGCGACTGCCTACCCGCCACGCCTGGACTGGCCCGCGCCATGCCCTCGCCACCGTCCACGGCGCCCGCTCTTATGTCACCGAAACCAAGGCCGGTCAAGCCCAGGTCAACGTCGATACCGCTATCAAGGAGGAGCAAAAGTCCTTCATGAAGCAGGCTGGTATGGCGCCCCAGAATGTTGACCTGCCCGGCACCACGACTTCCGCCGATGCCGCCATGAGCCCGTCCGCCGGAATCCTCAAGCAGGCCACTGTGATGGACCAGGGCACCCGTCCTATCTATCTCGATATGCAGGCCACGACCCCCCTGGACCCCCGTGTTCTCGATGCCATGCTTCCCTACCTCACCGGAATCTACGGAAACCCGCACTCGCGCACACACGCCTACGGATGGGAGTCGGAGAAGGCTGTCGAACAAGCCCGTGAGCACCTCGCTAATCTGATCGGTGCCGATCCCAAGGAAATCATCTTTACCAGCGGTGCGACCGAGAGTAACAACATGAGTTTGAAGGGTGTTGCCCGCTTCTTTGGCCGTTCGGGCAAGAAGAAGCATATCATCACGACCCAGACCGAACACAAGTGTGTGCTGGACAGCTGCCGACACTTGCAGGATGAGGGCTTCGAGGTGACCTACCTCCCGGTGCAGAACAACGGTCTTATCCGTATGGAGGATCTCGAGGCCGCCATCCGCCCCGACACTGCCATCGTCAGTGTCATGGCTGTGAACAACGAGATCGGAGTCATTCAGCCCTTGGAGGAGATCGGCCGTCTTTGCCGCTCCAAGAAGATCTTCTTCCACACCGACGCCGCCCAGGCTGTTGGCAAGATCCCGCTCGACGTGAACAAGCTGAACATTGACTTGATGTCTATTTCGAGTCACAAGATCTACGGCCCTAAGGGTATCGGTGCTTGCTTCGTTCGCCGTCGTCCCCGTGTCCGTCTGGAGCCCCTCATCACCGGTGGTGGTCAGGAGAGAGGTCTGCGCAGTGGTACTCTGGCTCCTCACCTGATTGTGGGTTTCGGTGAGGCATGCCGACTGGCCGCAAAGGATATGGATGTAAGAAGCCCCCCTCCCCTTTCCTCCCCTTCTTTTTTATCTTCATGATTATATACTGCATAATATTGGAAGAGACCTATGGACGGTAGCTCCATTCCCTCGAGGAATGATGTCCGGGGTCGTTGACGCCAATGCAGGGGTAATGATTTGGTTCTTCTTTGGGTTGAGAACTATCGCGAATGATACCAGACAAGTACTAATACTCTCCTTTTCAGTACGACACTAAGCACGTGGAGCGTCTGTCGAAGCGCTTGTCCGAAAGTCTGCTCTCCATGGAACACACTACCCTCAATGGTGACCCCAAGGCTCACTATCCTGGCTGTGTTAACATCTCGTTTGCCTATATCGAGGGTGAGTCCCTCTTGATGGCTCTGAAGGACATTGCCTTGTCCTCGGGCAGTGCCTGTACCTCTGCCTCGCTCGAGCCCAGCTACGTCCTGCGCGCCCTGGGCAGCAGTGACGAGAGTGCCCACAGCAGTATCCGGTTCGGTATTGGTCGGTTCACCAGTGATGCGGAGATCGATTACGTGCTCAAGGCCGTCAAGGAGCGTGTGCAGTTCCTTCGTGAGCTGAGCCCGCTGTGGGAGCTGGTGCAGGAGGGTATTGACCTGAACACGATTGAGTGGAGCCAACACTAATTTCTCTCTCTCTGTCTCTTTTCTGCATGTTTATTCCCCGGCATTAATTGATATCGCTGGAGATCAAAATAATTCTCCCTCGAGAACGGCGTTAAGTCTGGTGTAACAACAATTCCGATGTACAGAATGCAAATACTCCCTTCATTAATCATGTGCAGTGGTGATGAGTAGACTACCAGTGGGCTTCTAGCAGTAGTAGAGTACAAGTAGTATCATCATGACCTCCAGTGCATGGGTGAGTATATACTACATGGGCAGTGGTCCATCATAGATGATGATTGGGTCAAATGCGCCACCTTCACTGTAGGTCGTGTACCGTTATATATATATATATCAATAATGGCAGCAATCGACCTCAAAAAAAAAGTGATTTTCAACTCGTAACCTTGAAATTAAATTTATCCATACTAGTACTAAGAACAGGTATAGGGTACAGTACTATTACTACTATGTAATACCTACGCCGGAGGGGAGTGCCAAGCGGCTGCGGGGAACTTGAAGGTGCGGAGGCCATCTGGACCCAACCTCATGGACTCTGCGTCGCGGTGGATTGTCATTTGACCTACCATCATGGCCGTCCCCCAGAGGACCCTCACTTGGCTGTATTCAGTCTTGAATAAGGTACCCTTTCTCAAGTTGTCTCTGCTGGCACTGGCTGACTTCCTCCACCCCAGGATCACTACGACCCAAAGCAAACCTACCATGATCCCAACCGCACCTATCACGACATTGTCAATGCGCTTGCCCAGTACCCCTCGCTCTCACCTCGTACGGACGTCTATAGTGAGTCTGAGTCTTCAATGCAATCCATCACCGGCACCTACCCTGACCCTCGTCTTTCCCCTAGCTTACGAGAATGGCTTCTCGGCCTTGCTCCTCCACCTCGTGGGCACATTGCCTGTTGTCTTTCGCGGCTCAACATACCGATTCCCTATTACGCTTTGGATTCCAAATACGTACCCGCGAGAGCCCCCGATAGTGTACGTAACGCCGACGCAGGACATGACCGTTCGTGTTGGGCAACATGTTACCCTGGAGGGACGGGTGTATCACCACTATCTAGCGCATTGGGCCGAGGCATGGGACGTGAGTTAATGCTTTCCCTACGACCTTCGCGCATGATACTGACTACATTGTGTTATTGTCTATAGAGGTCAACAACTGCAGATCTCCTCTCGATCCTCCGTGAAGTCTTCGCCAAGGAACCTCCCGTGCGATATCGACAGCAGATAGCCCCTCAACCTCAACCTCAGCCACAACAGACGCAAACCCCGCCGCCATTACCACCGCTGCCTCCTGGAATGGGTGTTTCGACACCGGTAAATCAACAGCAGAGCCCAGCCCCTGCAGTTAACACCCCTCCGCAACGACCGCCGAAGCTCGGGGCAGGGAGTGAAGCTCAACAAGGGCCAACACAGCTCTCGGAGCGATACCAGTCTCCCCCGCCCCTCCCCCCTCTCCCACCGAAACAATATGATGCCAGTCGAGTCCCTCAGTCAGATCAAAGTCGGATGGCTAGTCCCGGCAACAGAATACACCATTACGCTGCACAACCCTCCATCTCACAAACGATTGCCCAACCATCAGCTCAGTCACCACATGGCGTCGCAGCATACAACAGGGCCAGCATTGGTCCAATGAGCCCTGGAACAACTCTTTCTCAGGTTCCGCCGCCGCAGCCTCCACATCAACCCCAAGCCCAAGTACAGCAGGCTCACTACTCAGGATATGAAACCCATCCTCCACCACACCAGCAGCCGCCACCTACTGGACCTCCTTATCCTCAGCATTCTCCATATCCACAAGGATATCAGCGACCACCACCAGCCGCGCCTGCTCCAAAGAAAGAAGCGCCAGATCTTCTCACCTCGCCTTTCGAACTTGAACTGCCATCTTTTGCGCCTGCAGGACCGGCACCCCCGATCCCGCCAAACCCAGAGAAAGATGCTCTGCTCCGCGCCGTCTCGAAGACTATTGCTGAGACGCTTCAGGCTCATGCGGTACAGTCAGACACAGCAGCACAGTCGCTTGTCTCCCAATCGCGATCACTTCAC
Organism: Penicillium sp. S1701; assembly: GCA_023626415.1. NCBI lineage: Eukaryota > Fungi > Ascomycota > Eurotiomycetes > Eurotiales > Aspergillaceae > Penicillium > Penicillium sp. S1701. Next base: position 263,682 of record JAMAGY010000029.1, read on the forward strand.
GCAGCCATGGCCACACTGCAGGGTGAAGTCACTACCTTGAACTCGCTGCACGCATCTCTCCAATCCAACACTACCATTCTGCAACAGTGCATCCATCGTGCCGACGCCACCATCGCTGACGCACAGGTGCGCTCCGCATCTGCCTCAGCCTCCGCGCCATCGACTTCAGCTGTGGCTGGCTCGTCAGACACGCAGTCGGGCCAAGCGGGTCTTCCACCTATCGACGAAGTATTGGTGGCTCCCACAGTAGTAGGCAAGCAACTCTACGATTCGGTTGCGGAGGAGCAAGGGCTGCAACATGCGCTATACGCTCTACAGGCTGCTCTTGTCCGCGGCGTGATTGGTGTAGATTCCTGGTCACGACATACGCGAGGACTTGCCCGCGAGGCGTTTCTCAAGAAGGCACTCATTCGCAAGATCGGGAATGGAATGGGGTTAGAGGAGGCTTGATTGGGATACGAAGCTGATGGTCGCTTGTAGATACCCTCTGTTATTTGGCTTGTCCTTTATTCATTTATTTTCTTGTTCTTTTGGACTTTGGGTGTTCAAATACCACTGATTTACAGTGGGGCAAAGGAGTTCTGCCAAGATGTCTGGACTGTTTGGGTTTGATAGATCACACTATCTCATCATGCATTGGATATATATCATGCCGATCCGATGAGTCTTGAAGGCTGCTAGTACATCTAGGGTTACTGTAGATCGTTACATGTCACATACAGATAAACGTTCAAAGCACGTGCATTTAATCGAGATTGAGATGCTCTAGACCTGTCTATTTTTACGATCGATCCTCTGATGGTTTTTCGAGGGATCGGTGCCTAGTGGAAGATTGAAAATATGTCGAATTGATTCATCAAGGAGAGTTTGATGTGACTGTTCCGCCTCCACGAGTGTCATCTCGCTGTACAAAGCACTCGGGAACCACGAACCGACGCCGAATAAATATACCAAGCAGGAATCATACGTACAACGAAGAAAAAAAAAGTGACAGATGTAGAAAAAAGATGACAAAATAAAACAAAATGTAAAACCCAGTGCGCCCCTATCGGTTACGGTATGGTATCCGATCATTTAACCTCATTCGCATCAGAGAACGGACTTTTTACGCGCGGTGGCGGTGTTGTCGTCGTCCGATGGGCACTGGCGCTTTCTACCTCGACACCGGCGTGGTCGTCGAATGGACTGGCGCCCCTGGGGGGTTGTTCCCTTGTCGTGGCTTTGGCACCTGTAGAATGGGAGGGGGATGAGGGTCGTGTGTTGTCTTCTTCGTCGGAAGAATTTCCGTCAAAGGTGGAGTTTTGATGGTCGAATTGTTGGCTGCTAGCAGCCGAGATAGCTGTGTCGGGCTTTAATTGGTTGTTCTTGGGGCTGGCATTTGCAGAACTCTGGTCGCCCTTCTTTTTGACTGAGGCACCACGGACCATTACGGGCTTAGCAACAACCTGACGAGCGACGATCGAACTATTGCCTTTCATGGCCTCGGCCTTGGCGAGTTGTGACTGGGTGATAGCGGGAACAGCGGGGGCATCCTTCGGAGTGATCATGACTGGAACGGGTTGTGTAGGAGTATCATTGCCAGAATCGGGCGCTGCGTTGTGAACACTAACGATGTTCGCGCGGGAGCGCGAGATCTGCTGTGCCGGGACGGCACTGACAATGGCGTCGTTGCGGTAGATCGTGGTTGCAACACTGCTCCGCAGGGTGGGAGACATGCTCTGGTGACCGGTGGTGGTGGTCCAGGAGGAGTCACGTAGGTCACCGGGCATAAAGAAGTGTTGATCGGGATGGGCGCCTGGCAGGGGTGGAACAGGAGGAACCAACGAGGCCGGGGTTTCGGGCGGGGAGCGGTTGGTGACACCAGGAATGTAGGCGATTTGGATAACGTTTGAGGCGCGGGTGAGAACGGTGGAAGCGATCGAGTTGGTAGACTTGCGCTCCTCCCGAGCTGCCGCAAAATCGCTGTTCTTCTCGGCGGGCTCTTGATTGCGGCGTTTGCGGATCACAAACCACCAGATGAGGAAAAGGAGAATGGCGATGGCAGCGACGCCGCCCACGACACCACCGGCGATGGCACCAACATTGGGACCACCACCTGAGTCACTGGGGGCCGATGAGCTACTCCCATTCTCGACACATTTCGTAACTGAGCAGGAGTCGCAGGTTTGGGTGGTCATGGTACAGATTTGGCCGGAAGGGCAAGAAGGACAAGTGGGCGCGGCTCCGCATGATACACAGCTCTTCGAGCGTTTGAAGACAGAGTTGGCGGGGGAGAAGTCCGCTGTTGTGATCAATAGTCAGCGACCGTACTGTATGAGATACACGTTAATGAAAGGATGGAAGTGTCTTACCGATGGGGGAGGAGGAGAGACCGGAGTCGAGCATGATGGCGGAAGAGACAGGCGAGAAGGATGAGGACACAGGGATATCAAGGCTGGGAAGCGACCGATCAACGGTGCAAGAAAGAAGTGCAGTGAGACGGAAAAGGCGAGATGAAAGGAGAGTGGGAGAGGCTCGATCGGCGTCAAGTCGTGAGCGTCAAGGCGTGAAGAGAAATAAACAAAGAAGCGAAGAAGGATAAAAGCAGAGGCGTGGAAGAAGGAGTAACGAGTGTGGGATCCAATCAAGGGAGCTGATGGATCATGATTAGGCGCGATAGACACGAGCCCGTCGAGATGAGATAGATGAAGGAGAGATTTAGGAGGGAGAGGAAGAAGTGAGGAGCAAAGCCGCTTGGGCCACCGGTGGAGTAGTGGTACGTGGTGGTACTGTACAACAGTGAACTGTGTGGTACAGTGTACAGTATACAGGTACAGCAGAGTTAGGATAAATAGGGTAAAAGGAGACAATGATAATTAGAATAACACGATGTATATTATTACAAGATTCTAGATATTCATATATATATGAGAACCGGCTGTTGATACCATCCTTGCGTTGTGTCGACAGTATACCTACTGTACTGTTGTATGTAGACAGTACCTGGACTTGTACCTGTACCTGGCGGGAGCCCCCCTAGCTTGTCACGTGCACGGGTCTAGAATCGGATAATCATCGGACCGGGAAATTACAGCTGAGGTAAGCATGGTGAGTCAGCAGGACGTTGGATCTGAAGTGGAACACCCAGTGGAAAGATGAAAGAGGAAAGATAAAAGATGACAGATGAAAGATGGCAACCCTTGGCAATTGGCAATTGGCAATATCGAATGGGCAAGCGTTAGTGCATCAGTTAGTGCTGGGACATCCCTATTTGAGCCGTGTCAGGCACAGGCCGCAGCGAACTTCAGGGTCTAGCGTTGAACTAGTGAGACACCTACTGGGGCTCGGCGTGGCTGGTGGCTGCGCCCCAGTGTCTCAGGCTCGGGTTCGGAGATGAGAAGGGGCTAAGTTAGGCAAGTCAGGAAAATGAAAGAACCTTCAGCCTTCTCAGCCCTAGAGAGGACCGAACGGTGGTGCAGCACTGGTGATGGTGGTCGTGCTCTCTGTTTACTGCTCACCGCTGTTGATCGCTGTGGGCCTGATTGCCTGACCTGACTCGGGCGGAGATACTAACGAGTGAGCCTATAGTAGTCCAGTAATCCATGAGATGGAGTACTGTACACCGTATTCCATGCGGTGTGCTTTGCCGACCTGCCCCTGAGATGTAGATGTAGATGCAGGGGAGAATGACAAGATAAGTCCGGGTGGCCGGGGGTTTTCCCTTCATAATTGCCCGGACTGTTAGGGTTTGGCATTGCATCGTAACTATCTGTGCATACACATACATACCAATGGTAGGTTGGAATGTGGAATCACAACAACATACCCACAGGAGCGGTGCAGCAGTGTGTGCAGCAGTGCACACTGCACTCCCAGACTCGTCCAAACCCAAAGTTTGCTAAGACCTGACTTGTTTCACGCCAGTGGAGCATTTGATTGGGTTCGGGTGGTAGCGTGCACCCTTTGAGTGTCCACTTGCCCCGTCCAGTAGGCGGCGTGGAGGGAAGTGGAGAGGATCTGGAGAAGCTGAAAAAAATAGTCGAGTCGATCACGAGCCAAAATTAGCCAATTCAGAGGGGGAGGGGCTCTGTCTGGACTGACTCGAGTGTGGTGATAGACTGTATACAGAGTACAATGTATAGAGAGTACACGGCTAACAGTAGACTCGCCATCACTATCCTCAATGCTCTATACCCCGAACCATATCTCCAGTGTATACTCGTTCTGCCAGATCCATGGAATTCGAATTCTTCAGGGTCCGACCCAATCCCAGCTCTCCGGAGTTCTGCTGTCCAATGCTTGATCTTCCTCATACCACCTAGGGGAATGTGCATGGTTGCATAGACCGAGGGGATTGGCCCTGAAGACCGTGATTATTATGATGACCACCTGTGGTTAAGCTGAGATTTTTGTATACAGTAAAGGGATAGAATAGGGAGCTAAAAAATTAAAAAAAGAGGTCAGACTAGCCGTGACGGGGCTAGAGGAAGTCCTATTTTTGCCCAGCCTAAGCAATACGATCTCTCGCTCTAGTCTCACTTTGTACTCCTTTTTTTTTTCTCTCCTTCCCCGTTTTCTGTCCTCCCTTTCCATCTTCATCCACTCTTCACATCAACAACCCCCTTCCTTTGCGTGTCTTCCCCCTCGACACCTTTCATCTCTTCCCCCTCTCAGCAGGTACTACTGGTTCTCTGTCTCTTTGAACCAAACCCACCTGCTGGCCCTGGTGGCTTGATTCTCAATCTGTTTCCTTTTTTTGCTATACCCCTCTTTTATCCCCTGTGTCATTCTCTTTGATCATCCCGCAACTTGCGCATCATGGCCTATCAAGGCTCTGGCGCACACTCGCCTAGCTACGATGAAAACCATCGTATGCAAGACGTTCCAAACTCCCAAGTATGGCATCAAACGCGTCTTTCTTTTTTTTGTCTTGCCTCTCATGGCAAAGGCCTCATCTACAGGCCCCTTTGAGACTAACCCCCCATTCCCTAGTATGGCCAGGACGACGATGCTGCGCGGGGACTTCTCTCCCATCAGCCGGGCCCCTTTGACGACCCTCACTCCCGCGGTGTTTCTCCTGTCCGCCCCGCCTCGGGTTACAGCTTGACCGAAACCTATGCAACCGACTCTGCGCCTACCTATCAAGACCCATATTCTGCCGGTTCAACTTACTCCGGCCACTCGGACAGTCCCGCGGCTGCTTTTGGTGTTCCTGGACGTGTCGCCTCCCCATACGCTCGCAGCGAGACTTCTTCCACTGAGGCCTGGCGCCAGCGACAAGCCCCCGGTGGCCCAGAGGGCGGCGGCGGCGGTCTTCGCCGATATGCCACCCGTAAGGTCAAGCTGGTCCAGGGCTCAGTTCTCAGCGTCGACTACCCCGTGCCAAGTGCCATTCAAAATGCGATTCAGGCCAAGTACCGCAACGATCTGGAGGGCGGCAGCGAGGAATTCACCCACATGCGATGTAAGCCCAGCATGAATCGCCCTTTTTTTTTTTTGGCTTTTCTCTCTATATGAGTAGTATGCGCTGACAGCCTGCAGATACCGCGGCCACCTGTGATCCCAACGAGTTCACTCTCCACAACGGTTACAACCTGCGTCCTGCGATGTACAACCGTCACACCGAACTGCTCATCGCCATTACCTACTACAATGAAGACAAGGTCTTGACTGCCCGTACCCTTCACGGTGTCATGCAAAATATTCGCGACATTGTGAACCTGAAGAAGTCTGAATTCTGGAACAAAGGTGGACCCGCGTGGCAGAAAATCGTCGTCGCATTGGTTTTCGACGGTATTGACCCCTGCGATAAGGACACTTTGGATGTCCTAGCCACTATTGGTATCTACCAAGATGGTGTGATGAAGCGTGATGTCGATGGCAAGGAGACCGTGGCGCATATCGTATGTCGATACCACCGCAACTTCCTGATTAGACTTTGGTCAAATGCTAACAGAAATGACAGTTTGAATATACTACCCAGCTTTCTGTGACACCTGCTCAGCAGCTTATTCGTCCCACTGATGACGGCCCTAGCACTCTGCCCCCGGTACAGATGATGTTCTGCTTGAAGCAGAAGAACAGCAAGAAGATCAACTCTCACCGCTGGCTATTCAATGCCTTTGGTCGCATTTTGAACCCTGAAGTCTGTATCTTGCTTGACGCTGGAACCAAGCCTGGACCTAAGTCACTTCTTGCCCTCTGGGAAGGCTTCTATAACGACAAGGATCTCGGCGGTGCTTGTGGTGAAATTCACGCCATGCTGGGTAAGGGATGGCGTAATCTCGTCAACCCGCTCGTCGCAGCCCAGAACTTCGAATACAAAATCAGTAACATCTTGGATAAGCCTCTGGAAAGTTCTTTCGGTTATGTCTCCGTTTTACCTGGTGCCTTCTCCGCCTATCGCTTCCGCGCTATTATGGGACGTCCTTTGGAACAATATTTCCACGGTGATCACACTCTATCTAAGCAGCTGGGTAAGAAGGGTATCGAGGGTATGAACATCTTCAAGAAGAACATGTTCTTGGCCGAGGACAGAATTCTGTGCTTCGAGTTGGTTGCCAAGGCTGGTTCTAAATGGCATTTGTCATACGTGAAAGCCTCCAAGGGTGAAACCGATGTGCCCGAGGGTGCTGCTGAATTTATCTCCCAGCGTCGTCGTTGGTTGAACGGTTCCTTCGCCGCCGGTATTTATTCCTTGATGCACTTCGGCCGTATGTACAAGAGTGGTCACAACATTGTGCGCATGTTCTTCCTGCATATCCAGTTGCTGTACAATATGTTCCAGACCTTCCTCTCATGGTTCTCTCTCGCCTCCTACTGGCTGACCACAACCGTCATTATCGACCTGGTCGGTACACCAAGTGACAATAACCAGCATACCGCTTTTCCCTTCGGCAAATCAGCAACTCCCATCATCAACACTATCATCAAGTACGTCTACCTGGGATTCTTGCTGCTCCAATTCATCCTCGCCCTCGGAAACAGACCGAAGGGTTCCAAGTTCTCCTACCTGGCGTCCTTTGTTGTCTTTGGTCTGATCCAACTATACATCGTCGTCGACTCGATTTACCTGGTCGTTCGTGCCTTCAGTGGTGGTGCCCCTATGGACTTTACCACCGACGAGGGTCTCGGCGCATTCCTCAAGTCGTTCTTTGGATCTTCGGGTGCCGGTATTATTATCATTGCCCTCGCTGCTACCTTTGGTCTCTACTTTGTCGCCTCCTTTATGTATGCCGATCCCTGGCATATGTTCACTTCTTTCCCCCAGTATCTCGTGCTTCAGTCGTCATACATCAACATTCTCAACGTTTATGCGTTCAGCAACTGGCACGATGTGTCATGGGGAACCAAGGGATCTGACAAGGCCGATGCCCTGCCATCTGCCACGACTACCAAGGACGAAGGTAGTAAGGACGCCGTCATAGAGGAAATCGACAAACCGCAGGCGGATATCGATAGCCAGTTCGAGGCCACTGTCAAACGAGCTTTGACCCCCTTCGTTGCTCCCGTCGAGCACGAGGAGAAGTCTCTTGAGGACTCCTACAAGAGCTTCCGTACTCGCCTGGTCACCTTCTGGATCTTTAGTAACGCTTTCATGGCGGTCTGCATTACCAGCGAGGCTGTTGATAAGTTCGGTTTCACGGTATGTTCTCTCTGTTGTCCTAGACTGATTTCTGCTCCTCACTAACGATATTTTAGAATACCTCCACCGATCGTACCGCGCGTTTCTTCCAGGCTCTCTTGTGGTCCAACGCTGCGATGGCCCTCTTCCGCTTTATCGGTTGCTGTTGGTTCCTGGGTCGCACAGGTATCAAATGCTGCTTCGCCCGTCGGTAAACGCAAACAATATAAGGGCGATCTTCTTTCCTTTCTTCCTGATGAACTGTTTTCTGGCATATCCCATTTTCCCTTCTCTTCATTACCTTCTTTCTCTTTCTCCTTTCCCTTACTTTTTTCAACCCTTATTTCCTCTCTTGCAATCTGTATTCTAACCAAAGATGCCCAAACTTGTCCTTCTATCCTATTTTGTCATGTCATTAGTGTTTTCTTTCGCGGCACAGAGTTGAACCCTAACCTGGAAACCGCCTTTTGTCCGGATAGCGATGCAAAGGGATGCATTCGGGGCGCAATGAATTTTGTCAAATCTGAAATTTTGATTCACTTTCTACAATCATCATAAAAAGAATGGCCATCAATTGTAATTTTGAAAGGAGAAGAAACGAATAGACCTATTGTGCTGTAGAAGTGTATGACTGTACGTCATGCTGCAAGGCAAAAGGCGATAACCGCCCGCGGTTGCGCGCCCCCGCAAGACTTTCTCTTCCTCGCCCTTTCGCCCCTACACTCTCCCCACCTCCACAACTCGCTCAACATAACTGCCCGTGAACTCGCGATTCTGCTCGAATTCTTACTGAATCTCATATCAAGACAAAACCCAAGCCTTAACGTTCGCTTCTTCCCTCCCAACACAAGTTGTGCCACCAGGTGGGGTGGTGACTCGGAGCCAAGATGTTGAAGATCTGGTCGATGGTAAGACCCCCAGATCGTTGACGCGAAAGACTGTTGGATACTAAGTTCCCGTGCAGAAGCAACAGCAGCAGCAGGCTGAAAATGCTGAAGGTGCTGCTGGCAAGAAAAAGAAGAAGGTTACCGCCGCACAACTGCGAGTCCAACGAGGTGCGTTCTCCCCACACACTGCCCAACTCTTGCGGAGTCCTCATCTCTCATTTCCCTCCCTGTCCTTTTGCCCTTGTCATACTAGGACTCTTGAATGACCTTGCTGACCATGAATTATTGCAATACTAGATCTTCAAGAGCTGACCCTCGGTAACACGATGAAAATGTCCTTCCCTAACCCCGACGATATCCTAAACTTCACCTTGACCATCGAACCGGATGAGGGCATGTACAAGGGTGGCGTGTTTCACTTTAACTTCACCGTGAATCAGAACTTCCCCCATGACCCGCCCAAGGTCAAGTGCACCCAGAAGATCTACCACCCGAATATCGACCTGGAGGGCAACGTGTGCCTGAACATTCTGCGTGAAGATTGGAAGCCGGTGTTGAACTTGAACGCCGTTATCGTTGGAATGCAGGTTCGTGTCTACATCTTCTTTCCGCCTCAACTCTGGGTACGTGCTTGAGCAAGGCTAATTAGACTCTTTGGCAGTTCCTTTTCCTGGAGCCAAACGCCTCTGATCCGTTGAACAAGGAAGCCGCGGAAGACTTGCGATCGAACCGTGAGGGCTTCAAGCGTAACGTACGAACTTCCATGGCCGGCGGGTCCGTCCGTAGTGAATCGTTCGAACGGGTGCTACAATAGAACTTGATACCCGGGTTCCGCTCTTGAGCAGTGACTGAGTTCTCGACTGGCTTCTTTTGAACAGTAAGACGATCTTGATGGACCGGCATGGGATGAGAGCAATGAGATTATGATCTACGGCTTGACACGGGAAAGGATCGCATTCAAAATCCGTTCCGGGTGGGCGGGAGTTTTGAGTACATATACCGGCGTAATTAGCGTTTTAACGAATTCGATAGATCATGGCGCATCAGTGGCCGTAGAGAGGAATGTTCCATAAGTAGGTAGGAAACCGTTCATATCGTATCTGATATCAATCCAAGTTCCTGCAATTGGGAGGCACTACGGGGACGAAGGTAGATCAGAAGTAAAGTGGCGTTATGAATTGCTAGAGATCTTCTTTGGATAACCAATAGTTGAAACACAGTTTTCGCAGGCGTATATGTACAATCGATTGCGCACCAAGTCACCCACACATCCCCCCGACACGACATACCAGCACAGCCTGCCCCAAGACGGGCTTGAGCTTACTGAGAGCGGCATTCAATCACTGAACATGTTTGTATTGTTTATCTTTGGAGGACAAAAAAGGTTGCTTGACATAGAGAAACACGGGTGCCGACAGGCGAATTGAAGACGATCGAGACAAGGCGAGGCGACTAGCGGCGACCGATTTAATCGCGCTGAGCGGCGCGCTCCTGCTCCAGGCGAGCGTAGTAGGCATCACGCTCACGGACACGGGGAAGGTGGAAGCCTGAGAAATGAAGGAACGGAAATTAGAACGAGTTGTGGTGGAGGATTGGGTCGAGTTTGAGGATGGATATGTCACTTACCGTACCACCAGAGGTAGCCGAAGGTGGTGCCGAAACCTGGTTGATGAAGGGGTCTTGGTCAGTGATGCAATTCTCTGATATTTGTTTCGTCCATTCCATCATATAGTCACTCGATCACTTTTCGCTCCGGTGCGATCGCAAAGAATATGGGAAATATCCCGCTCGGGCGTGGATCATGCCACTCGAGGGTCGACTTGGGCGTCACTCACCGAAAGCGGTGCTCAGGTCCAGAACAAGACCACGGCGGAGCATCTGTATGATTAAACAATCAGGTCAGTCTGTTGCGAGGTATTCAGGGCGGTCCGACCAGTCCGACCAGCCCGATCGGGGCAAGTCGGCTGCGATGAGAAGGGGCACATACGCCGGTGATGGGGGGGATAGCGGCAGGCATTGTATCGAATGGATAGTGTCAATCGATGGTGTAACACTTGATCGAAAGGTAGACAGCAAGAAACCTGCCTCGGTGGTTGGGGGGTGGAGAGTGGAGAGGGGAAGGGAGAGAGTGAAGTCGCGGGCACCACGCAAGTTGAGGTTGAAGCTTTCCGGACTACATAAGCGAGTGTCCGGATTGGTCGATCGACTGGACAATGCAATGCATGAACAATCTCACGGGTGATTACCCTGAGTATTCGTTCTATGTATTTTTCTGTCTTCTTAATTTCTAATTTATTTCATAAGATTAGTTTTCTATCTACAATCTCTATCAATGCTACCATATGGTCTCTTGCTACTCAGTATGTACTCTTTTCTCAGTTCTCGCCTCAGGTGTCCACTCTCCACGTGACCTCCCCCATCAACATCTCAAGGTGAGCTCCGTCGCATCCAACCCGCCTCTAGCATCACTCGGCCATGGCGTCGTCGGGCCTTCCAATGAAGCGCAGCTCCTCTGCCATAGAAGCGACGGATGCAAAACGACCGAAACAACACTACCACCATCACCACCGCCTACAAGAGCCTGTCACTCTCCCCTTGGCAACCGAACCTGCCGTACAGGATGAGGACAATATCGATCACCTCGTGAATCGCTCGATCGGGCAGCTCCTCAGAGATGCTGGATTCGAGATTGCAGATCCAGCAGCAATGTCCAGCTTTCGCGGCGCAGCCGAAGAGTGTATGTGTTGATTCCCAGCTGCAACAACCCACCATACTATGGCATTTCCCCTCTCTCTGAAGAGAAAGATTTGACTAACTCGGGTTCTACTTGACTTCCAGATCTCTTACGACTGTCATCATATGTCCGCCAGTCCATGTTATCATGTCGTCGCATCCAGCCCATCCCGCAAGACTTTGAATACGCTCTCAAACGCGCCTATCTTTCGACCGATGACCTCAAACCCTATGTAAAAGCACCTCGATCGACCTCTCCTATCCCAACCCTCCTCCCATCACCTCCACCTGAAGATGAAGTCTCTCGAAAACTTCCCTTTTTAAACGCCCTCAGGGGAGAAGAGAGCGAGTCGAACCGATCTTACGTCCCAAGCCATTTCCCTGACTTCCCCAGCAAACACACCTACTCTGCCACGGCGGTCTTCACAGAGAGAGATAGTGATCCTCGAAAGATCCGAGAACGGGCTGCCGAAGATGGACGACATGGTGAAGAAGCTCTGCGCAAGTTGGCGAGTGCCGCGTTCCGCGATAACCCAACCAGCTCGAGTAGCCGAGATAAAAAGCTCTGGGGTCGACGCCCAGAGAGTATGGAGACAATGTTTGAGAAAACGATCAAAGGGTTGGCGAAGAAATTGCCAAAGGACTCTCAAGGACATTCGGCGATTGGTGCCGCTATGAGTTCTGCGATGGATATCGATTCGGGTTTACCGGCCGACATGGATTCGAAGGCACGGGCGAAGGTGTCATGGAATCTTGAGCTGGGACCTATTGTCAACTGCGAGCGAGACTTATGGCGGCGGAATACTTCCGCCAGAAATACAGAAGACAAGACTCCCAAACCGGCAGCCAGCGCTGAGATTGTGGACGGTACCGTGGGCTGATACGATTGCGAGTTGAGCTGTAAGATAATTATTGGCGTTCTCATTGTTTTTATGTTTGGGGCGAGGTTTTTATGGGCTGGCGCATGGTTACATTTTCGGAGTCATTCTTGAGGAGATACCCCATAGCAATCTGCATGACAGTGATTGATTTTGAGATTTTCTATCGTACATAATCCCATCTGATATAAGTTGTAATGACTCGGAACTCCACCCAATGCAATGATGCTATGCGCAAATGAGAGGTTAAAAAAAGACTCCCTTCATGGAAGTGCAGCCCCAGCTGCTGATTTCTTCGCCTCCTCTGCCTGCCTGAGGGGCTCCCAGGATGTTGTTTCAACCGTTAATCCGCCGGCGCAGCTAGTCGCAAATGAAATTAGTGCTCTGTCTCTGGCAAGGTTCGCTTTGCGCACATGGACTCACCGTCGAAACAACCGGACAACCGGTTTGCATACAATAACCCCGGGTTTTGGAACCTCCTCGTTTGGTGGATTGCAGGAGTACTGAAGCATCTCGAGCAGCTGGCACTCCTTCAAGTTCACGTCGGGGCCTTTGCGGCGTTTATCTTGGAAATTGCGTTGAATTGTGTTGACATGGTCAGGGAGGGTACCGGCGGAGAAGCAAGGGACGAGGGGCGCCATATTGCAATTGCAATTAGGCGATCAGGAAGGGTCGGATCAGCTGTGTTGGATCGGTTAGAAAGGTGTTGAGGAGGGTGAGATGAGGGTGAAGACGAGGTTGAGGTTGAAGTCGCCAGTTGCCGCTTTCCCGCAAAAGCTTCCGCTCGCCGCTTTCCCGCTGCGCTGCTTTGCTTTTACCCGATGATCTTCCAACAGCCCATTGAACTTGCATTACATGTTCTTTCACATTGATAACTCACCGGGAAGAGTGCACCCATGATATTGCTTGTTATTGCTCCTCATGGCTGCCAGCTTGGGCGCGTCCTCACTGGCCGAGGTACATCATGAGGGTTTAGATCAGGTGCGTCGATCAATGAAACCCATGTGGTGCTTCCAGTTCATTAATTAGAGACCACTAGTTACTACATGATCTAGCAAATATATGCCCAGACAACGGAGATTGTGAATCGGGGCCACTTGGTGTACCTATACTTGATGCTCTACTCGAGGTGTTCATGCTGAAGGCCCTTAAACCAGACCAGCTGCCACAGCGATATCTGCAATCGCCGGCTCAGCGAGCACAGAACCGTCTTGATGACGACGAGATGATATTCCAAGCGGCTGACCCGGACAATGATATGGTCCCGCCCGACCTTTCCAACACTCTCTTCTCAGACTCAGCATATCGCAGCAAAAAACCCTGCCCAGTTGTGGAGATATCAAGCAGCTTGTCTGCTGCAGGAAAATCACAACTTCTATACTATCTGACTGCATCAATGATACTACCCCGCTCATATGAGAACATCCCCATCGGAGGGAAAGAGGCTGCTGTGGTCTGGATAGATAACGATGATCGGTTCGATGCTGATCGCCTCCGCGCTGTAGCTCGTGGCATTGTACAGCAAGCACGGCAAACTCTTGACCCAGATGCTCTCAATGAAGATGCCGGTGGACCGTCTGACGAAGACATAGAAGCTATGCTTGTCTCTTCTTTGCAACATGTCCATGTCTTTCGCCCACAATCATCTTCTGCCGTCCTTGCTACTCTTCGCTCTCTCGACTCGTACTTGTACGATCTCCCACGACACTATTCCTCTTCTCGTCCGCTGCAGATGCTCTCCATTGACAGTGCAACTGCATTTATCTGGCAAGATCGATTACGGGATGAGATCGCTCGCACCGAAGATATCGGGCGGCCTCGTGCAGAGATAGACGAGGAACGCGAGCAGAAGCAAAGCTTCTATGTCTCCGATTTGTACACGGAGCTAGTTAAGGAATTGAAACGACTGCAGAGCCGATTTGGATGTGCAGTTGTATATACAACCACCGTTTTGACTGGGCGTCCCCCTAATAACAATACCACGGCACCTTCTGGCCCTTATGATAGGGTGCCATCCCGGACTCCATCGCTCAAACCGGCTCTTCCTGCCCCTTGGGGAAATTTCCCAGTCCTACGTCTAGTTGTTCAGCGGGATCCAGTTCGTCCATTTCCACCGGGCGTGGATGTTGACGATGCCCAGAGAGACGCCTCAATGAGACAGGACGTTGTCAATCAAGGCAAGTTCTCTGCCTGGGTCAACGCCTGGGATCGCGAGGAATGGCCTCGCCGTGTAGCGGACGGGGTAGACTGGTATAATGGCGGTAGCTTCGATTTTTATGTGCAAGAGACGGGAATTAAGATACCCCCAAGCTGATATGGCAGCAATAGGTCTGATCAGCCTTACAGCCATTGGGAACTCCCAGGTATTTTTATTGGCTCAAGTAAACCAAGGGAAGGCCAATAAGCCTTGAAGTCAGATATCAGAGAACCTTAGGGCACTTATAGATCGGAGTATTCCTCGGGCTATCTCAGATACCATTAATCAAAGTTGGCCGGAGCCAGCAGCTCTTTATGAACAGGACAAAATCCGGTGTCAACTCTGTTTCTAGTCGCTGCATATGCCACTTCTCTATATGATTGATATGTGCAAAATGTCATTCAACCAAACAACTTGGCAATGGCTTCCACAGTCGTATTGCCTCCACTGAACACCACCGCAACATCCCAGCCCTTGTCGCCACCCTCCTGTTCGACACGTCTTCGGAATTCCTCATCGAATAGACAAACTGCCAGTCCCACAACGGCACTTGGTTCCACCACCATCTTCATACGCTCTAGCACCAGGCGCATCGCCGCCTTGATCTGCTCCTCTGTCACGGCAAATACCCCTTCAACCTTGCGCTTGTTGGAGATAACCTCCCAGTTAATCAGGCCAACTGGTGTGCGCAGGCCATCAGCGATTGTTAAAGTAGAGACTTTGGCAACCCGCTCTCCGGCTTCTAGCCCCCGCCGGCAATCATCCGCGCCTTCAAAGGCCGGCTCGGCACCAAAGACACGAGTCGGTTTATCAGAGAAGAATGTTGCGACGCCCGAGTTAAGCCCACCGCCACCAACAGGTGTGATGACTGCATCGAGAGTACCGGATCCGACTTGCTCCGCGTATTGTGCTTCCAGCTCTAGTGCGGTCGTGCCTTGCCCGCAGATGATATTGAAGTCATCGTATGGTGGTACTAGGATGGCACCTGTCTTTGCCTGGATCTCTGCAACCACTGCTTCTCGTTCCACACTTGTTGATCCGCTGAAAATAACCTCCGCGCCGTAGGATCGAGTACCGGCGATCTTTGAGGGGGTGCTGATGCTGGGCATCACGATGTGGGCTGGGATATGGAGGGTCGACGCAGCGAGGGCGAGTGCCTGCGCATGGTTGCCTGGTAAACATATGAATTGATTAGTCTTTTGGTTTTCCCATGGCCGTGGCAACCTTCTGATCATATCCTACCGGAACTATGGGTAATAACCCCGCGCCGTTTCACTTCTTCCTCCCCCCGCTCTTCAATTAGACGCAGAAGTGCATGGAAAGCACCCCGAGCCTTGAAAGCCCCGATTCGCTGCAGGTTCTCACACTTGAAGAAGAGTCGGAATTTGGGTAGCGCAGGTGTCTGTCCCTCGAATGGTGTGCCAATCAAGGTTTCTGGGGACTGCGGGGTTGAAGCGATGGAATCGAGTGTCTTGCATGTAAGCAATGGAGTGCGGTGGACATGTTGTTGGATTAGACTGTATGCAGCCTCAACGGCCTTCGGCGTGAGTAATTGCGCTCGTTCAGCTGCCGAAGACATGGTGTAGGTAGGAAGTCGATAGAAATAGCAGTTGCGGGGAGAAATGCGAGAAGGTCTTCCCCGGAATTTTTCTCCGGAAGTCCGATCTGACTGCTTTGCCGAAGCCAAGACATTCGTCGAGATACAGATGAGTCGAGACAAGAGGATACTACAGGATGAATCTACAAGAAATGGAAGAATGGAAGAACAAAATTGAACAATCGAAGAAATTCGGCAATTTAGCCGTTGATATTCGCATACCCGCAAAAACAGTTTCATAGTACATCATAACTTTTTGTCCAAAGCCCTCCCAAAACGGGTATCACGATATTATTATTTATTTCTGGTTCTCGGGGCGCAGGGAGCGGACAGCCTTTCCGGCGCGCCAGATCTCGAGCTCGCGGATCTCCTCCATCTCCTTCTCGTACTTCTCACGGTAGTCCTTCTGGGAGTTGTAGTCGAGAGAGCGCTGGGTCTCGGTACCGTCACGGACGGAGTCGTAAAGCTCGTTGAAGAGGGGCTTCAGGTTGTCCTTGAAGCGGCTGGACCAGTCGATGGCACCACGGCGGGCGGTGGTGGAGCAGGCAGCGTACATCCAGTCCATACCGTTACCACCGATCAGGGGGTAGAGGGACTGGGTGGCCTCCTCGACGGTCTCGTTGAAAGCCTCGGAGGGGCTGTGGCCACGCTCACGGAGAACCTCGTACTGGGCAAGGAACATACCGTGGATACCACCCATCAGGCAGCCACGCTCACCGTACAGGTCGGAGTAGACCTCCTTCTCGAAGGTGGTCTCGTAGAGGTAGCCGGAACCGACGGCAACACCCATGGCGATGGCCTTCTCCTTGGCCTGGCCGGTGGCGTCCTGGTAGACGGCAATGGAGGAGTTGATACCACGACCCTCACGGAAGAGAGTGCGGACGGTACGGCCGGAACCCTTGGGGGCAACGAGGATAACATCGATACCGGCGGGGACATCGACCTTGGTGAGGTCCTTGAAGACGGGGGAGAAACCGTGGGAGAAGTAGAGGGTCTTGCCCTTGGTGATGAGGGGCTCGATGGTGGGCCAGGTCTCGGACTGGGCGGCGTCGGAGAGCAGGTTCATGATGATGGAACCCTTCTCAATGGCGGTGGTGACATCGAACAGGTTCTTGCCGGGGACCCAGCCATCCTGGATGGCCTCCTTCCAGGAAGCACCATCCTTGCGGACACCAACGATGACGTTGAGGCCCTGGTCACGCAGGTTGAGACCCTGGCCGTGACCCTGGGAACCGTAACCGATGAGAGCAAGAGTGTCGTTCTTGAAGTACTCCTGGAGCTTCTCACGGGGCCAGTCAGCACGCTCGTAGACGTCCTCCTTGACACCAGCGAAGTCAATGGTCTTGATACCACGGACGGGGGTCACCGGGGCAACGGCACGGCGAGCAACCGAAGCCAGAGCGGGACGGGGGAGGGCAGCGCTGACGACGGAGCGAGGAGCGGCCACACGGGCCATGCGGAAAGCACGGGGAAGGGCACGGGAAGCCATTGTGAAAGGAATTGAGGGGGGGAGTGGAGAGTTTAGGATGGGGATGAAGAGAATGGGAAGGAGAAGGGAAAGAGAAGGGGAATTTGGCGGTTTTAAAAGTAAAGCATCGGTCCACCCCCGGCCGCAAGCAGGAGTCATAGAGGCACGTGACTGTCGGAGAAGTGCTGCTGCTCCCCGGCGGGTGGATCCACGTGATATGATTGGCTGAAAACGCCGTACTTGCCCCGGTCATGTGTGGACAGATCACTCCAGAGCTCCCCGTGGGAGAACCTTAAGCTATGACTCGGAGTCGAATTGAAATACATTGAGATCTAATTGGTAGTTATTTGGTTGTCAGAGTATTCAATTCCTAGAGTGGGCATATATTCTGTACATACATATATATATATTGGGATTGCACATATAAACTTTATGATAGGCCCTATGTATCATGCATGCAAGTGTATATATTTTGATTTCAAATTACATTTATTTAGAGCAGCTATTAACCATATACTATAACTCCACAAGCGCATGTACATACTACTCTGCTCTTTTTAAGTTGGCTTGGCGGGGTGGACTGGCTCATAGTGGTACTTTCCAGTGGTGTGTGTAGCCATACCCTATTCGGGGGCCGGTAACGGTCGATAAGGAGTCCGTATTCGGAGTACGATCTAGACCCCCCGCTGGCGGTCACAACCTCTCCAACAGCAAACTCTTTGGGTCGATCTATCTGTGAAGGACATCCCCCATATTCTATGTATCTTCTGATCACGATTTCCTTTTTTATTGTGTTTCTACGTCGATGCTTCGTAATGGTCCTCCATGGTTCGATGTCACGTGACATCGAATCGTGGAGAAGGATCGACGCGTCTCTAGTACTTGCTGGTAGTTCCTAGCACATCCACGACACTCGTGCCTTCCCAATCCTCCATGTTCTAGTAACCACCAGTCGCTCCTCGCACATTACATCATGGGTTGAACGTGCCTTCCTTTGCGGGCAGTTGGCCAAATATAAAAGTCCCAACTACCCTTGGTTTCTCTTCTCTTCTTCATCACTTCACTCATCACTTCACTCATCACTTGATCAGCTCTCTTCAGCTTCAACTCTCTTCAACCAACTTCAACTTCGAACAAGTTTTAAGTTCAATCTTCACCTCAATCATGTCTCTCTTCCGTACCAGCTTTCCATCCCAGGGTGACTTCGCCCCTCTTTTCCGCCTGCTGGACGATTATGACTGCCACCGTTCGACCAAGTCTTCGATGCGTTCCTTCTCTCCACGCTTCGATGTTCGCGAGAGCGACGAAGCCTATCATCTAGATGGCGAACTTCCTGGAATTGCCCAGAAGGACATCGACATTGAGTTCTCCGACCCCCAGACCTTGGTCGTAAAGGGTCGCACCGAGCGCGAGTACCACACTGAACCCAAGGCCGATGACGAGGCCGAGGGTACCGCTGCCACCGACGATGACCGCAAACCCACTGCATCTCACCGATTCTGGGCTTCTGAGCGCTCCGTCGGCGAGTTCCAGCGCACTTTCTCTTTCCCCGCCCGCGTCGACCAGGATGCCGTCAAGGCTAGCCTGAAGAACGGCATTCTTTCTGTTGTCGTCCCGAAGGCGACTGCTGCCGTTGCTAAGAAGATCACCGTCGAGTAAATCAACTCGATCGACTCGCTGCGGACTGCCCACCCTCAACAACGATCAACAACGACATGACGACCTGATGTTTTGACCTGTTTAATCTCTGTTTCGCTCTTTCTATTCTCCAACAATATCTCTTATTCATCTATCCTTATTCATGTATTAGTTAGCTCCCGTCAATCAATTTGACCAGTTTATCTCAATCCACTCCTAATGCACTCTCTTTTGTAGATCTCCAATACTTCTCAACTCCCGTACTACATACTACAGTAAATGTGGGGCAACATTCTCCAATGAAATCCAATGACATTCAATGCCACGGACCCAGTCATCTGCACTGGTTATCGCTGCTCTTATCCGAGCCGAGGTTGGACGGCTCTTGATTAGAAGAGTGTGACGCTCCTCTCAACTCAACTCCCACTTGGCCATTTTCATTGTCCTTCTTACTCTCGTCTTCCTGCTTGTTCTTCCCATATCATCCATCCTGCTTCATCATTATGTCGCAAAATTACAACTTCCAGCACTTCACAGTGCAGTTCCCAGCCAACTATCCCTATGTTGCTCATGTGGAGATCAATCGGCCAGACAAGATGAATGCCTTTTTCGAGGCGTAGGTCAAATCCACGATCGCGTATTCCATTCACACTGCTAACTACTTTCGCAACCCGACAGTATGTGGATCGAGATGAAAAAGGTTTTCGAGCAGCTTTCGGAGGACTCGAATGTCCGGGCGATTGTTCTCAGCGGTGCTGGAAAGGCATTCACCACTGGGCTAGACGTCAAGGCCGCATCTAGTGGACCCTTGCTCTCAGAAAAGAACCTCGACGCAGCACGCTCGGCAACCCTCCTGCGCCGCCATATCGCCGAGTTCCAAGACTGTATCACCGCTGTTGAACGCTGCGAAAAGCCAGTTATCGTGGCTATGCACGGCTTCGCGCTGGGCCTGGCGATTGATCTTTCCACAGCGGCCGACGTCCGTCTCTGCTCTCGAGATGTCAAGTTCGCCGTGAAGGAAGTGGATATTGGTCTAGCTGCTGACATCGGTACTCTCAGCCGGCTACCCAAAGTGGTTGGTAGCTTTGGCTGGGTGAAGGAGGTCGCGCTCACCGCGCGGGTCTTTGGAGCTGAGGAGGCATTGCGCGTTGGCTTTGTGAATTCGGTCCATGAGGACCGTCAAGCTACCATCGAAGCGGGTCTCAAACTCGCCGGTTTAGCAGCGAGCAAGAGCCCTGTTGCGGTCCAAGGCACGAAAGAGATTCTGAATTGGTCACGAGACCATTCGGTAGCAGATGGGCTTAGATACACGGGGGTGTGGAATGCTGCTGCACTCCAGACCAAGGATGTGTCTGCGGCGTTACTCTCTGGTCTGCAGAAGCGTACGCCGACCTTTGAAAAACTGTGAAAGTCTTCAACTCAATGCGGCTGGTCCGTGCCAACGTCTGTGCCAGTAAATCACTGGCATACTGAGTCTCCACATGTGCACCGATTAGGTGACCAGCTACTGTATATATATATACTAAATATAGTGTGCACGGAGTATATACGCTAAATAGCATCCAAGTCATATTCAAGTTGAACCCTGTATTCCTAAAAGAAGCCCACCTTCGACTATCTTTCTACCGTAACATGATTCCCTTTGAGAAAGTTTCGGTTTCATGAGCGGCCAAGCCAGGAACAAAGTCCGAGACAGAGAGTGTCTCGGCAGTTTCACCCTAGGCCTGACACTGACACTGACAGTCGGGATCTTCTTGACACGGTCAGCCTCCCCCGCCCTAAACCCCCCTTCCCTTAGGAAGATTTCTGCAGACGAATCCGAGTACCCTAGGGTAGACAGGTTCCATGAATCAAAAGCACCAAAAGTACCCCTACCGGCGAAACCAGCGCCGTCTGCATACTTTATTATGTTTCCGTTGGACCGAGCGCAACCCGGACAATTCGTCTCATGGCAGGCGGGGCTTTTTCCCACGTATCCCGATGCTTGGCTTAATTTATGCAGGAAGGGGGAGTTTTACTATAGTTGGGGGTGGTCGGTGGTGGGAGAAACGAGTATAAATATCGTAGATCTACGGGATAGTCGTACTACTAGTAGTAATACCCTTCGAGTTTCACTCAAGTCTGAAGCATTTAACAATATACCCATTCACCTCTACTCGCACCAGTATTAGCCATGAAGTCTGCTCTGTTCTTCTCAGCCATCATTCCCAGTGCGTTGGGAACGACTATCTACCTAGCCGGTGACTCGACGATGGCCAAGTAAGATAATCCTTGCTCTCCCCCAGCTCTATTATACGGCAACTAATCCATGATTCGTCTTCTAGGGGCGGTACCGGCTCGGGAACTGCAGGATGGGGCCAATATGTCTCCCCGTACACCACAGCTACCGTTTCCAACGAGTGAGAACCCACCGCAACACGATGAAGGGCTCAAATATATTCTAATAGACTACCAGGGCTGTCGCCGGCCGCAGTGCCAGATCCTATACTCGAGAGGGTCGATTCGACACCATCGCAGACGAGGTTCAAACCGGAGATTGGGTCATCATTGAGTTTGGACACAATGACGGGGGATCCCTGTCTACAAGCGACAATGGCAGAACCGATTGCTCTGGCACTGGCGATGAGACCTGTACCACAACTTATAACGGCGTAACCGAGACTGTTCTGACTTTCCCCAAATATTTGGAGAACGCGGCGGCCAAATTCACAGCCAAGGGGGCCAAGGTGCTGATCTCGAGCCAAACCCCCAACAACCCTTGGGAGACCGGGACTTTCACCTACTCCCCCTCGCGATTTGTGGAGTACGCCAAATTGGCTGCCTCCGTGGCAGGTGTCTCATATGTGGATCACGGAGCATACGTCGCCGACATCTTCGAATCCCTAGGCGCCGACACTGTTGATGCATACTTCCCTCTCGACCATACCCATACGAGTGCTGAAGGTGCACAGGTGGTGGCCGAGGCCTTCTTTAAGGCCGTGGTGTGCGGAAATGTTGGACTCAAGAGTCTTTTGAACACAACAGATTTCCCGGGCGAGTGTCTGTAAATGACATGAGTATCTGGATATGGTTTGCGACAATTAGTTTGGAAGGATAAGAGAATCCGATAGATAATATCAGATGCAATGGCTCAGGCGAGAGTGAAATTTCGTTAATGTATCATCATGTATATATCCATAGGCTAGAAGACCAGTAAAAACAAAGGGTATCATCGTTCACAGGAGACGGGTGGCTCCACCGTGAGATCCGTTCTCTGATTAGCGCAATTCCTCCAGAATGGATCGGACAATGCTTCGTTTCTCGACGCGGTGATAGTATTGGCCCAAGTTCGGAAATTGAGCGTCAAAGCTGCCCTGAGCCTGATAGATTTCTCGCAGTACTGGCCATAGCGCGCAATCATCAATACCGAACACTTCGAGAAGGTAATTTTTTCCGGCGAGTGTGGAATCAAATACATTCAACCCAAAATCAAAAAAGGCTGCGTTGTTACTCTCGCGGTGTTTGCGCCAGCAGGAGAACATCTCTTCTATCCAAGGGATATGACTACCGCCTCGGAGGGTCTCGACACCCGGTTGCGTAGATTCAGCAGTTCGTTCTGTGAGACATTTCAGAATGTTCAAGTCACCGATGACAGTGTTACCATTGGTATCTGTGTAGCTTGGTTGCTTGGTAAATTCGAAATGGTTCACAGCGATATCCACCTGGCGGCCATCATTGACCTCATACCGTATACCACTCTCACTCAGGCCCAGGCGCACTCTGAGATCGGCGACTATATCCCCGCCCAATGCCAAATAAGACGGTGTTGTCGTGACAAAATTGACAACGTCAAATCCGCCGCCATAAACACCGTTCCAATCGAATTCCGTGGAGCGATTTTCGTTTCCAAACGCGTGGATTAATCGCTCCGTCTCAGCGGGATCGCCGTGGATCACCGCTCGAGCAGTTTCTTTACATTTGCTCACTGCCCCTTGACCCCAGATGAGGTTGGATGCCGGGTCCACATGAGTGCCAATGTGACGGAAGGTAATAGAGATGCGTTCGCCACCATATGCTTTCTCTTCCGGGGTTCTCATGGTGTCCGGGCGCTTATCGGGTCGAATCCCATGTAGCCAACGCATGTTTGTTTTCTCGCCGAGGATGAAAAGTGATCGATGGGGAAGTGGAACGCGTTGTGTCATACGCGCCACTTCATGGCCCTCGGTTTGCTTGGATTCCTTTGCGGATGCCTTGGTACGGAGATGGAGAACACGCTGGGCGCCTAAACTCACGTTGCAGATGTATGAGCCCCGAACGATGTCGAGTGTCTTATCTGAATGCTCGGAGATCGAGTCATGTCCGTCTCTGTAAAGTTGAATGAGTGCATGGTTCAAAGGATGGCCGAGAACACGTTCTACTGCGATTCGGGCTTGGTCGATGGCGGGAGTAAATGATTTCAAGGGCGGAGATTCATCGGCAGGGTGTCGATAGATCGGCATCGAACCATCTGGCTGGATAGAGCCTTGCACTGCCACCAGCCGAGGCACTTGACCTGATAGGTGGTACATCTTCTGCCAGGACACTTCGGCGTGAATGCGTTCAAAGATATCCGCTGGCAAATCCACCTCGGGAACAAGACGGGAATCGCCTTCCCCCAGGACATTGCTAGGTCTTCCATTTGCTGTTGTCGGATCCGGGGTGGGTTCACGACGTTTGCGCACTCGCGCGCGCACCTGCTTTTTTCCCTCCATCGCCACTCGGGGGTGGGAAGCTCCTGCTGCCATCCGCTGGGATCGAGTGAGTGAAGCCAATTCTGTCAAACTGCGACGATCCTCGTCCACATTTTCTTCAGGGATAGAATCCTCCGCCCGAACCCCCAAGCTGTTCATGAAGCTCTCAATGCCGGACGGTACAACCGTTCGCTTTGGCTGCTGATCACTTTTGGCGATGGCGTGAGTTTCCTGCCAGTCCAGCTCCTGACTGAGTTCTCGAGCATCTATACCAGTTGCGCCAAGAATATCCGCCATGCGACGCATGGCCTCCTGGTGGCGTTGAAAGTCGCGATAGCCCAGACAGTCCTCGATGAGTGTGACGGAAAAGCCGTTGCGCACGGCATCGCAGGCGGTAGCGTAGACGGATACATTAGAGAGGGAACCACAAAGATAAATCTCGGTCACAAATCGAGTTCGGAAGGAAAGGACCAGACCCTCCGACTCCAGCGCCGAGTACCCCGTCTTGTCCAACACTGTATCTCGCTCCCGGTCAAGAGCGGCAAGGATGGGCGCCGGAAATTGAAAGCCAGTGGTCTGGGGTGAGCAGCAAGTGGCAGATGGGCCAGACAGGAAGGCTTCTTGATCCACTGGTTCTGGAGAATCGCGGTCCGAGGCAGCTTCGATGATATCGATATCGGAGGAAGGTAGAGGCACCCGCTTCGGCGGTTCCTTTTCCAGGACGATGCGATCGCCAAAGTTCCAGTCTTCGAGGCCCTGGGGGGAATCGTATTGGGATCGCACCCAGATTACATCACCGACGCGACGAAATGCAGCGACGAGGGGAGGGAGAGTTTCGAGGATGTCGGCGGTGTTGGCGACATGCAGCGCACCGGCAGGGCGCACGAAATCATTTTGAAAGTCGAGCAATAGCAACGCCTTGCGGGTCTGGATGGCAGGCAGGTCACCGAAAGAGAAGAAGCTCATTTTAAAGACATGGTAGGGCAGTGCCCGATAGCAGAGAAGTTGAAGTTCAGGAGGGGAAACACGAGTCGGAGTCAAGAGTCAACAGTTTGGTGGATCGGGGGCGGGGAAAGTGACACCTGAGGCAGAAAGTGCCCTATAATATGGTGTGGTATATACTAGTACAGTATTGGATGAGTGATATTTACATCTTTATGTTAAAGATAACAAGTGGATGGACTTTGGCTGAAAATAAATACAGTGGAAATAATTTGACTGCTGCTTATCCAAAGAACTACGATATAATGGACTTGAAGTATCAAAACTGATCGAATCCTTATAGATCTTAAGCTGCTATTCCTGATTATGTCTGTCTCTGATTCTCGTGGATTGTAACATCCCTACCTAGGTAAGTATCTACTTGTGTTTATTTACAAAATCCAAAATCGCTTGATTTACTTCCACTGGATGAGAGTGGTTTAAAAAGTGAGCGCCTCCTTCGACGGGCACCAGCTCCGCCTCCGGAGAATTGACAAACATTTGGATCTCTTCTTTCGCGTTGGCCACCGAGTAAACAGCGTCTTTAGTACCCTAAATCAGTTAGCATAACACTATTTTGATTGCCGATGAACACTTACATGTAGCCATTTGACAGGGCATTGAATATCAGAAAGTCTCAGATGAAGTCCCCCTCGTTCAGCCAAATTGATTGCGGCCATTCGAATACGACGTCTTCCCTCTTCGCCACGATAGTTGGCTTTAAGTGTCGCCTTCCAGAAATTGCTAACCTCGTCTGTGCATTCATTGAACCCGATATTGATCAGTGCACTGCAGTAATTGTCGTCCGGTTCAAAGTTGGGATCATCTTGACTAGCTGCCCACTGGCTCACAAAACTAGATACAATGGCAGGACCATCCCAGCATTGCAGTTTGCGACTTCTATCCGATTCACTATCCATTGAGGTTCCTAGCGGGATCACTCCGGCAATCTACTCATGATTAGTGGTAGATCAACGCCAGTGATATTGTACTAGCACCTTTTCTGGTCGCAGGAGAGCCATCTGAATGGTAACCCATCCACCCTGGCTAGTGCCAAGCACGAATGCACGATCGATCTTCAGCGCATCTAAAACCTGCAGGTTCATCTCCGCAGTATCCCAGTATGTCCATTGTTCTCGAGAAGCGCGAGTCTGTCCGTGGCCCAGCAGCTCTATCGCAAGAAGATTCATCCGGTCGGTCAGTCTGGAGTCATTGAACTGAGGTCGATACAGCTCTGAGGACGTGGTGAAAGCGTTTATTAGTACCAATGTTGGTTTGGTCGGATCGTAGGCCTGCGGCATTTGATAAGCCACATTAATGCCCCCTAAATGAGGTACATGGATAATGCTGGTAGTCGACATGGCTCTCAGTTGAGTGTACCCACAAATGCTGTTGGAAGTCAGGGCCTAAATAATTTCTGTACGCATCCTATTTATACCACCTGGCTTATATCTCTCATTTGAACCCCTCCTTGTGTGAATGCCCCTCTTGAAGACCCGCTTTCGACCCGTCCAACCCTTGGCATAAAGTTTGGCAGCTAGCCCACATGATTGGGCTCTTTTTTCCTGGGCTATTTTTGTGCAATGACTTGTACGAGTCGCTCAAAGTAGAAGAGATCATCCAGCAAAGTTTTTGTTGATTTCAACTCCCGCGTCAACATCATTACATGCCTTCGACTAGTTCCACTACAGGGCCGGTAAAGTGTTTCTTGCCGCCCAACAGGTAGTAATAAAGCGCCCCAATCACCATCCAACCCATGGTGACAACAACGCAATAGTTCATGTTGACTGGCGTGACCGGTTCAACAGTGGGGAATGTGCTGAAGACCATCGCAAGAACTAGCCACAGCAGGGCAACAATGTTCACGACGGGCCCCCACCGTTTTCCAAGGTTAAATGGGCCGGATCCAAGACCTTGAATGATAGAGATACTAGACGACCGACGGCCATATAGCAACATGAAGAGAATAGGGGAGAAATAAGAAGCATACATTCCCAGAATAGCCATGGACAGCACCGCATTGAATGCAGTAGTACTGCCTAAGTAGATCAGTCCGAGGAGCATCTGCAGAAAACACACAAGCAACACCATGCGAACCGGAACCTTTAGAGTTGAGTTTACCTCTGAGAAAAATCCCGATGCTGGCAGACCATTATCCCGGGCAAATGCCCAGGCTGTGCGGCTCGTTGATGTTGTACCGGCTGCGTTAGCGGCTACGGCGACCAAGCAAATGCACAGGGCTAGGATTGATGCCCCGGCTGATGATCCGGTGACATTGAGAAAGAGCTGCATGAACGGAAAGCCTATCTTTGACTCCAGAAGGCCGTTGAGATCTCCGAGGGCGAAAAGCAGTACGATCGTGTAAACCAGGCCGATGAGTCCATTGATGGCGACACTACCGACCATGGCCAAGGGCACATTTCGAGATGGCTTGGGTAGTTCTTCGCTTAGGTGACACGCGGCATCATATCTGGCAAATGTCATATTAATTAGCGCTTCATTTAGTTCTCGAATCAAGTAAGTGGCCGAGGTAAAAAAAAAAAGAGAGAAAACGAAAAGAAATGGAAAGAAAAAATGAAATGGCTTTGCATACCCGAGAAAAGGATACACCGTGCTCAGCAAACCAACCAGCCAGGAAACCCCATCATTCGTCCATCCACTTGTGTTGGAGAATTCGGTGAAGACATATGTCGCGGTGTGCTTCGATGACATGGAGCCAAGTACGCAGACTATGACAATAAATCCGATTACATGCAGTATTCCTATAACTCAGTCAGTCTAAACTTATGGCTAATCCAAAGAAAAAATTGGGCAACAGTGGATGAATTACCCGCGGTGGTATTGGTATGCGGTAGAATCTTGGATCCCAATATGTTGACAATGGCTGAATACGCCAGAACCGCCCAATAAAATAACATTCCCTGCCATCGAAGCGGTATATAGGTGTCGAGGTGGTTAAGGGTAATAAGTGCCTGTAGTTGAAGCCCTCCTGCGAAAGCAGCCGAAGCGGAAAGGACAAGCTGACCACCAATGGAGATCCATCCGGTGAACCAGGAAGCGGTTGCTCGATAGGACGCAGGCGTAAGGCAGTGTACCCAGTGATACTGTCCTAGCTCAATGTCAATAAAGATCTGATGGAAAGGGGCATGGGTTTGTTTGTAGGGCATACATACCTCCGGCAGTTGGGAAGATCGAGGCAATTTCGCCCAGCGAGAGAACAATAAAAATTGTACCTATTAGCGCGATGATACTAGAAAAGAAAAACAAAATGATTAACAGGGAACTCTAGAGGCCTTCCGTTCTATGTATTTTCAGCGGAATCAGTTGGATCTTACTAATTATAAAAGAGACAGGGGGCGCCACCGTTTGTCAAAGCCGTTGCCACGACGGACGAGAGGGCCTCCCATGTGGCCATCAATGAGATCTGTAGGCACACAATGGACCATAGCGAGAACTCACGACGGAGCTCTTGTACATGACCGAGGGCTGCTAGCTGGTCCTCATCACTGATGGGCTTCTCTGGGGCGACCTCTTTAGTATCGGAATTAGAACCGAGAGGCGGATCCATATTGTATTGCCAAGAGAGTGTGGATTTAGAATGCACGGAAGTTGGTTCGGTGCTTGTGTGAATAGAGAAGAGAATTTTACATTACATGGACTGGGGATGGAATTGCTACTCTCAAATATACAACCGGGGGCAGAGGAGGGCATAGCCTCGGACAGAGCGGAAAGCAGCATAATTCTATCAAAGGGGTACGGCGGCGATGAATCCGCACAACCCTTGGGAAGTGCGCGATATCCATTGGATACTGGCTTATCATGGCCTTATCAGGAAAAAGCAACTGCAAACGGTTTGCAGCTGATGACCCCTAAGGTATCAGCATCAACATGGCTGATATGCCAATCGCCTCCACAAAATGCGGGGGAGTTCCGTCTTTCCAGGGTGTCCACCTTCACCCGATGCTTCAGCCAATGAAACAATTCAAGATGATACAAGCCTGGAATGCGGGGCAGATAGCAGGGATAGGAATAGGGGGCCATGATATAATCAGCAGCCCAGCTGTTTCTGTCGTTGCTGTGCTCCGAGTAGTCCCTTGTATCATCTCCACCAAACAGTCACGAATCCCTATCATCTGCCACTTTTTGCTAACCCGGAATGCCTAAAACAGTCAAACTCGCGCCTTGCACCTCAAGTAGACTAGTCATACACATGTAGTTAGTCACTACTGTGCAAGAAAGTCAGTCAAGTGGATCTTGCGGAAACTCGGAACCGGTTCTCGGAAATGTTCAAGCTCGACGGTTGGCGATGATATAAGGTTGAGCACATCCTATCTACGGAGTAATTATACCTGGATTGGAGAGTAAGAGTAGTCCAGATATCTTATACTCTCTGGATATTTCAAAATGGCCCACCCCCTTGCAATTCTCTCCTTGGCGGAGACCAACTTGGCCCGTGACCTTGTCCGGGCTGTTCATCCAACCAACTCTCTCATCGACTTTCGAGAAATCTACCTGCAGGAGCCGCCCAAGTCTCAATTATTAGAATTTCTGGCGTTGGAACATGCAGGGCGTCTCAGTCCAACCACTCCCCGCCCACCGCGGCTGGCTTTGTGCCAGTACGACCTGATCGGCCCAGACCGCATCCCTGTATACCACGAGTCTGTCATCGACCTCGTCGCTCGAACCCAGATCAAACATACCATCGTGGGCAAAGACCACCATGCAGCTCTTACCCTGTTTGTTTTCCATCCTTACCCCTCCTTTCCACAAGGTGAATTTCCGTAAGCTAATCGCCGATGTTCCTCTGTCTAGGAGCGAATTCGACGTTCTCGTTGATCGGTGTATGAACTCGCCTTTGTTCCAGAAAGCTATCGCCGACTTCACCCTACCAGATGGATTCGAAGTTGTCATCGAGCCTTGGCCTTACGGAGGCTTGGACAATACTGATGAGAACCGTCGTTTCTTCCAGGGACTCTGCTTTGCACGGGACACGCGATCCGGCAACCCAGACTCCAACTTCTACTCCTTCCCTCTACCAATTATCCCCGTGATGGACGCTCATACCCAAGAGATTATTCGTGTTGATCGGCCGGCCACAGGGGGCAAAGGTGATGGGTTGCTAGAACAAACCTTCAAACGTGATATCATTGGCCACTGCAAGCCCTCCGAATATATCCCCGAATTGCTTCCCGAAGGAACCCGCAAGGACCTCAAGCCCTTGAATGTCGTACAGCCTGAGGGTCCCTCATTTCGCGTGACCAATGAGTCGTTGGTGGAATGGCAGAAGTGGCGGTTCCGCGTCGCCTTCAACCCGCGTGAAGGAGCAACGATTCATGATATATGGTATGATGGCCGCAGCGTAATGCATCGACTAGCTATCAGTGAAATGGTACGTGCGAACTCGTTAAATCTATTTTACTTCCTTTGTTTAGTTTATGCTACCCCTGCGAGACCTTTACCTACCCTTAAAACTCACATCCACTTTCCTGTTTAGACTGTACCATACGCCGATCCCCGACCTCCGTTCCATCGAAAGCAGGCATTCGATTTTGGTGATGGCGGAGGTGGAAATATGGCCAACAACCTCTCCCTCGGATGTGATTGTCTCGGTGTGATTAAATATTTCGACGCCGTGATCACCAAGGCAGATGGCACTGCTGAGAAGCTGCCGAATGCAATCTGCCTTCACGAACAGGACAACGGAATTGCCTGGAAACACTCCAACTGGCGCACCGGTCGGGCAGTGGTCACACGCAACCGTGAGCTTGTTGTGCAATTTATCATCACCCTCGCCAACTACGAGTACATCTTTGCATACAAGTTCAACCAGTCAGGCGACATTACCGTCGAGGCCCGCGCGACCGGTATCCTCAACGTGGTCAATATTGACCCAGGCAAGGTCAGCGAATACGGCAACGTGGTCAGTGGAGGGGTCCTAGCCCAGAATCACCAGCACATCTTCTGTGTCCGTATGGATCCGGCTATTGACGGACAAAGGAACTCGGTGGTGGTGGAGGAATCGCATCCAGTACCAATGAACGCTGTTACAAACCCGAATGGCAATTTCTATCAAGTCACGAAACAGACTGTCGAGCGAGCATCCTGGTTGGATGCGGCCCCTGAGCTTAACCGGACAGTCAAGATGATCAACCCACACAAAACGAACCCTATTAGCGGGAACCCCATCGGGTACAAATTCATTCCTCTCGCCACCCAGAAACTGTTGGCCGATCCGGAGTCTGTTCAAGCTCGCCGAGCCCAGTTCGCTCAGCATCATGTGTGGGTGACCAAATATCAGGATACCGAGCTATATGCAGGTGGCCGATACACCCTGCAAAGCCAGCTTGAGGTCGAGGGCGTCGCAGATGCCGTTCGCCGGGGAGATTCGGTCGCAGATACCGACGTCGTCGTCTGGAACTCGTTTGGCATCACCCATAACCCTCGTGTGGAGGATTGGCCCGTTATGTACGATCCCTTGCTCTTCTCCCCATACCCATCCCCTTGAGACTTCTTTTAGCTAACAGCATCAGGCCTGTCGAAACCTTCCAGCTCATGATCCGCCCGGCGGACTTTTTCGTAGAGAACCCGTCCATTGACGTCCCCTCAAATAAGAACGTGTCTTCACGCCTGGCCGACCAGGAATGCTGCCGGAAGTCCCATATCTAGACGAGGCGTACGTCTAAAACAGAGATGCGATACAATGGGGAGGGTAGAATTTTTGAAATGAGGAACAGTCATTTCACACCTACATCAGCCAACTAGACGCTGATGAATATGTATATAACCTTCAAGATGATTTCGATTTTCCGTGATTTATGAATCCTTTCACATTCCTATAAGAAATCCGTAGCAATTGATCCTAGTAATCCTGACGAAGTCACCACGAACTTCTTCGTACCGAGGATACAAATGCGACACACTCATCACGGGGTGTCTTGGATCTGGACCCCTTACAACTTGAACCTTTCTTCTAAATCCCAAAGTGGAGTGTGGCAAGTCCCACGGGACCAAACCAATCTTGGGAATGGATTTCGCAGTCGTCTCCACCTCAGAATTCCGCTTATCTTTTTCATATTTATCTGCTTCGTTCCGTAAATTCCGGAGATCCAAATCAATCGCGATCTTGATCGTTTCCCATCAATCTCTGCTGTTCATCCGGCAATGTTATGTGATGGCCTCAGATGGTAGACTCGATTCCAGTGAGGACCTGTCCTCTTTACGCCCGCGGAAAAGGGCGAAATATACACAGAGAGCCTGGTACGCCTCATTCCGACATTCCGTTCTTGAAGCACTTTCTTAATGATTCGGTTTAGCAACGAATGTAAGCGACGCAAGCTGAAATGCAGTGGCGGGTCCATATGTCTACGATGTGCGCGAGACGCTATTGCCTGCAATTATACCTCTGAGTCCCAACAGCCAACAGCGCCACTTCAGGGGACCGAAAGCATAGGTGATTCGTACGAACATTCTCTCTCTCTCTCATCTTTCCCCACTCTCTGCCCCAGACAAGGATGCATTGGCGAAGTTATTGTTCACCACTTGGTCACAGGTCGCTTTGAACTAACTCAAGTTTTTCTTCCAGAACCAGTCATGTGCGTTTCCGGGCTGTCGACCGCGAACTCGAGACTCTCCGCGAAGAGATGCGGACTCTTTCCGCCCGTTTGAAGGAGCTCGAAGGTGCAAATGTTGCTGCCTCATCTAGGACTTCTTCTACTTCCGGACCAATAGGGCTACAGCGCATTTTGAACCCACCCAAGTCGCCTTCATATGTAGGACCCACAAGTGCTGAATTCGGTCTAGACCAGCATGCCAATAACTCATTTCACTATGAACCTGGTGAGGACGTTGATAAAGCTCATGGAAATGAGAACCAAGATCAAGCCACCCCTTGTGGCTCTCAGGTCGCTCGGGGTTCAGTTGCGGCAGTGACTACAGAGAAATTAGCAAGCCATCCTCTGCATGGCCGCGAGTTGAAGGAAACATTACGTCTTGTACAGGTCTATGAGGACGCAGTCGGAATCATGTATCCCTGTGTAGATCTCGCTAGTCTACGCACTTACATTGTGGAGTATTATCATTCACGAGGCTCTGTCCCCCAAACTTCACCCGCACGAAGCCCAATTGGAACCGATCAAGATTGGTTTCATGCTCGCGATATTCAAGTGTTGAAGATTATCCTCGCTACAGCTCTTCTTGTGGAAACTCATGGCCAGAGTGAGCAAGCAGCCCTACTGGCTGATAGTGTGGAGGACCGTTTTGCGAGTCGACTGAAAATTGCCCAGGTGGATATGAAGGAGTGCCTGATTTTGACTTTGCTGGTAACTCAAGGTCCTGTTGTCATACAAATTGAGCTAAATTAAACTAACTTTCGCAGTCAATCTTCCATTCCTACCGTGATGATGAGGTGATCTCATGGCGGCTCACTGGAATGGCGGCTCGTGGGAGCATGGAACTTGGTCTTCATCGCCAAGAGACATGGAAGAAAACTGGAGGCATATTTCCAGGTGCCCTAGAGTGGATGTGGGCAAGTCGACTATTTTGGTGTATCTATGTCCTCGATCGCAAGTGGTCAATTGGCACAGGCTTGCCATTTTCCATTCAAGATTCTGACATGGACACCGATCTACCAGAACCCGACCATTCGACTCCGTATTTGACATGCATGATTTCATATGCCCGGTTGGGGACAAAAATATGGGGTCTTATTGCAGGCTGGTCAAATCGATCACGCGAAGAGACTTCAGAGGCTTGCACAATTCTTGATGCTCAGGTCCAGCAGTGGGTCCATTCTATCCCACGCGAACTACGTTTCGACCCTAGCTGGCATTCGCCTGTCGGTGCCGATCATACAGATCGTACTAGGATGCTTCAAGTGCTGCTAGCTTTACAGGCGAACCAATTACGAATCCTTGTCTACCGGCAGAACCTTCTCAGCAGCGATCGAATTGCCAATGGCATCTCTGGTGCTTCAACAGCCGTCGAAACGGCAAAAAGCACGATTCATATGTTGGATTATTATAGTCGCATTTCGAATGTTTATTTTGAGCGTCCAGAGCCCTTCAACTATTTTTTAATTTCGGCTCTTGCGGCTTTGTTCCTGGCCGTACTACACGCACCGGTCCGCTTCAGCCAGACATGTCGGCCGGAGTTCTATACAGCAGTCAACATGGTTCGCCACTCGGCGACACGCGCGCGGACTTCTCGGCGACTACAAAAAATAATTCGCAGTCTCAAACGAATTCAACTTGGTGTACCCTGGAAAATGCAGCAGGTTAACAAGCAGCCGGCTCCCCTTGGCGGTGCCTTGAATGCGGCCTTGCACTCATTTGATGGCTCTATTCGGCAAGCAAGGCCACTTGTATTACACAGCCCAGCGGACTCTGGCCCTAGGTCATTGATGACGGATTCTCTTTCAGTCCAAACGGCATCGGATTTCAACCCGACACCTGAAATTCTCACGCCGCAACATTCTTTAACAAGCCTGTGGCCAGTTACGTCACCTGGTATGTCTGGGGAAACAGAACCCAATGAATGTGAAGACCTAAGTAGCTTTTTTGAAATCGCTGGAGGCCTCTGCTTTGACCTACACGGCGATATCGGTGGCCAAGCGGAGATCGGGATGTTTCAGTCTGGCGGAGGGCGGGCCCTGAACCCCCTAGAGGCGTTTCAGGGAGAGGATGAGGCGTTAACACGGGTGATGGCTGGATTACTATAGTTCTGATGTGATTCCACTCTTATTCAATGTAATTCTGACCTTGTATGAATGAATTCGTTTGAGGTCGGTTAAATTGATGCCGAAGATCCGTGCATACTATGAATCTCACTGGTGCCTTTCTCT
The DNA here is from genome assembly GCA_023626415.1 of Penicillium sp. S1701. Taxonomy (NCBI): domain Eukaryota; kingdom Fungi; phylum Ascomycota; class Eurotiomycetes; order Eurotiales; family Aspergillaceae; genus Penicillium; species Penicillium sp. S1701. The sequence goes on from JAMAGY010000029.1 coordinate 298,211, forward strand.
GAATCCAACTTCCTTTTAGCCGATTGAAGAAGATCCCTCGCAATCCGAGAATTTCCAGTGACTTGTTCTGGACTCTAATGACAGTGGCGTTAGCTCATACATGAACCAATTCCCACCAGTCGGCGCGATGCCATAGTTTAGTTTCATAGTCAGACAACCCGCCCTGCCCTCCTCGATTCGCAGCAAAATGTTTCCCCACACACTAGTTTCCCTGAAATCATTTCCCCAACCTAATTACTCGTCTTTTAAGGCAAGGTCCCCCACCCGTGCTCCATTTTAGATAGGATCTGGTTTCCACGAATGATCACTGCACTGTGTCTATATAACTCATGAATAGCGCTGCTACGAGTAGCAAGTGCTTTTGGAGGCCCCCGAACTCAACCGAATCTTTTTTTCTCTCCTGTTATCATAATGGGTCTCAAGATACTGGCATACTCCACGGTTCTCCTCGCAGCTTCGGTTCATGGGTATGCCAATCCAGGCAGTTGCTCGGGAGCTTGTAACGTCCATGACCCATCTTTGATTCGAAGATCCTCCGACGGTGTTTATTTCCGCTTCTCTACGGGGAATAAAATTTCGTACGCGAGTGCATCTTCTATCAAAGGCCCTTGGACGTCGATCGGTTCTGTGCTACCTTCTGGGTCATCTATTGACCTTGACGGGAATGATGATCTCTGGGTATGTGACGACCCCATTTCTAGATAACTAGTTCCGTGCATTGTTTTTTCTTCTTTTCTTCTTTTTTTCTTTTTTTCTTTTTTTCTTTTTTTTTTTTCACGTCTAACTCTTTAATAATATCTCATATAGGCCCCCGATGCCCAGCTCGTGAATGGTGTTTATCATGTATACTATGCTGTCTCAACCTTTGGATCACAAAATTCTGCAATCGGTCTTGCAACGTCTAGTTCGATGGACTTGAATTCGTGGACCGACAAGGGCTCTACTGGCATTTCATCCTCATCTTCAAAGGCTTACAATGCCATTGATCCTAATCTGATCAACGTGGATGGTACCTATTACATGAACTTTGGCTCCTTCTGGCATGACCTCTATCAAGCGCCCCTAAACTCTGCAGCAACCAAGGTGGCATCGTCTTCCTACAACATAGCTTATGATTCTTCTGGATCACATGCTCAAGAGGGCGCATACATGTACAAGTACGGCAGTCACTACTATCTGTTCTATTCCTCCGGAACTTGTTGTGGCTATGACACTTCCATGCCAGCCTCGGGAGCGGAGTATAAGATCAAAGTCTGTCGATCAACTTCTGCAACTGGAAATTTTGTAGGTTGCCACCCATTATCAAATCACCCTCTCATATTAACAATTATACCCTTAAATAGGTTGATAAGGCCGGTACTGCATGCACTAGTGGGGGAGGCACGATTGTGCTGGAGAGCCATGGCACAGTATATGGCCCAGGTGGACAGTACGTGAAATTAATCCCATATTCCATTATTCAACAGCCAGACAGCCAGGGGCCATGATGATAACAATAGCTAATTTTAACAGGGGGGTGTTCACCGATCCTAGCCTCGGCCCGGTGCTATACTACCATTATGTCGATACTACTGTCGGTTATGCGGATAGCCAGAAACTCTTCGGTTGGAATCAAATCGACTTCTCGTCCGGATGGCCAGTAGTTTGAAGGGAAAACCTTGGAATGAGAAGGTTCTTGTATGTTACACTCGCAGAGAGGATCATGGTGTCCAGCAACCACTACCAAGTGATCCATCGATTTCATATTACCTGGTAATACCGTGATAAATGAAGGGTTAACATGAACCTGGGAATGAATCGCAATTATCTTTTAGTCTAGTACAATGAGTTTCTATCAAGTATTCTATTTGTTTCCCTACCCTTATCACATTTATGCCTTCCCACTGCTCCCAATGATATCCATCCAACGCTGCATCTCTTCCTTCAATACTTGGATACCGCTTTCCATCAACTCTGTGAGAGGTCGAGTGGCCTTCGCGTAAAGGTTTTCATTCCATGGTTCCAGCACAAGCTTGTTCACATTGACCTTTGTCACGCCTGCCTTGATACAAGCTTGGGTCAATTCGGGTGAGAAATCATTGGTACCATGCAAGACGAGCCGAACTCGTCCGTCCATTGCTTTGAAAATCTTTTGGAGACTAAAATGAGAAAGCTGTTAGCACATCGGTGATGTAAAATTCGTCGTTTCTCCGGAAATAACATACCGGTCCATGTCCAGCTTAGGACCTTCTGGGCCATAATCTCCGTGTACATTACCGACTCCGGGGGCAAGGAAATCGACGCCCGCCTCGATGAATTCTTCCACATCTTCCGGGTTGGTCAGAATTCCTGTGTTGAATGATGTCAAAAAGAGGGTTTCGTCATCTATCATATCTCCTGGGTTCTTTACCTTCCAGGTCTCCCGTATCCATAATGCCGTCTTCACCACCTTCGATGCGTCCGATCTCGGCCTCAACAGAGATGCCTCGTGCATGACAATAGTCACGCAGGACGCGGGTCCTTTGCAAATTCTCCTCCTTCTCGTAGTGACTCATGTCCACCATGATTGAATCGAACGGGAGGTTATCTGCGACATATTTGATTTGTTCGTAATCTTGCGCGTGGTCCAGGTGAACAGAGATGGGAACGGTGGCACTTTTGGCGGCGGCCGCCGCAGCAAAGACCAGCGAAGGCGTCTGGATCAGCGAGGATGGGAAGAGTTGAATGATCAGGGGTGATCGGCGTTGCTCAGCGGCCTGGACAAATGCTGTAATATGCTCGATGTTGTATCTGGCGGGGATTCCGTCAGTGAAAAGGATCACGACAAGTTTACTTCACGGCCTCTACTCACACAATCGCAGCCAACACACCATACTGGCCCTTCTCTGCATCGCCGAGAATCTGACGTGTTCGGTTGGTGTCTGTCGCCATGATGAGGATGGAGTTGTCAATGCTGAGATGTTGTCTTGTCCTTTGGTTTCTCTTTCTTCTTTTTTGTTGGGTTATTCTCTCTTTTCAGACCATCCAATATAGCACCAGCGTAATTGAACTGTGCTGGTTTATGTGTTTCTCCCGCACCCTGACGTCTGGGGAAAATGCGAAGACCTCGTTTCGAGGCAAGAATGCATTGGTGGGGAATCAATCTGAGTCCGATGTAAGAAGTGAATCGATTGGTTGATGCAAGTGGATACATATCTGACTTGACTCGTGTGGTTACATGATATACCACAGTAAGAAAGCAAGTACTTGACAGTAGAAATCAGTCAGGTAACTAGTAGTTTTCTGTGTGTATAAATATACATATATATAGATATAGAAGAATTTGATCAACTTGATATACTTCCATTTATACCTACATACACACATATATATATCAGCGCCTTTATTTTACAGATACTAGTACACTCGCAGTACACCCTCAGCTGATCCCCCCCGGCTGTTTCTCCCCGAGACTTTCCTGCTTCTCCACTCTGTGGGTGGCCAACTTTCTCAACTTTCTGCACTCCACATTTTCCTATCTACACCTCGTCGCGATCCTGTTCTCAATTATGATCCTAGCCTCGAAATGGACTCGGATGCTACCTCCATTTGCCAGTGATTATACGTCATGGCTAGGACCGCTGCCCGGCCGAAACGGAAGTCTCGCGGTCGGGGCCTACGAGCTACGACTGGTTGGTGCGTTGGTTTCTATCCTTCCCCGGATTTGTAGATCTGGAGAGTTGAAGCTGGTTGCAGCTTGAATGCATGGCGTGAGTCTAACCGCGAGATAGTGTCATCTGCAAGCGCCGCCACGTGAAGTGCGACGAGGTAGGCTCTCCTCTTTCGGTCACTATTCATCTCTCATACCATCTAACCAATCCACACAGGTTCGACCTCAATGTGGACCGTGTGCCAAAGGTCGCCGTCCTTGCGTCTATTCTTCTCACCATGCCTCAACCAACGGCGTGGGCCACAGCCCAAATCCCGACATGCAGACACGCCCATGCCAGAAAAATACCACTGAGGCGCATCAGGTCCATGAACCGCTCCAAGTCCTCGTTGACGCCTGTCATCAGGAGCACCCAATTCACCAAGAGTTGAATCAACCGACAGTAGTTATTACTACAGCTGAGTCTGAATCTGTCACAGCCGCACCCGTGGCCGTCGCGACGCCCAGGCACAATTATGGCTATGTGCCGTCGCCAGGGACCGATACGTCGGTCGCGTCGACGAGGGTCGCACCGCTCAGCTGGTTTGAGCTGCTGGCCAACGACGCCGCCAATGCAGATGACAGATTTCTGCTCTCACCTCCGCAACAATTTCCACGCTCACACACCGTCGAGCCCGTCGAAGACCCTCAGAATAGCTCCAATTTACGACCGCGGACATTGCGCGAGCGTGAAAGCTTCTATGCTGCTGCCTTTCCCCGTAACCCGGAGATTCAGCAACGGCTCGCCTCGCAGACTCCCGAAGGAGGCTCCGTTGTTTTAGACGATCCATTATCATGGAGTACACACTCACCAATACCGTTATCGGATTTGGAAAGCTTCCTTTTTGCACACTTTGTACGCGTTGTTAGTCAATGGTTGGACCTCTACGACCCCATCAAACATTTCTCGACGGTTGTTCCTCATCTAGCTCTTCGGAATGTCGGATTGATGCGCGCGCTTCTTGCTCTCTCCTCACGTCACCTCTCCTTGCACGCCGACAATAAACCACAGCCCGAGTCTCCTTCGGTCAACGCAGACGGCATGTCTTTCCCAGAGGAGACAACTCGCTCCGACAGAATTGATCGAAACTTGGCCGTGCAATACTACTATGAAACTCTCCACTACCTAAACCGGGCCATGCAACATCCGTCCTATGCTCGCAGTCTGGAAGTGATTGCCACCTCCCTCCTCATCAGCACTTACGAAATGATTGATGGATCAAATCAGGACTGGGAACGACACCTTAAAGGCGTCTTCTGGATCCAACGCTTTCAGGACAATAATGGGGAATCAGGCGGCCTGAGGCAGGCGGTGTGGTGGGCCTGGCTGCGACAAGATGTTTGGGTGGCGATGAGAGAACGACGTCGGGTTTTCAGTTTCTGGCAACCGAAGAAATCCTTGGCCGCACTGACTGCCCCTGAGTTAGCAACACGAGCGACATATCTTCTTGCACAATGTGTCAATTATACATCAAGAGAGGAACAAGAGACTTCCGATCTCTCTCGACGTCTCGAGCGTGGAAGTGAGCTGTTGTTCTTGCTGCAGGAATGGCACGACCATCTCCCTCCAGAATACAACTCTCTACCCCTTTCGTCTGACATAGACACTTTCCCACCCATTTGGGTGAATCCATCTGCCTATGCTGCAGCGTTGCAGGTACATAGTCTTGCTCGTATCCTCGTGATTCTACACAGGCCATCGACTGGAGGAATGGAGGACTATCGAGCTGCGCAGAAACTTCTAAGTTTGTCTGTGAATACCATATGCGGTCTTGCAAGGACGGTAGATAAAACTGATCATGCAGCTAGCCTGGTTTCTATTCAGTGCTTGTTTGGAGGTAAGTCTTTTTTTTTTTTTTTTTCTTTTAACAAATTTATCTCTGCATCCTGTTCTTCGGTCCTCGAATCTATCCGAACTAACATGTCTGTAGCCGGCATGTGTGTCCATACCCCACATGAACGCATAGCGCTGTTGAATCTTCTTGAGTCTTGCCAGCGTCGGGTCCGCTGGCCTTTCATTTCACTCCGAAAAGAACTCGAACTAGAATACGCCAAGGATGCACTCCCAAATTTCATCACTTGAGGCATTATACCCAAGGCCTCAGCTCATGTATAAATGAGGTACAGGGAAATGATCTAATGTCGTTACTCACGCCATGGATAAATAGTATTGCTTTGCCGAGCCTGTCCCAGACAAGGCTCTTCATGCTGATGGATGTGTGGGGCAATAAATTGGACCAGACCAATAATAGTGTCAGTTTTGATCGGGACAGCGACTATCGGGTCATACGAATGACACCAATGCCACATTCTCGGCAAGGGTGTGTTCAGGCCCACCCTGGTACCGTTTCTGCATATTTTAAAACACTGAAAAGCAGAAACGACTACAGGAGGACCTATGTCGCTAACATAATTTGACACTTTTCGTGCCATGAAAACAACTTGCCCGCCAAGTTAACACAATTACAAGGTTACACATACTAGTTAGTCGTATAACCAGATAGGAATTTCTTGAATAGAAAGGAGTAGTTTCCAGCTTCACTTTACTCATAACTGTGTACAAATACAAATGATCATTTCTTCGTTCGGATTTTCATAGCCCGGATGAATACTATACATCAAACATCGCCTTCCTTTTACTCTTCGAGGAAAGTTCGTGCGTGACGGCGAAACCAAATGTGCAGACCGGCAAAAGTGACGACACCAACTGCCAGCATTGCCGAAATAACCGCAAATCCCATGATGTATTTAGGGCTGTCGGATTTAGGAAACAGATACTTTATCAATGGTTAGCTTGATTCCCATACTTTAAGAGGGGAAAATTTCGAACACTTACCGATCCATAAATCTGAGCCAGATTACCAAGGGCATTCACCATGGCCAAACTCACACCTCGCGCTTGAGGGTGCATGCCGGCGAAGGCAGACGAGGCGTACGCCAGCGTACCTCCATTGGTGGCCCATAGCCCAGCAGCCATCAAGACCAGCAAAACGTACCGAGCGGTAAAGTTGTAAACCACACAGACAATTATAGAGCAGATCAGAGAGAAGGCTAACCAGCAGGCAATGACCAAGCCTCGCCAGGCTGGAATCTTGTCGCTGAAGTACGCTGTGATAGCAGTGCAGACGAAGGCTACACCGTAGATCGGAACTGTGAGCAGATTCACGCGATAGGTGGATGCGCTGCTGAAAAGCCCCTGAACCAATGTTGGGTAAAAGTAGGTGAGAGTGCTAGAGCCAACGATGACCTAGTAAAGTAATGACAGGTCAGCATGAGTTCGATGTATATCCTTTGCGCCGCTACCCAAGGAAATTGCTCACCATATAGCCAACAACAAAAGCCCAGGTACGCCAATCCCTCACGGAGACAACAACAGCCTCCCAGTTACCCATTTTCGCCCCATCCTCGGTAGTAGCAGTGACATTCTCAGTGGCCAGTCGAGCGACCGCGATATGCTTTTCGCGCTCAGACAGTCGCCTCGATGTTGCTGGGAAGTCAGGGAGAACGAAGAAGGAAATAATGGCGAAGCCGATGGTAGCAGCTCCTTCGACAATGAATAGCCATCGCCACCCTCGAATCCCATGAACTCCTTCCAGGTTATCAACAATACCGGCGGCGATCAATCCGCCGAAGGCCCCTGAAAGGATGGCGGCCGAAATATAAACTCCGAAGCGCTTGGATTGTTCTGAACGCTTATACCATGATGAAAGTACGAGTAGGACACCCGGTGCGAACCCGGCTTCAACACAGCCGATAACAACTCGAAGAGCGACCAGATGCTTGTAGCTCTTTACGACCGCCATAACACAGGTCAATGTTCCCCAGATGATCATAATGGCAGGCAAGAAGATAGAGGGTCGTGATCGACCTAGGACCAAACTAAGGGGGGAAGAAAGAGATAGGGTTAGTTCATGAATTCGCACAGACAGCTTTTTGGGGAACCTACTTGCTAGGAACTTCAAATACCACGTATCCCACGAAAAAGACAACCAGGGCAATAGAATACTCATTTGATGTCAAGTTTAGGTCTTTCTCCATACCGGAAATCTTTGCATTTCCGATGCTGCAAGTAACAAGGTGAGTCAGCCATTCTGTCATCCCATAACAAACATAAAACACATAGAGGAGATACTTTGTACGATCCATGTATGAGAGCAAATACATGATCCATATCGTTGGCAGCAGGGTCATATCAATCTTTCTCACCAACGCTTTCTCCTCCTCAGGAGTGAAAGAGAGTGCTTCATCGACATCAGCATGTTCGATTTTCTCGGAAGAGATTTCCATCTTTGTCTGATCACCAGTGTCGAAAGTCATGATGAGCCCTTGATGTGCAAGGTGTGAGAAAGGAGAAGAAGTGACAAGGATGAGAGGGGGTCTAAGGAAACGATTCCAATTCCTCTGCGGGTTCAGAATATTTATGCTCCCCAGCGCCTAGGGATGTAAGACTCCTCCACCCGCATTCTCCGTAGAGTATGACGGCAGGGCTAGCAGAGCATCATCCCACACGGTAGTCCTAGTACGGAAGTTGGCCTGGGGTTGAGTGTCCACTTTTGGCCCGCCTCCGCAACCGCCAGAAGGGTTGGTTCTGCCGACCCCAATCGATGCCAACGCAGCCCCTGGGGCCCTGCTGCCGAATGACTCGTCGCGAGGCAGACACGGCACGAGGTTTTCGGAGCCTTGGTTCCGGTAAAGCTTGCAATTAAGGTGGTGAGAATGCGGAGTAGATACGGAGCGATCTCGGCTCGGAGACCAATTTTTCTTTTTGTTCAACTGTTCAGGGTCATGCTGCTTGAATCATGATGATATGGGTTGATGTTGACCTTCCTAGAAGGGGGAGAGGATCTGGAATACTATGTACTGTATCTGTGTTTGATCGGCGTGTTGGCTACTGCGTTTGGCCTTGCTTCCATATGTACTCAACGATTGGCTGTGACCACGCCAGGGCAGTTAGTTGCACTGGAATCTCTTCGTTTCGAGTTTTACTACTCAGCTGCACATATGGGACGACTGGTACCATTTAAGTTTCGCTCGGGATGGCACTGACAAGATGCACGTATATTATACTCTAGTGCTACTCGGAACTAGGGGGTATGACGATGCTAGCATTCTCCCTAGGCAGAATGGCCGGTAATGGTATCCATCTTTATCTCCATACCTAGTAGATAATCGTTCAAACCCGACTCTCCCGGTACCGGTAGTAGGTACCGAGAGTTCAAGTTCAAATTGTTAGCTTGTCAAGTTGCCGGTTTCTCGCGTGGCCAAAGGCCCCACAATCCCCGTATCTCGACCACGTGACTTATACACAGTCAGCATCCCCCACATTTCCATAGGTTGCGTCCAGACCCAGTTTTAGGATCAGCAAACAACCAATCGTCAATTCAAATTAAATCTCCACTCTCACTTCAGATCACAAGGTTTGCCCCAGGGTGACCCGGTCCTATGCCTCGTGTCGAGGATGCTCCATCTCCGCGTTTTTTCGGCGCAACCCCGAATTAATGACAACATGCAAGAAAGGTGGGGAGAGCTATCCCGCATGAGCGGCCAGAGTTGGAGTTGGTGTAACTATTAAAGCAGCCGGGGCCAGCAGAATTCTAATCACGCAAGTCAACTTCTATATTCACGAATTTGAATTTCTCCTCAACCCCCTCTCCAACCGACACCATGTCTGCTGCCACTGGAAACGCCGAGACTGCTCCTGTTCTGAGCACAATGCCCGCCAATGACTTCAGCTGGCAGATCACTCTCGGCCAGAAGGTCATCGCCATCACCGGTGCCAACCGTGGTATTGGTTTGGGAATCGCAGAGGTCTGCATGGCCAACTCGGCCAATGTGGTTTACTCCCTTGACATGATGGAGCCCGGTGAGGACTTCGCAGCTTTAAAGGAGCGCTACCCCAACTTCCACTTCGTTCAGACAGACGTCACTTCGGAGGAGAGTATCGAGAAGGCTATCAACAAGATCGTTGAGGAGACTGGTCGTATCGATGGCATTGTTTGCAACGCTGGCATGACCAAGCACCAGCCAGCTCTCAACTTCGACCGTGCTGAATTGGAGAAGCTCTTCAACCTCAATGTAAGGCCCGAAATTGAACCCAGTTTTTTCAAATCCGGAGAAGAATATCCTCACTTATACGCTTTCAGGTCTTTGGTGCCTACTTCTGCGCCCAGATCGCTGCTCGCAAGTTCATTGAGCTTGGCATCAAGGGATCCATTGTGATGACCTCGAGTATGACCTCCTACCGCCCTAACCGGGTAAGTTGATTCATCAAAACCCCTACTAGAAGAGGGAAGAATAAACCGCTAATTTTATATTTCTCCATATAGGCTGCTCCTTCTGCCCCGTACGGTGCCACCAAGGCTGCCGGTAAGTCAATTTAACCCAGCCGTTGCGACAACGTTGAACTAGCAGCTGATTCCATACCTTTCTCCCCTACAGTCCGCAACATGTGCCATACCCTCGCCATGGAATGGAGCAAGCACGGTATTCGCGTCAACAGTATCTCTCCCGGTTTCGTGCGAACAGCAATGACCTACTATGTGGAGAAGTCGCCCGACTGGGATCTGAAGATGCAGTACTATGGTGGTATGCCTCGTCTGGCCGATCCCCGCGAGCTGGGAGGTGCCTACGTGTATCTCCTGAGTGACGCCAGCTCCTACACTACCGGTATCGATATCCCAATTGCAGGCATTGTCGGCGCTTGGTAAAATCGAAAAAATACTGCATGTGAAAGGTTAACGACTCTCATCGACGGCGTTTTTGTATTTTATCATATTTATAGAAGGAAAGGGCATTTTGACTTGATATCTAGACTAGAAATGTCATTCAATAACTCGTTTGATTTTTGATCCAAGGTGCAAGAAGTATGATGATATAAAAGCGAAAGCTCCCCGCGGGCGAGAGGATCGGCGCCGCCCGCCAACTCGGCCGATTGCGCCCGAACCGCCCGAACTCCCCATCGACAACTGCAACAATATGCCTTCCACAGTCAAACTGACTCTTTTCTCCATTAATGCACTTTGATACCACACAGCATGGCAAAATCGCACTCGGATTCTAACGCGGCCAGGGGCCCCAGCAAATACAATGTTGGATGGAGACGGGTCGTCCGCAATTTTAGTCCCTCGTATGAGTTTATACTGATTCCCCTTCAAAGTGGAAAAGGTCGCTAAGATGAAGCAGATGGTTTGCCGTGACCATGGGAACCGGTATAGTCTCGGTTCTCATGAATTCCATACCGTTTCACACGCCCGTTTTGTACTATCTTTCGATCGTCTTTTTCGTCCTGAATGCTGTCATCTTCCTGTTGGCTTTCGCCACCTCTATGCTCAGATACACTTTGTATCCGGAAATCTGGCCCGTCATGATTCAAGATCCCACTAATTCGCTCTTCCTGGCAACGATCCCTATGGGCTTCGCGACGTTGATCGAGATGTGGGTCTTCGTTTGCGTTCCCCAATGGGGGGACTGGGCCGTGTCAGTTGCATGGGCGTTGTGGATGGTCGACGTCGTGGCTGCGGCCTCGGTCACTCTGTCACTATCCTTCATTCTGTCAGTCTCCCAATATATATACAGTGACCAAGCTACTCATCAAGAAACAGAATTTCTCAGCGTCATATAACTTCGTTAGACCGTATCACTGCCCTTCAGCTGTTGCCCATTGCCGCAACCATTGTCGCCGCAGGTGCCGGGGCTGAAGTTGCCAATATTCTTCCTAACAAGCAACACGCATTGGGTACCCTTCTCGCTTCATTTGTACTCTGGGGGATGGGCACTCCGCTAGCCATCGTTGTTTTAGTTATTTACTACCAGCGGCTGGCAGTCCACAAACTTCCACCACGAGAAATGATTGTGAGCTGCTTTTTACCGCTTGGTCCTCTTGGATTTGGTGGCTTTGGGTAAGAATGTTTTGCGTTTTAGGTTACAGCGGCGAACTCCTTGCTAACCATTCGCAGCATAGTTTACATCGGGAAGGTCGCGCGAAAGCTACTTGAAGACTCCGACATTCTAGACCCTATCGCAGGTCCCATGGTGTACGTTCTAGGTGTATTCATATCCTTGTTGATGTGGAGCTTCGGCTTGATCTGGCTAGTGTTTGCCCTGGCCACTGTTCTGTACAGCTCTCCCTTTCCATTTAATATGGGCTGGTGGGGCTTCACGTTCCCCTTGGGGGTTTATGCAGCTAATTCAATGGAGCTTGGGATCGAGTTGGACCTGATCTTCTTCAAGGTATTCGGAACGGTATGCGCCACCCTTTATTCGGAGTGGAGGCCCGGGAAGACCACGCTAACAGATCTACGGAACGTAGGTTCTAAGTGCTGCAGTTCTTCTACTATGGGCTCTTGTTGGATCACACACGGCCATCGGAGCCTGGCGTGGGAACTTGTTCCACGCTCCGTGTCTTCAAAATCTGACTTTCAGGGACGAGGAGCGAGATCAAGATGAGGGTCGCCATCGAGCCTAATGCTACACTCTTAGCCACAAATCTGGAGATAAATTTGTTCCTATCATTCCATACTTCTACGCGCTCATGCTGTCAGCCTCCTGCAGAGCCTTTCCCTCGGTAGACCCTGTTCGGGCTCTCCAGCCAAACCATAGGCGAAAAGCCTCAGCCGTAAATTTAGGGCAAGTTGTGCCGACTGGTCTCAGGGAAGGTAATTGGTTACGGCTGAGACTGATCTTGCTGCAATTATTGCCAAGCAACCGTAAGATCAGGGTCACATGTACTGTCATCCTCGTATTTGGCACGGCACTGTTGCTGGAGTCTGTCTCTGCCCCCCAGTGAAGGAAAACCTTTCGTTCTTCAGTTATTCTGAACCTTGTCTTTCAAGTGACTCTACAACCCGTTTGATATACTGAGGATGGTGAGAAGGGCTTTCGTAGAAGGCTCTAGGGCATTTTTCATTAATAAACCGTTTGCAGGATTCACAAGAGCACGAATTTCCGTTTCTTCAGGAGGTCTTCACTCCACGAGACACTCACAAAGTCGAGTATGAATGAATCGTTCACTAGCCAGACATTCACAACCACCATTTACTGAAACGGCATGTTACAGCTTTGTTTTCGTCCACGGTCTTAATCCTAGGGGCCGTAACGACCACCCATTTGAAACATGGACTCATGCAAATGGGACTTTTTGGCCAACGGCGTTACTAGCAGAAGATATTCCGTATGCCCGAATATTTGTGTATGGCTACAATTCGAGTATCACACATCCACAAACCATGTCCACCGCAAGTATCAAAGACCATGCCAATACCTTGCTAAACCTGTTGGATATGGAGAGAAGTCCCCAGCTGGTAAGCACGATATCTTGCGATTTTACCTGATGCGGCTAGTTCTTTTCATGCGATTAACCTCAACAGCACTCTTCACCACCTAGGGTTATATTTATCGGCCACAGCTTGGGTGGCTTAGTGATTAAACAGGTGAGCTTCTTTCCTTTCGTAAACACTACAAGCTAATATACCACATGCATGATAGGCTCTGTTGAATGCCAAAGAAGATCCTAAATACAACTCCATTCGCAGCGCTACCTCTGGGCTCGTCTTTTTCGGTACCCCTCATCGTGGCGCAAAGGCTGTGGAGCTAGGAAAGATTGCTGCCCGGGTTGCAAAATTTGTCTCCAAGGGCAATGCGAGTAATGATCTGCTAGACTGCCTCGAACACAATTCTCTCTTCACCCGACAAATGAGTGATCGTTTTCGACACCAACTAGAAGATTACCGCGTAGTTAGCTTCATAGAAGGAAAGGAGGTGCAGCTTGGAGGAATTGGGCCAGCTTCGTTGAGTCATGTAAGTCAACTTGAAGACATCATTCTGGCCAACGACGACTCATTATTAGCAGCTTGTCGTGGACGAAGAGTCCGCTGTATTGGGACTATCTGGTCTCCGTGAAACCCAACTCAAGCTAGATGCGGATCACTCGCAGATGTGCAAAATAGGATCCCGTGGACCTATGTACCGTCTTATAAAAGGCAATATCAAGCAACTTGTCGACCAAGCCCTTCTGTCTGAACAAGGGTTCATTCCTCAACCAGCGCCTCCTCCTTCAGCAGGTCGCACCCCGCCGCCAGTACCACCGCGTATGCACTCCAATAGCAGCAATCCGTATCAACCACCCGGTCGTACTCCTTCGTCAACACAACGAGTCTTTGGGTCCATTTTTACTGCTAGTGACAACGACCCTCGTGCTGTTCAGGCTGCAGAATTGAAAAACAAAGGCAACTGGGACAAAGCCCGAGATGTCGAGTACGATATCTTCCAAGAACATCTGCGAGCCCTTGGTGCCGATCATCACAGCACACTATCCGCTGGATATAATCTGGCAGAGGTAGAGCTAGAGGCTAGTTTACTAGACAAAGCAGGGGAGTGGTGCCAATGGGTGTCTGACGGAACCCAGCGAGTGTTTGGACCCAGACATTCCCTCTCGATGAAGACCGAAAGCCTGATGGCAGAGATCATGTGCCAACGGGGAAAAAACCAGGAGGCCGAATCTATGTGTGCAAATGTCCTTGCGCGGCAACAAATGAACATTGGTGAAGATCATCTGGATACACTGGACACTCGCAGACGTCTCGCCATGGCCTATAATGCTCTCGGTAGGAGGGAAAATGCCATCGCGACAGCAGAAAAGCTCACGGAAAGCTACAAGCGCTTACTAGGAGACAACCATGTTCGGGTGTTCGTGGCTGCCCTGGACATGCTGGAGTACATTATCTATAATCATGGTGATAATACGATGGTATACACGCTAAGATTTCAGCCTGATATTCAGCGAGCATTTGAGATCATTCCCACGCTTCATGAGGAACTTCTTGCCGGTCTAGGTCGTATACATCCACTCACGATACGCGCTCTCTCTTTGCATGGACGAGGACTCATCCGCGCGCAGCAGAATATGGAAGCATCTGAAACTCTTCGGCGGGCACTCGCAATTTCCGAGGAAGCTCTCGGACCTGAGCACCCGCTCACAATGGATATCGTCGGGAATATTGGAGTGATGTATGCACTGCAGACTCCCCAGTACTACGTGGTTGAAGCCAGTCCGCCTTCCGAGGGCCTTCCGTGGCTGCTCCGATATTTGAACTGGGTTGAGCGACGACGAGGTATTGACAATCCGGAGACTCTGGCGACGTTGGAAATGCTAGGAAACATGCATTTCGTTGCAAAGGAGTATGAGCCTGCCCAAAAGTATTTTGAACGCGCAATGGTCTCTTGTCGAGGCAACAACTCGGCGGCAGAGGAACGCATCAATAGCCGGCTACAACTCTGTCGTGCTAATACCATGTGGACCAGTGGTTCTCGGTACACTGGCTTGGAGGGCATACTTTCTGCGTTTCAGCGACAGCGATTCTAAGTCTTGCTTGTGCTATACAGCAGATATGTGGAGGGAATGGGGCGTTTCTACTCTTTGATCTACGTTTTGAGGAAGGAAGATGTTTCACAAGTTGGGAACTTTGGATATTTGCACATTCAATTCGTTTCCATAGCCATGTATCCCAAGGGGTATCTCATCTTTTGACGTAGTAAATATTACTCGCCATGTATCATGTGGGATGTTCCTAGTTAGAGAATTTCTCAGGGACATTCTTGCTGTAGACAGGCGGTCAGTAAGGTTCCCTTCAGGAGATCAGGTATCAAGCGTGATACATACCCACTGAACTTTTCAAATTGTTCACGGGCACCGTCTGTGATCTTCTCGTTGGTTTCGCGGACCTTGGCGGAGTTGGGGTCAACCTTTCCACCACCGAACTTGCGCTCGGCGGCATCCAAAGCTGTACAATAATAATGTGAGTTTCTTGGTTTTTAATGTCCTATTTTATTGAGCTCACCCTTGTCAAGGTAATCCTCCTTGCCAGCAGAATCGCTGGAGCCGGAGCTAGACTCCTTGTTGCTGCCGCCGCCGAGCTTCGAAGCGAGACCAGAAAGCTTATCCATATTGGTAGAGTGTAGGGGGTTTGAAGTGAAAGAAGGATGAAAGAATTATTAGGAGATTAAAAAGGAGGGGCACATCTTTTTATAGGGGATGATGGTGCACAATCGTGGAAAGTCAAAATAGTGGCAGAGCCAACCCCCCTCTCCGGCGAACATCGTCATGGATGCGCTCGGATCAAAGTGAGTGGAGAAGTCCCAGGACTGCTAATCGGGGACGAGCGCTAGTGGCTCCCTTGTACAGCCACTGGGAAGGCAAAGACCCCTGGAATCTGAGGTCATCGGATCGAATCTGATCTCATATTGTTTAGTCATTTCATCAAGGATTCCCCGCTCCGATTTTGCCTGGCGTCGCCGCCATTGGCTCCATGATGTCATTCCGGATCTGGGTCAGGTGACTAGGTCAGGTGACAGCACGTGCACAGCACATCAGGTGATCGCAGTAGTCACCTGATTTGGTCAGGCCATCAGGCCAACACCAACGGGAGTCCTGTAGCTCTACAACTTCTGCGACCTTTCCACATCGTCTGCTTCTACTCCATCGCGGTCTAACCCCGATTCCTAACCAGAATGTTGTCTCCACTTGGCCTGCAGAATACCATCTTCCTCTCCCGTGCGATGGCATGATCCCACCATCCAACCCTGCCGATACTACGCTGTATATATATACTCAATGAAAATCTGTGTTCGTGTCACGGTCTCTGTTGGGTATCTCTCTAGCTTTTCTCTACCACTGTTCCATTTCACCAAGCATGATGCTCCTCCCAATGAATATATCCATCACAGCTGGGTCTCGCCTCGGGCAAAGCTACCCCGAGCGGGTCTCGCTTCCCCGCGCTCCGCTCACTGAGGGAAAAGAGCGAGACCCAATGTTTTCCCCCAACCTAGCCCCCCTCTCCCCCAAATCCTTCAATCCCCACCACGTCCAGGGCCAATCGTAGACTGTGACTTTCTCAATCAGCTTCTGCTGTTGACCGATTCGAGACTTTCCCGGGGGATATTGCCCATTTCTTGCTGCGATCTCCCTTTCATACCCCACGGGGCGCTTGGCGCATCATCGGAGTTGCACCGAGGCGCCTAGACCAGTTGGTCGCTCTGCAAGATCCCTATAAGAAGGGACAAAGGAGGTTCCAAGGCAAACCGGAAAGACAGCGAGCTCCCAAAATCAGAAAGAAAGAAATCTTTTCTCTCTGGGCTCCACAATGACCAAGTCCGCAGATGAGCAGATCGAGCATCGCGAGAGCGAACACAAAGCTGCCAGTCTCGAACAGGATGCCCTCTACGAGGCGTATGCCTCCAAGAGTCCAGAATGGCATCGAAATATGACCCGTACCTTATTACGGAAGGTAGATATTCACCTTCTGCCATTCCTCATTCTCATGTATCTCCTCAATTTTCTGGATCGCAAGTAAGGCCACCCTCAATGAAAACCTTCCCTCTTTCACATCTATATACTTACGAGTCAACACAGTAACTTATCCCAAGCACGTCTGGGCACCCTTGAAAAAGATCTTGGGATGGAAGGAACCGATTACAACCTGGCTACGAGTATTTTGTTTGTTGGGTATTTGCTTATGCAACTGCCATCCAACCTTCTCCTCACTCGCATCCGCCCCTCGCGTTTTCTCGGGGTAGCCATGGCTATTTGGTAATTCTTTTTCACCAACCCGATTTTACCTCATACTTATTGAATGTCTACTTAGGGGTGTTATTTCCGCATGCCAGGCGGCCACCCAGTCCTTTGCCGGACTGGTTGTTTCCAGATTTTTCCTAGGCTTTGTCGAAGCCCCATTTTTCCCCGGTGCCGTCATGTTAATGTGAGCTCTTCTTGATTCGAATCTTATGTCCATATCACTAATACCATTTCAAGGTCGAGTTGGTACACCAGGCAAGAGGTAAGTTTTCTTTCTCTCTCTCTCCCCCCCTCTTTGATACTCTGTACGATAGTCTCTAACTCCAATGCTCTTTAGCTGAGCCATCGAATTGCTTGGTTCTATGCCGGTAGCTCACTAGCAAATGCCTTTGGCGGTTTGATCGGTGCTGGGGTTCTCGGTAACCTGGACGGTAACTACGGCATCTCTGGGTGGAGATGGCTATTTATAATCGAGGGGTGTATCACTGTGGGTGTATCTATTCTCGCTGCGTAAGTGTCTGGGCCTCGTGAGTTACCGGCTTTTTATATTCTAATTAATATCAGCATCTTTCTTCCCAACTACCCTGCGACAACCTCTTGGCTCAATGAACAGGAACAAGCATATGCGCAGTGGCGTCTCATCGATGATGCCGGAGAGGCCGATGATGCGAAATCGAGCAGTATTAAAGAGGCTCTGACGCTTGTGTTTGCCGACAAACGCATTTACCTCTTCATTCTCCTTCAGCACACCTCGCTTCTATCGCAGAATTTCCAGTACTTTTTCCCCACTATTGTGAAGACGTTGGGGTACAACAATATCGAAACACTCTTGATCACTGCCCCGGTGTGGATTGCAACATTCCTTGTCTCCCTTTTGGTCACTTGGACTTCTGGTCGAACGGATGATCGAAGCTTACATATCATCGGTTTGATGCTCATAAGCGTTATTGGCGGTATTATTTGCACGGTGACAACTAACACTGGGGCAAAGTTTTTTGCTATGTTCCTGTGAGTTACATTTTCCCTAATAAATTCACGGTCCACTAATCCTCTTTTTCTATCCAGGATGCCAATGGGCGCTGTGTCAGCATACCAGATCATCCTCGCATGGGTGGCCAATTCCTTCCCCCGGCCACTGGTGAAACGATCTGCTGCGATCGCGCTGGCTAATATGATCGGAAATACAGCGTCGATTTACGGCAGCTACATGTGGCCATCTTCTTCTGGCCCACGATACATTCCCGGTGGCAGTGCCACGGCGGCGATTGCTCTTCTAGTCGCCATTATAGCTCTTGTAATTCGCCTTGTTCATGCCAAAATGAATCGACAACTGGAAGCCGCTGAGAACTCCCGAGACATCCCCTCCGATATGAACGGCCCTGATACTCGGTCGGTTGGATTCCGCTACATTCTATGATACACTGACGTTTACGAACCTTTCAAGTTTGACGGCTACTAGTAATAGGTCTTAGATTTGGAGTTAACTAGAGATATATTATATATTAGAGACCATGAAATCTACTTCAGCACATGCTATCATCCCTATTTCAAGAACTTACCGCAAGAGGTCATTGCGAGTAGCTCTTGGGAGATCCTCCACCAGGATACCATCGCCGATTTGTAAATTCGAAACATACTAACCAATGGTCTTAACCGAGGAAGATCTGAACATCACCCAACTTGAATAGTAGTAGGAAGGTCAAGATGGTACTGGGGTATCACTAGTTACTCCTAGGACATTACATGTCGCAATCGAGACAATGGCGAGGAGAAAAGCCCCTCACCCCCGCACACTATTCTAAAAGGGCCGACTCTCACCACCAACTTGAACTTGATCGCAAAAACCCACCATTTACCCACCTTGAAATTGCCCGGGTGTCTCTGTGGAACAAGGCGTGATCCTCGTCAATCATTTTATCGGGGCTGCTTCAGTGTTCGTCATCACAGGCCAATCGGAGTGTCCATTCGTGATCGGGGCCAGCACCTTCGCGTTTGTGCCCACACGACGACGCGGTGTTTCGTCTTCACATCCTAAACTAACGCTGGATGAGCTTCATTGGAAGATTTGGTACTTATTATCTACCAGAAAATATCGTTTCGATAAACACGATAGCATAACTCTCAACAAATTCCAGCCGGCGGGGACAGCGCAAGAAGCTTTCGGGCCCAGGGTTTGCGGGGTTAGGTTGAAGAAGTCTTTATTTCTTTTCGGGTTCGATTTAGGTACTGAATGATTGTTTGCGATCGATTATGATCTTCATATATGCTAACTATTAAAGGGCTTCTTTCCGATACTCGTCTCAATCAAGCTCGACTACTGCTCGATTATTTGAAACCCCGTCAGCACCGCGAGATAGCACAAAAACCCTCAAGACAGGCTATATACAGTGGGATCCTATCTAAATTTGATTGCATGGTCTGCCAGTGAGGTTTCAATTCATCTGCGATATGGTACAAACTACTCCGCGCACAATTGATTTCTGTTCTGAAAGGGGAAAAAAGGCAGACAGAATAACTAACGATGCAGCAGACACCTTCATTTACCTCAGTTCCCGTCTTGGACTACACTCAGGCATTATCCCCGGCGACCAAGCCGATATTCCTGGCGCAGCTGCGTGATGCGCTCATCAACGTTGGATTTTTGTATCTACAAAAACCCCCAGTCTCCGCCAGCTTGCAGGATGCTTTTACTGCCAAGGGATTGGAGCTATTCCATCTACCCCTGGAAAAGAAGCTGGAGATCGAGATGGTAAACAGCCCTCACTTTCTTGGATATTCCAGACTCGGCGCCGAGATCACCGCTTTGAAGTCTGATCACCGTGAACAATTTGACGTGAGAACCATAACTTTTTGATTATTTCTGGCTCGTCCTTGTGCTTACACTGCGTCAGTTTGCGACCGAACTACCAGCACCTGGTTCCGACGAGCCGTTGTACAGAAACATCTGTGGGCCCAACCAGGTACCTACTATACCCGAGCCTGCGGGATACCGATGACCAAACTAAACTTTGTAACTCTTTTCCATACAGTGGCCAGACGAAACTGCGATTCCCGGGTTCCGCTTGGCGACAGAGCAATATCTGTCGGAGGTCAGCAAGCTATCGGCGTCTTTTACAGCCCTCATTGCTGAGTCTTTGGATCTTCCACGTGCTGCAATGGATGGAATCTTCGACAGTCCCCAACAACACAAATTGAAATTGATTAAATATCCACCACCGCCGTCCGGTCAGGGTGGTGATGAAGCTGGCTTCCAGGGTGTTGGCGCCCATAAGGACTCTGGGTTCCTCACATTCCTTCTCCAGGCAACGCCGCACCGGGGTCTCGAGGTGCAAAACAAAGCTGGACGATGGATACCTGCTCCTCCACTCCCAAATACAGTTGTGGTCAACATAGGCCGCGCTCTCGAGGCCCTCACCGGTGGAATCTGTACAGCTACTACACATCGGGTGAGCTTGCGACAGGAACACTTTATTGATGCTGATGGAAAGCCTTTGGGACCGCGATATTCATTCCCCGTCTTTCAAGGGGTAAGTCCGGATCTATCGGCCGAAGATATCACTCTAGTTGTACCGGATCATATACGAGACTTGGTTAAGGATGACAAGGCGAAGTCAGATGCAGAGGCAACCTTTAACGACATGTTCAGGACTAGCATTGGAGAGGGTACCTTTGTCGCACGAGTGACAAGTCATCAGGACGTTGGTCAACGATGGTATCCGGATGTCTTAGCCAAGGCTCTTCAAGGCCAAAGGGATTTTGTTTCTCAGTAATAGTGACCCCCAGTTTTCTCAAATCAAAAGCGCCAGGGAGAGCGTGTCCGGCCTGAAATCCGTAACAACTAATGATCGGCACACATGTAGGATCAAGGGTTGCAGTGCGTGCGCCGTGCGTGCGGGGGCCACAAATGCAACGCGCCGCAAGAACACAGGGGCTTGATCGTATTCTATATAGTAGTCTCCTCTTTCTTAGCCGTGGGGCGTCACCTCGCTTTCATTCCTCTCGTATCTTTCTGCGCAGCCATATTTATTCCAAATATGCGGTGGGCCAAATTCCTCCTCTGGTTCTGCGCGGCGTCGGCTGGCGCGCAGTCGACCGAGGGTCTATACAGCCTTGTCAAACGGCGATTACCGAAACATGTTGACCAATTCCAATTCTCTATAAACCATAATCTCACAGGAAATGGCGACTATGATCAATTTACCGTGCAAACTGCGCCTAACGGGACTGTCCTTGTGGAAGGGAACTCGATCAGCGCGCTCTCCTCGGGGTAAGCGATCTATGTTTTGTTTGTCAAGTACATGCATACTGACTACATACATAGTCTCCATCGATACCTGGCCGATATCGTTCATGTTGACATCTACTGGTTCATTGGCAGTCGACTTCATCTCGCGCCCTCCGAGCTCCCTCGCCTGAAGACCCCATTGAAAGGCGCCAGCACAGTTCCCTGGCGATATCACTTCAATACTGGTAACTAAATTGACTTTCCCCATATTCAAGTATTTGGTCGATACCAACATATCTCAGTCACATTCTCCTATACAACTGCATTCTGGGATTGGGAAGAGTGGGAAATGCAACTGGACTGGATGGCATTGCGTGGAGTGAATCTGCCTCTCGCTTGGGTCGGCCAAGAGAAAATCCTAGTCGATGTCTTCCACGATATTGGTCTCACCGATGCGGAGATTGCGACTTTCTTGAGTGGACCAGCATTCCAGGCTTGGAACCGTTTCGGTAACATCCAGGGCTTCTGGCATGGTGACCTTCCTCGGTCGTGGATTGACCAACAGTTCGAACTACAGAAAAAGATCGTTCACCGTATGGTAGAACTTGGCATGACACCAGTACTACCTTCATTCACAGGATTCGTCCCTGCCAACACTACCCGTGTCTTTCCCAATGCAAGCATCATTCACGGGTCGCAATGGGGTGGATTTCCTCTTCAATACACGAATGATTCTTTCTTGCAGCCTTTTGATGACCATTTCGCGCAGCTACAGCATAGCTTCATCAGCAAACAAAAGGCGGCATATGGCAATATTAGCCATATCTACACCCTTGATCAGTATAATGAAAACACACCTTCGTCGGGTGACCTAGACTATCTGCGAAACATCTCCAGCGGCACGCTGAAGAGCCTGAAAGAAGCTGATCCCGATGCTATATGGCTCATGCAAGGTTGGCTTTTCTATGCGCTTTCGTCTTTTTGGACCAATGATCGAGTTGAAGCGTACCTCGGAGGGATTGAGAAAGATGAAGACATGATCATCCTGGATTTGTATTCGGAGTCGATCCCTGAATGGCGTCGCACTAAGTCCTATTTCGGCAAGCCGTGGATTTGGTGCCAACTTCATGATTTTGGAGGTAACATGGGTTTATATGGGCAGATTTTGAACGTTACTCAGAATGCGACTCAGGCGCGCCTGGAATCATCATCGATGGTAGGCTATGGGCTGAGCCCTGAGGCTCAGGAGGGCAACGAAATTATATATGACTTGTTGTTGGATCAAGCCTGGTCCTCAGAGGCCATTCAAACACGACAATATTTTCAGCATTGGGTGACAAGTCGTTATGCCGGCTCCGGGTCTGTCCCCCACGGACTGTACGAAGGATGGGATCTCATGCGATCGACCGTGTACAATAACACTAATCTCACCAACATGGCCGTCATCCAGCCAACGGTCGAAGCGCAGCCAGGCATTAATGGTGTCATTGGATTGACTGGAACTCATCCGAGAGCTCTCACTTATGATCCCGCGGATCTTGTCAAGGCGTGGCAGTCGATGTATCAAGCTGCCCATGTGGCCCCGGAGTTGTGGAACAACACAGCATACCGGCATGACATGGTTGATGTGACTCGTCAGGTGCTGGATAATGCTTTCATTCCTCTTTATACGGATCTGGTCACGACATACAACGAAACCAATCCATCAGCAGATACGTTGTCGAAGAAGGGTCGCAAAATGCTCCAGCTGCTCAGCGATCTAGACGCCGTTCTTCTCACTAGCGAGAATTTCCGACTCTCTAAATGGATCAATTCTGCTAGGTCTTGGGCCCAAGGCGACAAGCATAAGGCTGCCTTTTTTGAGTATAATGCCCGGAATCAGATCACCTTGTGGGGACCCAATGGCGAGATCACCGACTATGCCTCGAAAGGATGGGCCGGCTTGGTCTCCACATATTATATCCCACGTTGGCATATATTCATCGATTATCTCAAATCGACTCCGATCGATTCATACAACTCCACGGCCTTTTTTGAGAAGCTGAGAGACTTTGAACAGCGATGGCAGGTACAGACTTGGAACGCGCCCGAGCCTACTAGAGACGAGCTAGACTTGCGCAAAGTGTTATCACGCGTGTATAGTCGATGGCCATCGGTATTTGGGGCCAGCTGATAAATCCAGAGTGACGTCTGTGGTGGATGGAATGGTCGAGCGTATTATTGCACGAAACAAAAAACAGATGGGGGGTCGCGTAAGCCGCGTAGGTCGCACAAGAAGTAGTGAAAGTCCTTAGATGGTATTTACTCTGTACATTGGCCATCATGCAGGAAAATTACTCACCGCGACTTGGCCCGTCTGCTTCATTGTGTAAATCAAACCATTCGATCGAGTGTTTAAATCGTATTTGCCACTTTTTCAAGCCCATCCACCGAAACTCCAACGGCTTCTTCCCCACACGCTGGTCAGTGGAGAACGTTGGGGGACGCGCTTATTGTTGCTTAGAAATGCAACATCCCAGCCATTTCCGCCCCTCCCCGAAGCCTTACATTAACGAAGAGTTCAGGGGGAGCGGCCGGTTCCTCTCTCTTTCAAGTTCTTTGTCTTTGTATTTTCTGAATTGAGGGATTGCAACATGACAGAAAGAGAAGCATCCCCATCCGAGCAAACACCCCTCATAGCATCGTCGCCTCCTGACAATGATCATGACTCGAATTCAAGCTTGAGTTTTCGGAGGGGATTGAGCATCATCGTTTTGATGGGCCTTCTCCTCTTTATCCAGGGTGTGTCTTAATTCGACGGAGTACCATAGTCCTATCCCTCCCAATTTTCTCGATGGGTATATATTGATCAATGGGATCAACAGCTACAAACATGTCGATGATGACCACCGCCCAGTCTGAAATTGCAGCCGATTTTGATGCCTTTGCAGAGGTTATCTGGTTCACCTCAGCGTATATGGTATGTAGAAACCCATTTATAGAAAGGAGTATCGTTGATGGCCATTTGGTCCCGATTAAGGAAGAGTCTCTGATCTTGCACAGATTGCTGCGTCCAGTGTGACTCCATTGACTGGGCGTCTCTCGGAGATTTTCACTCCCCGTGTCTACGTGACCTTCTCCAGTTTCCTTCTGGCAGGTGGTCTTTTCATTACTGCAGTTGCTCCCAATTTGTCCATCTTTCTTCTTGGACGAGTTGTATCTGGCTGTGGTAGTGCTGGGTTGATGAGCACCTCCATTATCCTGGCCTTGGATCTCTCGAGCCCGAAACGACGGGGAGTTTGTATTGGCCTCATTAATTGCGGCTTCACAACAGGCGTCGCCTCGGGTGCTGTTTTGGCCGGCCTTTTGACACCCACCTTAGGATGGGTATGTATTATCCCCGAGTCAGATCACTACACATTTATCGGATGTTTCTGACTTGGTTCTTCTCCAGAGATTCATCTTTTGGGTACAAGCGCCAATCACGTTAGCCATAGGTCCTCTCCTTTTCATAGCCATTCCTTCTCCTGGAGACCGGAGCTCATTAAAGGTCCGAACTTTACTGCATCAACTCGCTCGAGTCGACTATGCAGGAGCTCTAACACTGGTGCGCGGCCTAATCCGAATTCATCTGTCTGGATAGATTAACTGAAGTTCTCTCAGACATTATCGGTCGTTTCGCTTCTCTCGAGCCTCGCATCGTCGGAGATTCTCCTCTGGCCGATCCCGCTGGCATTCTTTTTATTCGCCGTCTTCATTTGGATTGAAACTCGGAGTGACGAACCCGTCATTCCCGTGAGACTACTGCGAAGTCGCAGCGTTCTGTTGACATGTCTCGCCAGCCTGGGTCTGATGATGGCACGTTGGGCAGTGCTCTTCTTCACACCGACATATGCCATGGCAGTCCGTGGCTGGTCTCCTGCATCTGCCGGGCTTATCCTGGTGCCAACCAATGCCGGCTTTGGGATGGGTGGACTGCTCGTAGGATGGTTGCATATTCGCAAGGCTGGAAGTTATTATATGTAAGATCCCTCCGCCCGCCCTCACCTCGCCTCTCATGCAGTTTCAAGTCTCACACGGATCTCTCTTCCAGGTCCTGTATGATCCTTTTTGTGCTTTTCACATTAGCCACAGCGATCCTCTCCGTGATT
The DNA here is from genome assembly GCA_023626415.1 of Penicillium sp. S1701. Classification (NCBI taxonomy): domain Eukaryota; kingdom Fungi; phylum Ascomycota; class Eurotiomycetes; order Eurotiales; family Aspergillaceae; genus Penicillium; species Penicillium sp. S1701. Next base: position 323,800 of record JAMAGY010000029.1, read on the forward strand.
TCTACGCCGAAATCCCAGCCAGCACTGTATCTGGTGACGACCTTTTTCAATGGACTTTGCGCTGGGTCGTTGATGAACTATACGCTGTCACATGTACTGCACCTCACCCACACTCAGGTGCACTACATTGTGAGTGCCTTGGTTGCCATGTCGCGTGGGTTCGCCGGAAGTTTCGGATCGGCCATTGGAGGCGGGTTTTTCACGCGGATCCTCAAGTCATCGTTGGAGACAGGATTCGCGCAGCGTGGGTTGGCCCCTCAACCCGAACTGGTACGAAAACTTCTTGGTAGCCCGGCCACCATCACTAGTCTCGTCGGTAGAGAGCGTCTGATTGCTATTGAAAGCTATGAACATGCAATTCGGATGTTGTTCCTCGCAGGGAGCGCAGTGGCCCTGGTGGCCACAGCGGTGCAGGCCGGTACGGGGTGGACCCCCGATTGGGAAGCCCGAGGCCGACAGGATGAGAGAAATGAAGATGCTGTATGAAAGGGGGAAAATAAAGAACAAGAAGAAGAGTCATAGAAATAAATGTTGATCCATAGAGGTTGACTAGTTGTCCCTGGGGTTTCCCCGTAGAAGAATCCTTTGATACGAAGACATGTGATATTGATGCCTTGCTGCCTGATTTCCGTTCCCCATCCGAACTGACAGAGCCACTGCTCAACTTCCCTTTGACCTCAGCTGCATATTCGACCAATCTCCCCACGTCTTCAAAATGCCGCGTGCCGTGCGAGGTAAGCTTTATTCCAGCTCTATCCTTCAATTCAATGCCCTAACATTGCTTAAATAGGTCTTCTCATCGAATGCGATCCGTCCATCAAGTCCATGATCCTCAAATACGACGAAGAGCGACACGACTACATCGTGGAGGATTTGGATGACGAGAATCACCTGGTGATCAAGGAGAGCCAGCTGCAGAACTTGAAGGTTCGATTGGATCAGGTATGCTCTGCCGCCAGCGACACCTCTCTGATTCCTCCGGCCGGGCAGGCCCTTGCGCAGTCTGCGATCGTACTAACTCATTATCAGGATCTGGACGAAAAGATCATGCAGCTCGATGAATCCGAGTCCGAATAAGCCTCCAGCTCGGTGGGATCGATTAATTCCCCCTCCCCTCCCCTCCCACGATCGACGCACTCGACTTCCTACCGCCCGATGTAATAGAACACTCTCGACAGGCCATCCAGACCTCGCCTTCGATCTGCCACAAGGCTTTGAGGGTACCCCAGAAGGCGATATCCTTAGAGTCTTCTCAGCGCCTGTGATAACCAGTGCCCTCTATCTCCCTATGGCATGACCGGTTCTTTGTTCGCTTTCGCCGAACCCAACATTCGTCAAACACGATTACCATTACACAAGCGGACCAGTGAATCATGATTGATAGGCGGCAAGGAAAGGTGTCAACTGTCTGTGGCCTAGGGTTGCTGTACAGTCTACACTTCCATGTATTACACATTTGTTCCGCAGTAAAGCAGATACTCAACAAGCATAAAGAATCGAATTTGCAGTCACAATACCCCACAATAGCAAAGCTGGTTTCAGGACAGCAAGAATCTGTCTATTCTACACCCTTGTAGAATACTGTGACTTCCGATTGTACTCTATCTATCGCCTCGATGGCTGACCTATTTCTGCTCGTGGGTGATTTTGATCAGCTTCGTCATTGTAGGGTCTATGTACAGGATCGTCCTCACGGCCGAGACGGTGACTGTAGCTGTACCTTCTCAAGGTATAGCTTATAAAAGAAACAGCATAGCTCATGCAAAGTTAGGCTCTGTCAAGGACTTCCAGAAGGTATAAAATTGGGGCCCATCTAGGCGACCGCGGTATTGATATGAGGAGGCGTGGACAGGCCGTGGCCTTGAAGTAGAAATACGCCGTTAGGTTATGAATATGAAGGTTTTGTATTCGAAATGAATCACCTGGGATAGCAAGACTCCAAGCTAAAAATACCCTCTATTGCTGTCCCGATGTATCCTAACTGAAGGTTTATTGGTAGTATTTGTGAGATACCACGGCCAGATCTCATCTCGAGAGTTCTCTGGATCCATAGTAGGGCCCGATCCAGTGACGCAGAGCGTCGCTCTCAGGCATTCACGGTCAAAATCCACCACTATATATGCAATTCCGTAAGGTTTCACGCATGATAATTAATTTGGCCGACAAAGCCTAAAGGGTTGAGGCTTTGCCACTGAACAAGTATCCCCTTCTAGACTCTGTGATAGAAAATCGACGCGCACGCCCAAATGCAACGGCGACACGGGTAAGGCTCACATCTGAAAGTAGACCACTAAAGTCAAAAAGCTTTATATGCTCATTAGGTGGGGTAGGAATGATATTGAGACGGTGAAACGAGCCCTGGCATTCAAACAAGTTCGACAAATTGAGTTCCATCAGCTGCTTCTTCGGCCGTATGGCTCGAAAGGGAATGCCCCTGCCACAATAGCCATGACAATATATAGCGCAGCACAGATAAAGATAGGGACAGGGGTAGTGGTCTAGTCAGAGGATTAGTGATCAATGAACGGATATTTAGTAGTAGGATAGGGTAAAGAAAAATTGAAATAACTCACATCAGCAGCTTGCCCGACCACTGCACTCACTATGCCCATAATACGGTTGAGGCCAATAGCCACACCATTTCCAGTTCCTCTGTGGCCGGAAGGGAAAACCTAGAGGGTAACTTCGTGAGATTGATGTCTGAATACAAAATAGATGGTAAAGAAATTGAAGGTGCCGGACTAACCTCCGGTGTATAAGCATAAAGTGTGCCATAATAGATGTTCAAGCAAAATGAGATCGCACATGTAAACCCGAGATTTTGACTCGCTGTGCGCACTTGAGTGTAGCAGAAGAAAAAGACCATGGTGATCATTGCTCCAATTATCATTGTTCCACGGCGGCCCCAGAACCAACGTGAACGACACATGAGGCCCGCTAAGACAGGACCGAAAATGCCACAGGTATTATTGATAGCATAATTGCGCCAAGTGATGTAGTCACTTGTCTGGCCAAAGCTCGCACCGCGCGATTCGAGGTAGGTAGGCAGGAATACGTTATACAGCGGATAGGCAAGACCGATGAGAAGCCAAGAGAACCATACTAGGGTAGTAGATATGGCCATTTTTCGAGTCGCGTAGAGCCCTTGCAGGTGATAGATCACCTCCTTAAAAGAAATGATCCGTTTTGTTATTCCAGACGTGGTTGTCTCGCGGTTATGGGATGTTCCGCATGCCTCCAGGCGCTCTAGGCTGATACTACACGGGCGGTTGTAGTGTTTTGCGATATCCTGGAGCACTCGAACTGCGTCTGCATCTTTTCCTTCCGCAACGAGAAATTTGGGTGTCTCCTGTAACCGAACGATAGTGACCCGAAGCACGGACAAAACGAAGACAAAGGCACCTGATGTGTACCACACATAGCGCCAGCCTTGGTTATTTTCTCTCGTACAGCTGGATGCATCACTGCAAGAGTAGTTAGGGATAAAGGCCCATGCGAACAGGCCTGCGATGAGTTGACCGAGACCTGAAAAAAGTGAAACATTAGCAGTCCGAAGCCATAAAGTCTATTCCAATCCCAGTTGATTTATCTTACCCCACCACGCTGCCATAAGTGTCAGAAGCCACTGGTTCCTACTGGGCAGGTATTCCAAGAACACTGTAGTGTCGAGCACGAGGTTACCTCCTGCCCCGAAGGCACTAAGGCAAACGAACAATCCCAGGGTAATCCATGACGGCGCGGCGCCCGCCACGATCGTAAATACGGAAGACACAAAGAGGGAGACATTAAATGCGAAGCGACGTCCGATAATATCAGCTGAGAATCCCCAAAAGATGGCACCAACCAGCATACCAACGTAAACAGCAATCGTTAGACCCGTGGCATAGCCAGGTTGGAACTCTAGCCTAGCCTGGCCAGAAATAATGGACTGAATAAGTAGAATGAGTGAGTCGACCGCATATCCAAAGCCATTCAAGCAGAATAATTTCCAGTGGTGGCGCGTAAACCCGATTTCATCGATGGTCTGAAGAAGAATGGTATTAATATAATGCCAATGTATTTGAGCTATCGGGGTCAAGTAAACGCCGGGCGACTTGGCTATGGAGGGGCTCACATCATTGATAATTGTCATCTTAGCTGCAAGAACTACGTCTACTTCACCACCTAACAGGTCGTTCTCTCCATGGTCGATCGAACGTTCTCCAAGAGAGGGAGCATCCTTGGCCCTGGCTTTGTCATTGTCTTGGGCGGTCTCCCTGACAAAGGTGCCAGCGGCTCCTTCTAGGTCCATTATCGAATGATCACAGCACGGCAGGTGAGGGGATGTTGATAACCCTGTCTTCTCCTACCCCAAGACAACACGCAGTAGAAAGACGGATGGTAGAGCCTTGAAGACGCGAGAGAGGAAAAGAGAGCAGAACTGAAAGGTCCCCACCGCGGGGAGAGATAGGGAGACATTTAGATCGGCCTAAGCGAATTTGCACGATGTCCCTTTCCTCGAAGGTGTCCGCTTTCGCTTTCAGTCAGGCCCGTGGCATCGCAAGATTGCGGAGACCCAATCAATTGACAGACATGCACCTCATTGTGCAAGCCGTGACTAACCAAATGTGGAAGGAATCGGCATAGGTGTGGTGGGTAAGGGGGAGTGGGGATCTTATTTGATTGGATATGCACTGCAAGATTTCCAGAGATAAAGACCCAACTCTTCGACCGATGCCCTTCATCATCAGATAAATCCTCAAATGGTCTGACCAAAGTTCACGACAGCTGTATTAAAACCAGCTCGGAAATGGCAAGGAATTGTTATGAAGAGGGGCGACTTATGAAAAGGAATCACTTCATCCAAGGCTGGTATCAGAAACGCAACCTCTTCAACGCCTGGTGAACGCCAAATTCTACGATCTCTTTCATAACGAAGTCTGCGCTAAGCGGGTTCATCGTTAGAGGTTATACGCTTTCAGTGAAACTAAATCGATCGAGAAGAGGTTGAACTGCCCATGTTGGCGACCTAGAACTGACTTTTGCGTCATCTTTACCAGCGCCCAAGGGGGAGACTTTAGCAAACCATTCCGAAAGAACTTCAAATGGAGTTTATCTCACGAGATAGATGATAGTTCAGTCTTGTTTCTAATATTTATCATTCTCTACAGCTTTCTAAAATCGATATCACTCGTTTCTCTTGAATAAAAGCATTTCTACCCCATGCGCTTAAAATATCTTTGTCAGGTTGGAAAAGAGAAGGTACAAAAAGCCAAAAAAGACAGCGCGTCTAAACAAAGGGAAGCTCAATGTGACTTTCGTATTGGCCACCCATGTGTACCCAATGTTGTCCCTTGTTCAAAGTGTGATCCTGACCAAAGTTCGAGAGTCCTTGATAACGACCGGCTATCCTGAGCTGCAAGGATTCTCCGGCTTCGTATTCAGTTCCCATTACCCAAATTCCGATATCCAGTCTCACAACTTTTCCTGGTGTGATCTTTTCTTCCTTTTCATGGGTATAGAAGGGCCAGTTGGGGTGCATAGAACGAGAGGCATCAATGTCTCGATTAGATGCGCGAAGGATGCCAGTGGGTCCTCGGTAAAGGATGAGCTCTGTACGTTTATTCTCGGGAATCTCGGCAATGGAGGAGACCGGAAGATTATCCCAAGGAATGTTGAAATTGAACAATATTTCACCAGTCTTAGAAATCTTCTCCAGGACAAGGAACACATCCATGTCGTCGTGATCATCAGAATGCATGTACAAAACTGCCTTTGGGATTCCCATTAGCTGCGTTCTCTTGGGGAACGTATATTTGAACGTCACCCCCCCGTTCGCATCTAGTGAGTTGTAGGAGACGGCCGTTTCAGGTCCAGATGGTTTGTCGAAAGTCAAGCCTTCAGGACTCAAGTACGCTTTTCGATATTCGGTGCGTGCGGGCGGGAACTCCGACTCGATGATATTGTTAATTGGCGCTTCCTCGCCGAATTTCAGCAGAGACATTCGAATCCGGGGAGTGGATTCCCAATTGTTCTCAATACCCTTCAGGTACCGGTCAAAGAATGTCAAAAGCTCATTGCGGCCTTCTTGGTTTCCCCAGATATCATACCACTCCTGGTACGGGTGCCAACGAAGCCACTTCTGAGGCGAGTCAACTTCGAGCCAGCCTCTAATAGCACCCATTCCGTGCATGGTATTTGTGTAAGTACCAGTAATGTATGTCGGAATATTGATCTTGGTCATATCAGGGCGTTTATCGTTCCACCACTCATTCGCCTGAGGGTGCCGATCAAACATCTTCCGGAAACTTTCCATTCCATTTCGGCCTTTTAGCATATACTTGATGATGAGATTATCGAAAAGATCTCCTCCATAGATACCACCACGAGCAAATTGCTCCCGGTAGATGTCGCCACAGCCTTCCCAAGGTGCGATAGCTTTGAGAGATGGCGGGCGCAGTGCTGCAACGAACCACTGGATGATAGCCAGATGAGAGTTACCAGCCATACCGACGCTGCCGTTGCACCAAGGCTGCTTAGCAAGCCACTCAATCACGTCGTATCCATCCTCCGCTTCCTGGCTTCCCATGATAGCCATTCGACCCTCAGAGTCAAATGCACCGCGAGAGTCTACATTCACGATGGCGTAACCTCGATCCACCCACTCGGCTGGATCAGGTCCCTCGAATTTTTCGAGACCGCTCAGTGTACCCTCCGGAATTCCCAGATTCCAGGGACACATCAGCTTGAGTGATTGGATACCATTGAATTTTTTTCCAAATGGACTCCAGCACAGAACTGCCGGAGTAGCTCGGTCGTCGGCTCCAGGTGGGCGATAAATGTCTGTATAAAGCTTGCAGCCATCTCTCACCGTAATCGCGACATCATGCTCGACGAGAATGTCGCAATCCAAAACACGTCGTCCTGGCGCAGTTGAGGTGCCCTTAGCTAGTACCTCGGAGTGAGGGTTGAAGCCTGGGTAGCTTTGGCTTGGCTCTGGCGCAGAAAGCACCTCCGAAGGGACCTCCACATTGAATCTGGGCATCGTTGAATAGGGACGAGGGGTGTGGATAGTTCTCTGAATATTGCAATGCAAGAACCGAGAACAAATATTCAATCTGGAGGCAAATCTCAAAACCTGCTTCATCCTGGTAGAATCAAGGGATCTGCGGAATATTTAACATAATGCTAATATTCAAGTCTTATCTTGTCCATCCGGCTCGGTTCGGTTCGGCCAGTGGGCGAGCCCAACCCCGGACTTCTGGTGTGTGGAATGAGCCCCACAGGACCGGAGTATAGCCAGATATTGCCGGCTGATTGCCATTGCAGGGGCAATCATAAGCGAGCGCAGCAGGTATAGACCGTTTCGGCCCTCAAAATCGATAACTCTCCACAGAAGAGGTCTTGATCCTTTCACAAGGGTCGCTCGAGTCACATCACCATGGATAAGACAGATGTTTCACACGTTGAAACGGCCGAGGCGGCTCCTAGGAAATCTGGATTGCACGTTGAGCTATTCAGGGGAGGCAATGTTGTGCTAATTCCTACCCCATCGGCAGATCCAAGAGGCAGGTTGACCTTTCGATTTTCATGTCGAGGTTGTTATTTTCGCTAACGTTTATAAAATATGAAGATCCGTTGAACCTCCCTGCTTGGCGAAAATGGATTTTGCTTATCCTAGTATCGTCATACAGCTGCACAGCTGTTGTCCTTGCATCTGGAATGGGTTCCATCTTCTCTGTCGTCAAGGCGTCTTATCCCGGACAAGAGGCCAAAGCAAATGACTTGATGACATACCCGACATTGTTCATGGGGATTGGTAATCTCATAGCCATGCCATGGGCTTACACAATCGGTCGACGACCGGTGTTTCTGGCATCGATACTGCTTATGATTGGAACTGGAATTTGGTGTCAATGCTCAACCAGTTTGGGCAGCCACATCGCCGGTCGCAACATCATGAGTCTTGCTGCGGGCCAGAGTGAAGCCTTGGCTCCAATGATTGTCCAAGAGACTTTCTTCTTGCACGAGCGCGGTCGGAAAGTTGCCTGGTTTATCTTCATCCAGAATATCGCGTCGGGAGTCTTTTTCGTTGTTTCGACATACATGGTATCTGCATGGGGATGGGAATGGTGGTATGGGTTTTTCAACATCATGAACGCTGTCATCCTTATCCTCTCCATATTATTCGTGACGGAGACGCTTTACGAGCGATCTGAAGAAGCAGTGCGTGGAGAGGTCCCAGATTCCAAGACCCTCGATTCATCTGGAAACGTTGACGACCCTGCCCAATATGAGCCTCGGACCTGGCGTTCTGATCTCAAGCTCATGGTGCCCAATCCTCGCCTACACGATATCCCGACATTCTACAAACAAGTGCTTCAGGGTCTATTTATCCCGACCACCTTGTGGTTACTTCTCCTGAATGGCGCCAACCTCGGGACATATGTCTTTGAAGCGTCGACCTTTTCTAGCATCCTCATGGCGCCTCCCTATAGCTTTGGCTTCGAGGCCCTTGGTTATGTCCAGGCTGGCCAGATCGTTGACTGTCTCATTTTCCTACCCTTGCTGGGCTATGGAACAGACTTGGTCGTCAAGGCCTTGAGCCGTCACAACAATGGAGTGTATAAGCCCGAGTACCGTTTGCCTGTCATTGCCATCCCAACAATCGTGGGTGTCATCTGTGGGATTATCTATGGGCGATCAGGAGCTGAGCCATCCAAATGGAGTGTTGCAGCGCCAGTCATTGGGTACAATGCTAGCTACTTCGCTTTCCTCGGAGCGAACATCGTTGGTATCACGTATGCGGTGGATAGCTTCCCATTCCGCGCTGCACCCTTTTTGGTCGTTATCTGTGCAGGCCGTGGTTTAATCTCGTTCGGCCTGAGCTATGCTACTTTGCCTGCAATTGCTACACTTGGGTATGATGGTACTATGCTTGTGGAGGAGATGATTTGCCTCGCGTTAGCACTTCTGGCAATTCCCATGTTCGTCTTCGGTCCCCGACTTCGTGCGTTCGTGGAGCGTTGGTGTGGTGCGGATAATAAAGCTCATTGATTTACCGGCTAATGATGGCCGGACTCTCGATAACGAGCTTTGGTTGAGGTCGTCGATGGCGTAGGATGTATTTCAGGGATGACTTTTTGTTGAATAGTAGGACTTTGAGTGAATCAATCAGATTGTTGATACGCCTCCTGAAATCATACTTTGGGATCAAGATATTTATGACCAAGGTAAGGGCAGTTTGTAGGAATTAACTCGAAGCTACTGTAGTTCACAGGCTCCAAACCATTGTCATACGTAGTACACGCAGCGACAATGAGGCGAAACATGATTTATTTAGAGGCAATCGCGTCGATAGCTAAGAATGATCTTTTAGTGGGACTTAGATCATGATACCTACTAGTAGATCCGAATTCCCGCTCTAAATCTCCCATCAGGATCGATGCACATTTGGGGAAGTAGAGCACCCGCGAAACAACAAACAGATGCCACTGGAAAAAATTGTTATTTTAAATCGACGAGAAACATTCCGTCTTGAGAAATTTGAAGTGTAGTAAAATCGTGCCCACACGGAGTTTCCCTGGATTGTCGGAGTCGATAGCATGTCGGAAAGTGGACAGGTTGATCAGTTAATTAACTAGTCAAATGCGAATCATACCGAGGGGCAAATGGCCACAGCACAGACAGTACTCGAGACAGCAAAAGCAACAAGACGACGTGGGCAACTTTCCTTTTCTTTTTCAATAACACCACTTCGTTGACGAAAAACAGGAATAATATTAATTCAACTCCGACTGGGCAACTGTTATTGGTTGTAAATGTGAAACGCCCCCATTGGAAAATAGTGTGGGTGCTCAACGAGGCTTAAATCTAGGAGTAGGTTTCGTCATCCATTCTGGATGTTTCTTCTTTTTAGCCATTTTCTCAACCTTTTCCACTGTACCTACCGTGTCCAACCGAACCGAGCCGAACCGGAGAGGTGTGACCCGAGCCGGGGAGTCGCCCACGCAAATATTGTCAACATAGATCGAGCATGAGATATAAAACACGTAGAAATTCACTTGATTGACACCATACGGAATAAAACAAGTTCTCTTTATAGTAGTCGCTTGTCACCCTGTCAACAAAATGACCACAACCACAACCGTGACACCCCCATCGGGTCGCCTATTTTCTGCGGGCACCGACGTCCACTACGGCGATTTCCGTGATCAACTCCTGCGGGACGGGTATGCAGTCGTTAAGGGCGCCGTGTCCCGTAACCGTGCCTTGAAATACGCGGATGAAATCTACGAATGGCTGGAGGGGTTGTAAGTTTATATCAGTGCGGACTCCACACATGGATCTTCACACACTAATATAAGTGATAACTCAAGTGGCCTGGGCTTCAACAGAGATGATCCGTCGACAATCCACAAGGACCATCTCCCAGATATTAACGAGAAGGGAATGTGTCTGGGCTACGCGGTCTCGCACGAGTCATTCACATGGGCTGTCCGTCAAGAGCCAGGTGTCGTTGAGGCGTTTGAGAAAGTGTACGATACTGAGGATCTGATTGTCTCGTTCGACTCTGTAAACATTGGATTTCCATCTCGCAAGGATATCAAGCCCAATACCCCCTGGCCACACCAAGATCAGAACCGCGAGAAGCATGGTTTCAGGTGCTTGCAGGGTCTGGTGAACCTGTTGCCTAATGGACCTAAGGATGGTGGCTTGATTGTTTGCAAGGGGGCTCACTTGCTGAGCGAGGAACTGCATGCAAACTTCCCGAACGAAGAGAGGGTTTGGTCTTGGTAAAAACCTTCAACATAATAATTTGACCTGTATAGTGGTGCTGATATTGCGTAGGACAACCGAGTGGTACGGACTTACCGACGCAAACCAAGAATGGCTGAAGAAGCGAGGATGTGAGTGGGTTAAGATTGAGGCCGAGCCTGGTGATCTGCTGCTCTGTAAGTATTTATCGTGGACGCATGAATTGCAAATAACTGATCGCCATATAGGGGACTCTCGTACTCCCCACTACAACCTGTCCTCGGAGACTGAGCAGCCTCGTTTCTGTGTGTACACCTGCTACATGCCCGTCGAGGATGCTACAAAGGAACAGCTGCAGGTGAAGAAGAAGGCCTTTGAGGAGACGAAGATGACAACCCACTGGCCGAATGCCATGCATGTTGTTGATCTTCCCGTTTTCAGAAATGGAGAGGCTGATCCATACCAGAGAGCTACCCCTCGTGAGCCGGTCAAGCTTTCTGGGCGTGGATTCAAGCTGACGGGCATCCCTTACCTTGAGCAGATGGCGGCATAGGCAATCTTTTCTCTATTGAAATTGGCGAAAGAAAGATGTTCTTATTATTTCTCTATTAAATTATATGATTGTTTATTATGGGTGGCACTTTTTTTTGAGATCATCGGCAGTTTAAGCTCACTCAGAATTGTGAGATTAGGAAATTTAGTTTGATTAAGTGAAGTACTCTATTCTGTATGCTGGAATAAGCGGCTCAAGTCGTTCCAATCCCATCTAGCCCAATCAAGAGCCGATGGACCCCAACTACCGGCTTCCATGGCAGAAATTGGCCCGTCCAAAGGCAGGTTATTTAAAGCCGTTTCATACGGTGCAAGACCCAATAGATCGCATTGGTCTACTACAGGGGCCTGTAAGCACTGAGCGGCACATTGCTCCAAGTCGAGAAGGATATCATCCAAATTTTTTGCTGTTCCATGATTGTGATAATGGTCTTTCGTAATTTGAATCGCGGCTTTCATCAGCTAGATCTAGATGTTAGCAATGAATCCAGTCCCGTGGAATTGAGATGTACCTCAAAGTCGGATCTTATCAATAGTGAGTTGCGTTCCTGGAATATATGTACTGCTAGGGCGTAGACAGCAGCTAGTGGCGACGTCATTGTGATCAGAAAGTTTGGTGTTCCAGAATCCACTAGTGCCACGAACAATTGGATCATCTGTCGAGCCGCCTCAATGACTAGCACTGGTGCAGATAGTAGGCGCTGATGATATGGCTTGCCGGTGGCATATTTGTTGACCATGACGTGGAGCTCGTCTTTGGGGACAAGAAGAGTGGACCTATGGACAAGTATCCTCCTAAAAGTTGTGAGTATATAATTTAGTGACTATCCGCGTCTCAACATACCCCAAGTTGTAGTAGTATGAAAGGAACGCAGACGGTGATCCACTGTTAAAATTGAGTGTTGATGCCGATCCAGGTCTAAGACAAGGTGTCAGATTAGGACATGAGGTGCCCCCAGAATCAAGGCCAGTTACCTATATGCGGCGGGAAAACTGTCCTGCCAGTCAGAAAGTAACATATGCAATTCTCCGCCAGTATGAATCTTATCCTCGATAGCCTGCTCAACTGACTGAGGCATCCACTCTTCTCGTCTCCAAGTCTTGGCAGAGCGTTCCTGCATCTCGTGCAACATATTCGCCAAGCTGAGCAAAGCGCTTCGGACTTGCAAGGCCGTGAAGTCATCAGAATCAGATTGAGATGTAGATATAAGCTTTCCAGATAATTCACAGTCCCAGATGATAGATGGACGACCGCTCTCGAGAGCCATAAGTCTCTCAAACACATACATGCACCACCACGTTACGAAATGCGGCGAGCTTCTTGTTGACGATTCGTTGTCTGGTGATGATGTATAATTGATTCCAATAGACTGTGCCATAGATACTCCGGTGGCGAGAACGTCCCACGCCCAAGCGACCTGGTCACAGCTACGGAGAACAATAGAAAACAAGAGAATAGCCTGAACCGACTGTAGGCCACGGTTTGCAACAATATGTCCTAGTAGTGAGCTGCAGTAGCTGATATAAACGGAAATCAATGCCCTAGACTCTTCATTTGGACGCATATTCAGCAATCCAACCACAACGACCAAATATTTCATAGCCCAGGACGGCGCATCAGTTGCGCATCCAGTGAAGATATCTTCATTATAAAGCGGATCAACAGTTTCCCGGTCGAGAAAAGGAAATACTCTGTGAAGTGTTTCCCAATAGCTTTCAATGTAGAGTTGCACTGCTTCCTTTTCCGGAAGGTCTGGTGCTCGAATGAGTAATGTTGAAGCAAACCTTTCATTGATACTAGGCGAAGTGGCATGAGCTTTAGTGCCATTTAGGCGATAAAACGCCATGTCAAGCCATTCAGTCATCAGCTCGAGCATACTGGAGCCCACAAATCGGGGCATCATTGGGAGACGACCTGTCTTCCAGGCCTCAGGACCCCAGAAGCGGGACCAAAGTCGCGACTTGTCCTGGCTGTACACAGGAACGATAGATGAAGCATGTGATGAGTCTGGTGTCTGCGGCGTACGCGCATGCCGTGGCCATGCGATTTCCGCTCCATCTCGTCGTGCTTCACTCCTTGTCAAGGATACAGCTTGGGATCTGCCATCCGAGTTTCTCCGCCTCCGATGCTCAACTAAAGCCCCATCGCGTCGCTTGTCGGTGGTGACGCATTCCACGTTAGCGAGGCGACAGTTCCGGCATGGCTGCTCTTCGTCGCACCGAGTCTTCTTTTCGCGGCAGTAATTGCATGCGTAACTCAGCCTTTTCCGCTTGGGTGCTGTTGGGTCCATTGATTAGTTCAAGGCGGGGCAGGGGATTGTACTAATAAACGCACCCCACATCGAAATGATCTGGGTTTATTAACTATAAATGCCTTCCGCTTCCGACTCAAAGGCGGTCGGTTTAAGCGAAGACACTTGTATACTTCGCAATGGGCCTCCACTTGCCGAGATCACCGGGCTCAAAGCGCCACTGGAGTTGGTCACCTCGTCAAAATGACACGTACCGAACCAAGGAATGAATTACCAGTTAAAGATAGAATTTCGGAATTCTGAAACCAACAGAATATGGCATAAACCAAGGTTTTCTGGCTTTAAGTTGTTAGAAAATTGCGCGGCCACGAATATGTTATCTAACTAAACCAAACTAGATGAGTGCTATTCGGTCCATGGGGACAGCTGCTATGACAATTGCCACGGCGTATATCGTTAACGCGCTTGGATGGCGATGGTGGTACGAAGCACGCACGTTGGCTCACTCTAGTCTGAAAGTATTCTATGAGCTCGCAGATTAGATAAAAGGGGTCTAGTGCTGTAAGAATATGATTTTGTATAGGATATTCCCTAATAATTTCTGGGTAATATTTTTGAATAGCGTCGCTCTAGTTATATATCCATGGATGTGATCGAGAAGACAACAAAACTCATCTCCATATATGATAAATAATAGTTTTTACCTTTTCTTACATTATTTTTCTTGACCCAGTAACTAGGTTTGATAGACCCATTACTCTAGATCATTCACATCTAAACAGTTCCAAAGGAAGCCCAACCGTTACACCCAAAATAAATAGGCCAGGGCTAACTTATAAGGATCTACGGAGTACCCGCAGCCTTGTAAATTACTAAAATGACATGATCTGTTTTTCGCGAGTCGCTTTTCGCTCCATTCTATTTAGAAATTTGACTTGCCTTTGAAATGACTTTTTTTTGTTTCTTCTTTTGATATTTTCTAACAATGTCGAATCCAGAAGCCTAGCACAAGTGTGTATGCATGTAGAAGTATATAAGAAAAGTAAATAGCAAGGAAAGGGGCAAAGCAGATGGACTCAAGTTTAGTCAGGAAATTATTGAATGCGGAGTTCTCTCACAAATCCAAAATGGGGGAAGCAATTTTCAACTACTGGGGTGATCAACCAGATTTCTCTCTTGCAAAATTGATGGTCCATGGGAATCAGTCCAACTAATTCTTATTGGCGTAGTCCTTAAGAACAGAGTCGGCGATCCGCAAGGCCATACCATAGAACACGGTCATGACGTGTGAGGAGACCTGGGTAGGCGGGATGGAGCCATCAATGACACGGAGAGCTTGAGTACCGTAGACCTTGGCAGTAGCATCGACGACACCACCAAGCTCGCGGGCCATCATGGAGCAAGTAGAGACAGCGTGCCAATTAGGACGGAAGTTCATCAGGACGTAGTTCTCCCACTCCTCAACAGTGGCGTCCTGAGACAGGTTGTCGCCGGGGATGGTCTCGCCAGCGTAGTACTTCTTCATCTCACCGGCGTTGGAAAGGTCACGGCCCAGCTTGGTGGCAGCGGCCTGGGAGAGAAGGTCCAGCTCATTCATGAAGAACTTGGGGTCATTGGCGTATTGCCAGAGGTAAGGATCGCCGCTGAGAATATGGACGGAACCACGAGTGAAGGGGATAAGGTTCCAGATATCGAAGTTAATCTTGCCCTCGGTGTCGAAGAAGAGCTCGGCGAAAGCAACATCCTCTTCAAGGAGCCAATTACGGTAGTTCTCGTACTGGATCTTGAGGGCAGTCACGTTGTGGAAACCACCGCGGGCAACGGTCTCCTCGGCCCACTGGTCAAGCTTGGTGTTCAGCAGCTCTCTACCCTGGGCAGCCTTGTCACCGAGAACCTCGGTGAAGTTGGCGAAGTAGGCGGCCTGGCCTTGTCCAGGTGCGTTGTTGGCGCGGGAGCGAACAGTGGTAGTGGTCTGGTCTTGCATATTGAGACCAACAGGGAGTTCGAGGATCTGCTTAACGCCGGCCTTATCGAGAACAGACTTGGTACCAATACCGGAGTACTCGAGGATCAAAGGAGAAATGGAAGATCCGGCGGCCAACAGAACTTCCTGCTTGGCGTAGACATTGAAGTTAACAGCCTTGTTCGTACCGAAGTTCACACCAACTGCCATAGGGCCAGAGGCGGTCTGGTTGAACAGAACCTTTCCAACCTTTTGACCAGTCAATATCTGCAGGTTAGGGCGCTTGTAGTTGGGAAGAAGCCATTCGCGAGCGGCATCAGCACGGATCTGGTCCTCGTGGAGGTTGTTCGGGATCATGGAGACACCACGGGGATGACCGCAGTGGAAATCATTCTGTACGGGGACGCCAAAAGCGGAGACGGTGTTCATGAGTGCTCGCATCAATGGGGACCAAGGCTTGCCGTTGTCGCGAGGGCCGGCATGGACGGTACCGTTTGTTCCATGGCAGGCAGGGTCGTAGAAATGACCAGCCTCGATCTGGGCAGCATTGGGAGGGCGTGAGCGTTCAGACTTCTGCATGTACTCAAACATGTTGTCCCAGTTCCAGCCCTTCATACCAAAGACCTTTTCCCATGAGTCGATCTGGACTTTGTCAGGACGTGTCCAGGAATCACCGTTGATCAAGGTCGAGCCACCAAGACCGAGACCAGACTTGATTTCTCCAGTTCGGTTGTTGATGAGGGGGACTGTGAGATAATTCTGATCCACAGTAGTTCCAAAGATCTCACCATAGGCGTTGGGATCCTGGATGATAGGTCCATCGTTAGATTCGTAGAAACCCTTCTCAATCACGAGGACATTGATTTTCGGGTTCTCGCTCAGCTTGGCAGCCACTGTCAGACCAGTCAATCCACCACCAGCAATAAGATAGTCGTAAGTCTTTCCCTCAACCCTTTTGGGGTCGGATAGTAGGTGAGACTGGATATTGAGTTGCTCGGCCGGGCTATACGCCTGGACGGCAGACACAGACAGAAGAATTGAAGTGATACTGGTAGACTTCATTATGAGGAACAAGGGCCGGGGGGTCAATGTACACAGGCAAGAAAAGAAAGGAATCGGTTGGTGTTCATAAAATGATAGTCGGAAGCATTACAGGGTACCTATGTATATATACCTAGGTATACTGGAAAGAATCACGTCTCCTGTTTGAAACCACTATACTCTAATACTAAACTTTGAATAGTTGATTAAAACCGATAGAGAGATCCAGAAGCCCACATACAACACGTGGGACAGTTCAAGCAGGGTTAGCCATCAATATTCAGTTCCAAAAGATGAAATATACTGGCTGTTCTGCAGGATAAACTTTTGCGCACCTTGGCAAGGTGGCGCCGGGGAGGTCAATCAATATCCATTCTTAATTTCCATGCACGGAATAGCCAACCTGTCGGTATACCCATGCTTCAAGCAGGGATTGGTTTCTCCGAGTGGCGAGAAAGTCATTAGCCCGGTGTGACATAGCGTGAAATTGAGTCTTTCTGCTCTACCTCTGTGCATGTATTTAAATTGGGATACGAAGAAGTGGATCTTCCTAACATTTAAGCCAGCGCTGGATCATACTCCGTATAATTCATGCTATGTCTAGGTACAAAGTTCCAGGGGCGGAACTCTATTACCCCTGTTGTATGCAAATTGAGCTCCGAATTGGAACTGGGCGTCGTAGTATATGAACCGTATGACCATTGATTTTAGTAGAGGGGATATAGACAGTAGGCTTCCGAAAGAGCTAGAGAAATCTAATTACCTTCTGAAAACCTTGTGAATAGAAACAGCAAAGGTAATTTTGTCTACCCCTAGAAGTCATGTAATTTGTATAATTCACCAAGCATGATAGATAAGGAACTTCCGAAGATAGACCGAAGATGAAATTCTCGTCTATGGACGCTTGGTAATTCGAAGGCGATTTCCCCTCTAGACCTTCATCTAGGCCTCTATTTGTTACTAATCGTCATGATATTCGGCAGGGTCCATTCTCGGCATGCCGAGGAGGGGGAGGAATGTCGTCCGAAACTCAAAACTGCATTGGCGCCAAGAGTCCCAACTCACTCATGGTGCGCCACGTGCGCCATAAGAGATGTAGGTACGGATCAGTTTACACTTCCTCAAATAACAGGAACATCAGGGCGATTTGTACCTCTCAGATGAGCGGAGCGGTGAGCAATCCACTCATTCCCCTATTGTTAGGGCGAACTTTCAGATATAAGAAGAGCGTAAGCTACGTCAATCATCTTGTTCTCAAGTCTTGCCATCCAACTACCAGACCAGACGAGCAGAGGAAACAGAACCGATGAAGATAATTTCTCTACTTTTCGCAGCCTCTCTTCTTGGGTACTCTGCCCTTGCTACAAGGCTCTATGCGGCATCGTATGCTGGTCTTGTCACCTCACTGGACCTTTCCAACTCCAATGAGCTATCTACACTCTCCCAGAGCACGGAATGCGGTAGCAACCCGTCTTGGCTGATGTTAGATAGTCCCAATGGTGTCCTGTACTGCCTCGATGAAGCAGTCGATTCCCCCAATGGCACTATCACCACCCTGAAAACCCATCAGGATGGGACACTCACCAAGCTTATGCAACTGAAAACTTCCGCTGGTCCTGTCATGACTGCCATGTACTCAGTACCTAGAGTCTTGGCTCGTAGGTTCTTTACTGTGGCACATTAGTAAGTCTTGACCGAATATCTAGAGGTAGGTAGACGTAATGTGATACTAGCTAATTACTTCACTCTAGTATTATAGCTCAGGATCCTCTGTCTCAACGTATTCTGTGGACCCTGTCCTCGGACTTTTCAAGCATGAACAAACCTTCAGATACCAGATGACCGGTCCTGGTCCGGTCACCTCTCGCCAAGATGCCCCCCATCCCCATGGAGTAATTGTTGACCCTACGGGACGCTTTGTCCTTGTACCCGACCTTGGAGCTGATGTTGTCCGCGTCTTTTGTGTCAACCAATCGACAGGTCTTCTTGAGCCTATCGAGCCGCTGACCGTGAGCCCAGGATCTGGACCCAGACATGGAGTGTTTTGGAACCCCCGCGGATCGGACAACACATCTTCAAACGTTTACTTTTACCTTGTGCATGAGCTCAGCAACGAGTTGAGTGGTTTCCGGGTCAAATATTTAGGCAATAAAATTTCCTTCAGCAAAATCTACGAGGGAAGCACGTATGGCAGGGAATCTTCTCCCGCTGGTTCCAAGGCAGCAGAAATTGCAATCTCGGTAAGTCTTGGGTGTTGACCGCTGCCCCCCCCCCCCAACGGGATATTGTCCAAAATGGTTCTTCAGCTAACATGATCTTGACTGAAAGCCTGAAAACAATCATGTCATCGTCAGCAATCGTCTTGACAACACATTCGGCCCAAAGGAAGACTCCTTTGCCGTGTTCCTCTGCGCTGACCCCAGTGGAATGCAGGCCGAGAATGTTTCTTTCCTCGGGTTGTACCCAGCCTATGGCTCCTCTCCACGCCATTTCAGCATCGCAGCTACAAAGACTATGGTTGCGGTGGCATTGGAAAGCAGCCAAAGTATTGCCATAACTCAGTGGGACAAGCAGTCCGGGGCTCCCGGAGCCCTTGTTGGAGAAAAGAAGCTGGTTGGAGACATTCCGTCCATTATCTGGGATATCTAGTTGCCACCCGGCTCGAGGGTCATAGGGCCTGTTCCTCCCTAACCTGTACTGAAATTCCCTTAGAAATGCTAAGTTATTTTATTCTCCATTCATAGCCAACAGACTGTGTATCAAGGTCCATGTCCACTAAGCAGAATACGTCTTGGATGGTGTTTGCTGCAGCCGGTTTTGCTTTTCCGACTAAAGCGCGATTATCGCCACGCTGGGAGTTTTGGTAGTAGCGACGTATATTCTTCCAGTCTATAAAGACGGATCAGTGTGCATGTGGACAAGCAACAGAGACCGTGGAGCACTTCCTCCTTCGATGTCAGAAGTGAACTATATACATACAGAACGGATGTACCCATAGCCACAAGGACCCACTTTCATATTGACAATGGGGATGGCATATAGTGAAAGTAACCATGTACGGGCTCTAAGGAGACACGGCATACAGTAGGACGTGTATTGGTAGATTAGCGATAGTTGCCCTTTTGGCTTAGACACCGGGCCTCAATAAATTGTGTGACCATGTGCATGAGGATTAGACCTAGGCAAACTGGTACCCGTGGGTATTGATATCGAAAAGAAAAAGCCTACAGGTTGTATATAAAGAAGACCCGGGCCATGGGTACTTAAACAATGCTCTGAAAGATTATGATATTCATGGGTAGCTTATTCTTTTATAAAGTATGACGCCATAGCAATGTAAACTTCGTGGGGTATATGAAACGCTACGTATTTGATGCTATATTTATACTGAATATTGCGTAAACATTAAAATATAATCCTTTATAGCTAGTGTGAAGTATATAGGTAGTTATGGGTATCAATTTCGCAAAAATATTGGTTTGCTAAGAGCCTATGGGTCTGACGTAAATGGGTAGCCCATGGCGGGTATTTTGAGCCCAAGGGTTTTGCACAGGTCTCGCGCGGGCCGTCGGTCAGCACCCCCGCGCGCAGAATAGTCTAAGACACACCCCTTTCTCGCCACTACAACCTGCTTCCGCTTCTCAGTGCTTCGTTCCAAGCTACTATTTGATGCATCAATAGCTCAATTTCTATGATATTCAATACTTCCTAATCTATTCAAGCACCATTGACCTGCAAGTCATTCGTGCCCAACGTTAATTTGGACCGCTTCACCATCTGGTCGACCATTAGCTGGCTCGCCCCCATATACTGTGATGGATCACAAAGACTGGCCAGTTGTTCCTTGTTGAATACACTGGTGAGGATAGGGGACTCCTCTAAGACCTGCAAAAGCGATCGGTTCTGCTCGATGGCTGCTTTGCAGGCTTCATACACCTCGTCATGCGCCTTCTGTCGTCCAATGTGGGGTGCGAGAGCCATCATCACCGCCTCTCCTACAATAAGGCCTTTGGTGGAATGCAGGTTACGCTGCATCGAATCCACTTTGACTACCAGTCCACCGAGGGCGAAGTTGGTTTGGTGAAGCGCCCCAACTGCCGCGACAAACGCATCAGGAACAGCCACCCACTCGAGATGCCAGGGCCCCGATGCACGCTCAAAGTCTGTGATCATCGCGTCTAAACCAAGTGACGCACTGGACCGAAGCATCTTAGATGCCGCCAGAATGACTTCACTCGAGATCGGATTGCGCTTCTGCGGCATGGTCGACGAAGCACCACGATGAGGAACAAAAGGCTCTGACACTTCGTCAAACTCGTTGGAAGACATGATCATGAGATCCAATGCGATCTTGCCTAGCGTGCCCCCAATTAAGGCCAGAAAGTTGATGATCTCTGCTACATTGTCTCGCGCCACATGCCATGTGATGTCTGGGTTCTGCAGACCCAGCTCCACTGCGAGCTGCTCACGTACCCGGAGACCAGTATCATCCGCACCCAAGGAGGCAATGGTCCCGGCTGCCCCACCAAACTGAACTAGTAAGCATCTCTTCTTGATCTCCTTGATTCGCTCCAGGTGACGCAAAACGCCCGATAGGTACACTGCGCATTTGTACCCAAAGGTGCATGGAAGAGCGTGCTGGAGGTGTGTTCGACCAGCCATGGGACTGGAAGAAAAGTCAGCATGGCTATTCCCCTACTCATTTCCAATTTGACAGACGAGAGAAGTTACATACGTATCCCGGTGTGTATGAGCGAGGCCAGTGAGAGTTTTCCTAAGTGTCTCGAGTTCTCTTTCCACCAACGTCACTCCGCGCTTGATCTGCAGCATGGATGCATCATCCATGATATCCTGCGTTGTTGCACCCCAATGGATATACTTCGATGTCTCATCTGGTGCTCTCTCCACTAACTGGCAGACAAGAGGGAGAACAGGATATCCCACGACATCCGTCTCGCGTGCAAGCCGCTCATAGCTGTGATTGATTGGATCAGCGCTCTTCTTTGAACACTTTCAGCGCCTCAAGTTCGACTATCACATACTCGAGCTCAATCTGGACAAATGCCTCAGAAATAGCATTCCCTGCTTCTGTGGGAATAATCCCTGTTTTCGACTGGGCGCGTGCTAGAGCAGCCTCCACTTCAATCATAGACTTGATAAATTCATCATCCGTAAAAACATCCCGAATTTCTTGTGTTCCAAACAAGTTGCGAAATACGCGAGAGTCGAGCGCGGAGACTGACATTGTGAATGACAGGCAAGATAGACACTAAAATTGATCAATTTATCTCTTTCATCAGGTCCACGCATTATTAAATAATTTAATCAGCGATGCTTGCACCTCGTGCCAAGTCACTGCGTTCTGATCTTGGGTGGGCCGAATTCTTCGGAATAGACGCTTATCCCGAGAAAAGTGGAGCTTCCTGGGATTCCCCCTAGTTATCCTAGGGTAGGTATGAGTCGGGGCGAGGCCAGTTTGTCCCGCGTCCCCTAAACTCGGGGGCGGGGGTAATGGAATATAAACGAATCCACCTTCAAAAAAAAAAAAAAAAAAGATGAAAAGGATACTAACTGTAGTACAGGCTAATCCACAAGCATGCTGCGGGCATACAGAACACGTCACCTGGTTCAATTCAATTCAATTCAATTCAAGATTCAATTAACCTAATGCAGCCCAGCTATGTACGCAATGGCTATGTAGGTGCTAACTACCTCAGGGGCAGCATGAACCTGCCGGAAGCCGTATAACCCAGTGCAAAAGAGAAGATGGCGTGGTGCCAAACATAAATCAATACAACGCCCAATACATGCCCAAAATAGTCAAAAAATGAAGCCATTCCCGTCCCCCATGGCCAATCTCCTCCCCTTCCACGTAGTCACTCAGTTTCCTTACGCTCTGCTCCCTCATTCGTTCCTGTATTCGCTGATCTGTCGGATAATACACCTCTCGTAGTGCATACCCATGTAACCTTCCTTATACGTAGCGTCTTCGCCTCCTGTACCGCCACCTAGGCTCATATATTGTTCACCATATCTTCAGCTTCCTTGATATCCATATCTTCGTACTCCACCTCACGGAACTGCCCTAGCAGTCCTGTCTTGTGTATAAACTCGGCCACGTAGCGGCAGGCCCGCGGGTGCGATACAAGTGTCTTGTAGTCCGAGCACCGCCCAAGATCCGTTTTATACATGATCTTGTTGAGGAACGAAGCTCGCAGTTCGGTGTATAACGGGCAATGTAGAAGGACGTGCTGAGGTGTCTGGCTGCCCTCCTCACACTGACACCTCCCTGCGTTGAATTGGTCCTCTCCGCCCCGCTGGGAGACGTGTTTGAACAGGAAATGCCGTAAACCGACACGCTGAGAGCGCATCTGCACCAAAATCGAACTGTATGCCTTCGGGAACTTCTCATACAGTTTCAGAGTCTTTTTCTTGTCGGACACAGGAACCAGCTTGTGGTACTGCACAGACAGCTTATCCGTCGACTTCCCCGATTCCTTCATCCAGAGTGCTTTGAGGACACGTCACCTGGTCCGATTCGTCTTTTCACAGTAGCTTCCTGCCTATCTCTTTCTCTTCTCGGGGATTTAGGGTTTTACGTCGAATAGATGCACTTTTTTTTTGAAGATCTGGCTCCTGTGAAGCTAGTATCATATTAATCAATCTGTTCTTCACCAACCACCAATTGGAAAACTATCTCTTGGGGATATTTGACAAGGAATTTCAGCGGTTTCGTTGGATTTGGGCTTATAACACGCTATGGTCGTATTTAATGGTCGAGATTAAATTTCAGTTTGAAATTACGAGGAACCGTTAAGGAGCATTGGAACAGTGTGTTTCATTCTTTTCAGGAAGACAGCTGCATAAAAGAGCATCTGATATGTACCCCAGCGCCACAATTCATTAACTACTGCCGGTGTGAACCACAACAAAATTCCGACGAATTCCATGCTATTGGTGAAGTGATTGCTTTAAACAATGGCTAGGCTGTCTTGGAGTCTTAAAGATTTCAACTGGAAGAAAATTTACATAACACAACAATTCACCATCGCCAACACAGTTGTCCTGGTTGTTTATTTGTCTGAGTATTCTTCGTGTTCAACCTCATGCTTTGTCTGCGCCCGTTCGACCTGAATCTCCTGGCTGTCTCTTTTGGCAAAGCGAACCGTTGCCCACACCGAAGGGCTTTCTCGGAATATGAGGTCAATTTCTTCCAATGTTCGACCCATGGTCTAAATTCTGTCAGCTGGGTCATAAAAGCTACTGTAGATAGACAGCGAGTCAATACTTACCTCGGGATAAAAGAAGTAGACCGAGAGGGGTATACAGAACCCAATGCACGTAAATACGATGTAATAGTGATAGCCAATCTCATCGATTGCAACCGGTGTGATCATAGTAACGACAAAATTCCTAGATAAGCCTCGTCAACTCTTGAACTCGCGCGTGAAGTATCAGAAGACAAACCAGAGCCAATGATTTGCGGTGGAGATGCTCGACATTGCAACACGAAGCCGAATCGGAGCGACTTCCGTGCAATAAAGAAAGTTCGCACCCAAGAATCCAATGGGGATGAAAAAGTTGAAGAGGAAGACAAAGAGAACGCTGACCACCTGGGCTGCGTAGTTTGTATGAGGAAAAGATGTTGCAATAGCGAGTCCGAGCATGCAAGCTGCCATGCCACCCCCGCTTACTATTAGGGCAAAGCGACGACCGAATCGATCGATGGTGAAGAACGAAACGAAGCATGAGAGGAACTTCCAAGTGAGTGTGCCACCTGAAAGGAGTCGGGCTGTCTGGGCATTCATTCCCAAGCCTGATTCGAATATCACGGTTGAATAAACAGAAATCAAGTTACCACCGGACATTTGCTGAAAGAATTGAAGAAGAAGACACATGCCAAATCTGTACAGCAGCCGATCTTCGCCCATCTTGAGAAGGTCTATGAGCGAAGTCGCACTGTGGGCAGTTTCTTCCAGGGAGCTTTCGATCCCAACTACCTCTCCTACAATATCATCAGCATCTTCGGGGCTATCTCTGAGCGATGCAAGTGTGGCCTTGGCTTCTGCCCCTCGGCCTTGACGAACCAGCCAACGCGGAGACTCCGGAAGGTAGATGATCGAGGCCATAAGCAAGACAGCAAATGCAATAGGGATTGCGATAGGAGGCCTCCAGGTAATGGGGCCTGTTTGGTATTGATAGAACCCTAGATTGATCCACGCCTGCAGCATGTACCCGAGCGCGATGAAGAGACCATCCAACACGACATGCTTTCCACGATTTTTTGAGCTCGAACATTCACTCTGCCATGTCGGCACAGTGCCACTGAGGATGCCAATACCAGCCCCGAGGATAGTGCGGCCCACGATCAATTGCCCAAGCTGAAACGCAGATGCTTCAAGGACCTGTCCGATCAATGCCAGCAAGGCGCCCATGAAAATAATAGGCCGGCGACCGAATTTGTCCGCGGTGTACGAACAGGACAAACATCCAGGAAGGGCCCCTAGTGTGAATGTCGCAATTACAACTCCTTGAATTGTCGCATTGTGACTCGCCTCTGCTCCTTTGGTGTTGACGGTATCGATTTCTGGAAAATGCTTGACCCAGTCAGACAAGGAAATCAGACTCCCCAAGCCGGACTGGTTATATCCAAATAGTGTGTATGCTGGTCCGACAACAGCAAGTATTTGAGCAAGAGACAAAGCCTCCCCTCTCAAGCCCCAAAATTTCTTCCCCATTTTCAATGATTGCACGATAGGCGGGATGGAGTTTGATGGCGTGTAGAAGGATAACCGAGAGAAAAAAAGAAAAGAAAACGAAAAGTGTAATGGATCGGACAGATGCCACAAGCGTGGGCTACTCCGCATTTGCATCCTCATTTATACATGGCAAAAGCCGTGGTTCGAAAAATCCGGGGTCATGCAATGCACCCCGGCCGGAATAGAGCCGTATGCAATGTCAAGCGGGGGACGCGCTCGGGATAGAGGCTTATCCCGGCCCCAGTGGAGACTTTGGCAATCGGCCGACATCCAGTCCATCAACATCTGTGAACCCGATGAACGGCTCCGGGACTTCGTACATCCAATCGGTCGCGGTCACGTAATTCAGAATATCCAACGCGTTGGTATTCAGGGCCGTATCGGTAAGATTGCCGGGCATGCAGTTCATCATATTTCCATCAAGTATTTCGTCGTTACCTCCCTGATGATACTGCACCCGCTGTATGAGCAACACTCGTAGCATTCGCAAAACTTCGACTGCCTCGCTGACGACCCCAGTGTAGAAATGCTCGTGTGGATAGTAGTGAGACTCGTTTGAAATGACTCTTTGCAGAATTGCCATTCCACTCAGAATCATGTCAGTTCTAGTTTCGCTGGGCAGGTCCCCCTGCTCATTAAGGGAAATATAGCGACATTGTGAATACACATGGGTCAGGGCAGACTGGAATATCATTCCAGGGCCCATAAGACTAATGTTGTGAAGCCACAGAGGAGTCCGTGGGTCCTCCAACAAGGTCAAATTGACACTGCTAGAGGCCACGCAGGCTCGAAGGCAAGCTGAAAACTCGGGCGTGCCGTTATCGAAAGACAGTCCTGGTCGGTGAATTGATATCATGGCAACGTTCGCTAGAAGTTGCAGATACAATAATGTCCTCTCGGAATTTGGTGGGTGCTCTTCGGAGAGTGACTGTGTCGGGACGGTGCCAATTTCGAAATGAATACCGTTTAATTTGAGATTCTGGTTCCACATACGGAGGTCAAGATCAAGTTCGCGAATCTTTGCTAACCCATTTCGTCGTTGAGTAGTGGTGTAGAGCATCCCACGAATGCGCGAAAATATTTTCCCAAGGAGAACATATTGAATAAAGGCAAACACGGCAGACTTTTCCCCTGGTAGAGGATAGGAGAGCTCATCGGTGTTCAGCTCGTAGAACTGACAGTCCATCGGCATCTCGGTATCGACATCAACGTCATTTATCAGGCTCGGAAGGCCATGTAGTAGGGGTGCCATTCTATATTCATATCGTAAATTCAGTGTTTCACCACCATCTGACCGTGGTTCGAATACCTACCTGTCAAACGCATAGACCCACCACCATAGTCGCTTGCGCTGTTCAACTTCGCCGACTCTCATCTTGAAACGTCTGGCATGGCGATGGAGTCCTAACGACTGCGCGACGCTAACCATCAGACCATTTATCCTTGCCATTTCAAGACAGTGGCCACCCAGTTGATGATAAAATGCGAACAGCACTAGAGCTTGGAGACTTCCCAAATCTCCTTTCGCAGCAACCTTATCCACCATGCCACCCGCAAGAGAGAGATAAAGCTCATAGTCAGCATTCAGAGGATGTTGGTCATGGTGGCAGAATCTGTTTATGCAGATAATCATCAAAAGGGATAAAGCTGTGGCATAATTGAGCTCGTCAGAGCTAGTTTGGTTCTGGAGACAGTCTATCATTTTCGTTATGTCCGTCAAAATTTGATTTCGGGGAAGCACTGGGCAAAACGACTCCCAGTTCCTGACGAACAGGTCGACTTGTTCGCAATAATCAGACGACGAGAAAATTAAACAGCTTGAGAGATTCCTTTGGTGATCTTGAAAAAGTCTTGATGCTATCTCACGCGCATCAGGGCATGGCTGAGCCAGGAAGAGGCGGAAGCAGCTCTCGGGGAACCCGTTAGGGAGATTCAACACATTTTGGCATTCCCTCTCGACGCTGAGAACAAAGTGGACACCAGTAGTTGTGCCCGCAAACCGGCCCACGCCTTTTTCGTCGTGAACCATACGCCCCATGTGTCTGATGACGTACGATGGATCATTGTCGTAGCGCTCTCTGGGGAGAGATCCAACCCTTGGTTCTGCTGGCATCGAAGCATGTGATCCTGCTTGCATCGAAGCATGTGATCCTGCTTGCATTGGGATACTGGTCTGCCCTTGGCGAGAAATATGCTCCTGGAGTGTCGCATTTCTATTCTTCTCCACTTCGAGCTGCTGCTGGCATTTCAAGAGCTCGTTTCGGAGCTGTTCTAGCCGCTGTTCATCGGATGCGAACCTGCGAAGGGTTAATAAATTCAAGATTTCACTGGGAGTATGCCTAACTTACCCTCGGATTTTGGTCTTTCTTTGAAGAATATCAGACGATTCACATGTCCATCCTCCCTTTTCGCATCTTCGGCACTGTCGCCGCATGTCAGATTAAGAGTCTTAGACCTGCGGGCACCACATACCGTAGGAAAAGCACCGTCGCATTTTATTTTCTTCCTATTAATTCAGCCCAGTCAGTTTCTCATTTCTTTTTAATAAGAGCATTGATATCAAATGCTAGAGCGATAATCTGATGACTGACCTTCTGCAGCGATCACTTCCAAGTGTCTCATTAGTTAGTTACTGCTGGAGTTGTCAATTTCGAGGGAATTCACGCACCACGCCTGGCCAACTCGATATGGGATTGCCGCGCTGCTCGGCCCTGATGATGCATTGTCCATCTGTATACTCTAGTCGATGGCATGGCCAAAGATCCTCTCAAAGATGCAAGCCCGGTAGCAGTGGTATACTGACAGGAAAGGAGATGCGAACGCAGTTGTGGCAGGGTGTAGGCGTGGCTCACCGCCTGCGGCAGTCTAAGCGGGCGCTGGCCGTCCATAATAATGAGCACGCGGTACAGCCGACGGTAAAGTAGGGGCAAATCTGCCGCATACTTTTCTGCTAGCGACATTTTACCTTACTATACCCTAAATCTTCCGTACAGTCGGCCACCAAAATTGAATTTCTTTCAGCTTTAAGAAATTAACAACAATGGACAAAATTATATAAAAAATAATATGAGACTACTTTGATTATACAGACCTTTCTAATAGCTCAAGTTTTTTTCCTGTATGACCGTGAATATAGTATTAATTTGGTAGGTAGAGGAGTTTCTGATGTATGGAATCTCAGCAAGACTCGATACAGGCACAGTTAGTTCGTCAGTAACCCTACAAGAAGGCCGCAATCATCGTAAAGATCTTCCATGGTTATCCTGTTCAACTTGGATGTGCCCGCCAGCTGTTGAAAGAGTGAATGTGAATGCGACAAAGGGCTCCGCAGCAATTCTGACCTGCTTCAACTGGTTCGATTCGACTCTCTTTGACGCCGTTCGAAATGGATTTGACTTCAACTTGGGAGTTCTTTGAACTGCCTCATCTTCAGAAGTCGTCTCTTTCACTGTGAAGTTTCTTTGACGTGTCTCCGAGTCTAGAAGACAGCCCTATTTATTCGACATGGCTTTTTGTCAATTCTCGGTGCATGAGAGTTTGATCTCCAGCTCCACTCGAACGATTCAGCCATTTTTTCTTCACTTTATTGAGAATCATCCTTCAAAATTCCTAGCCAGAAACGAAAAGGCACTCCAACTCCGGTGAGCGACCGAGTTGCCAAAATAAAGCGAGAAGGTCCAGTCGAAGGTGTGGATGATCCAGATGATCCGACTCCCTGCAAGGAGATGGATGTAGATGATCTGGATCTCGATAAATCTTACGTGGGAAAAATCGAGCCTCGACATCTTGAACGACCAGAAAAAGACAGGCCTTGGGAAGCGGAGGAGAGAGATACACCTATTCACGATGGAAGACTTTTACCTCTCGGCTGGCATTCCAGGGACGATGATCTTGATCCATTGTCATTTCTCTAAACATACTTGTCTAATGCAAATCACCATGGGCTAACATCCTAATTTTGAGGAGTTGAAATGATTTTGATACAGTCGGATGGGAAATCAGCTTCCACCCTGTAGACTGCTTTTCTTTTGCCGGGCCCCACTGCCAAGGCCCTAGCGAAGATCATCTATTCATCGGGGCCTTTGAAGTTGAGGGATGTTATACTATGCACAGTGTATGGTACCGTACCTCGTGCTGTTATTACACCTCACCCCTTGTGTTTTCAACGATGAACGTGGGCTGGGTTAGTACTAGATAAAGCGTATTTTACGCGGGCCCTCAATTAACTAAGTGCAGTCTAGTCAATAAAGGATCGGCGCTAAGGCCTTAGCAGTGGGGCACGGGAAAAGAAAAGCAGTCTACAGGGTGGAAGCTGATTTCGCATCCGACTGTACCCGGATCATCAAAGACAAAAGGACTGCGGGAGGCGATGTCTGCATGGCTCAAAATTTTGCCTACCAATGGCCATATGCATTTTCTTCACGATTTGGACCTTTTCGACCCCTCCGAGGGATGACAAGTAGCGTACAACTCCATGCAATTGAGCGTTGATGATTAATACCAACGACAGTGTTTTTATTAGACTGGACCCCTCAAAATTTAGGAACTATTTCTCTAACTCGCTGACCTCCATAGTATATTAGCCACACATCTTAAATATCATCATTTTTCATAAAAACAAGCACCTTAATCGAGCACATATAGTAGTAATCAAAACGAAAAGCTTTACGTAGACCGCTAGGAACATTTCTTTCAAAAGCTGTCGTGGAAAGACCATCACAGGTCATCTCTCACAATTTCAAGATCCGTTTAAGTATACTGAGGAAATCTCTCACAATCTGCAGAATTCGATGCCAGAATATTGAGCTCCTAGGAATTGGTTTTCGCTGGAAATGATATTGTAGCTAGTTCGCTTCAGGACAGAGATATAGGCAAAGATAACGATATCATAGTAATGAAAAATAGAATTATAAAGTCAACATGAAACTGGTCAATCTATCGAAATAGCCCCATATCCCATAGATATCATACCTAATAGGGTGAATTTCATTGGGTACAGAAATGTGGTGTTGTTCAGTCCCTAATTACTCCGTCATAGCTAGTAGAATTTGATTTCCTGGGTACGATAAATTATATTAAAAATATGCTTACATTCGGGCACAGAATTACGATATTTTCCGATTCTTTAAGTATCATCCTAAAGGACACTTACAGAAAATATCCATATATTATCTGATATATTTTGTCTCCTGTTTATTTTAAATAATTTAAGATAACCTTTGATCAAAATGTCGCGAATGATACTTCAAGTATTTACAGTCTATCACTAGACTCTCTAAAGCTAGGTATAATATAAACGGGATCGTATTGTCTAGCCCCTAAGCATGACTTACCTGAGATCAATACGCTTGATCACCAGATAGCGATAGTCTACAGTTCGATAATGGCTCTGGAAACCACCAGCCTTAGGCTTCAAAATTCTAAGAATCAGCACAGAAGATCTCTACCCGAGTCTCGCTATGAAAAAATACGCTAATAGAGGAAGCAGAAACTCGAGAATGAATTCTATCGAGCCTGCGTCGAAAACTTCCTAGAGCTTTCTGTCAACCTGATATAGGGTAAATTACCACTATCTCAGTGATTGGTGTGTTTTCAGCCCCTGCCCACATTGCCATAGTATTTGTATGGTAAATCGGGCCATGTCGGAAAGAACTGTATCGTAACATGCAGTGTAGGTTGATAGATCACATAGCTCACCACGATCACCTATTCAACAGGATCGTGGGATAGACACTCTTTTAGACAACAACCAATCGACCATTCGGACCCTCGATAGGCCATGACTAGTACGAGCCAATACGGATATCACCAGAGTTGACACTTTCGATAGCCGGTAATGCTGTTATCCGCAAAACTTACACTAAATCCTTACCATGAGACCGGAACGTTAGAAACTATTTATAGCGTAGTGGTTGATCTACGCAAAATGCTAAATAAATCAAGAGCTCTTGAAGCGAAAGCCGAACAAAGATAGAAGTCTCAGTTGGACATCCCCTACACGTGGCATCCCGACCCTCTGTAGATCTGAGGCAGCATAGTTCGCCACTATCTGGTATACTACCGAATTGATCATGCGCATATATTGCCTTTACAAATAGAGTTGGCCCGTACACATTTAATTATTCTCCCTTAACCCTACTCTCTAACGGATTATCACCGCATATTAGCTATTGAAAAGGGGAATGCGCTGTGGCAGTCTGTCAAGCAGACAGGTCGAGAACGAGAACAACACTAACACTAGTCCTAGTAGGCTTCAGCCATCGTAGAGTAGTGGTCTCAATAAGTAATAACAGAAAATAGCCGAAGAGAGGACACCTCTATGCAACGGGGAACGCGTTCGGAAGATATGTGTAGTGTGTTATTCGTGTACG